>JBBDHG010000486.1:0-115000 GCA_037951165.1 Lophius americanus
TTTGTCAAGACCCCTCCAATAGCCACGCCGTTATTTATATTTGAATTACTGATGTCTGTTCTTATATTTATTCTCTTGTTCACTCATAGTTAAATCCTGCACCCTTTTGATTATGCTGTATATATAATTGACAATAAATCTGACTTTGACGTAGGAGCCCCCATCTTTAAGTGAGAAACGGTTATAATAATAACAGTAAAGGATTTTATTTTTATTAATATTTTTCATTAATGTTATTCACACTTTTAGACACTATGTGTAAAATAATCAGATTTATGTTTGATGGGAAGTTGTTTTTTTTTTGTTTTTTAAATATTTTGTCTGAGAACTTTAACCTAAATTAAAGTTGAAAAGGACTTAAAACTTTCTCTTTTTAGCAGAACTTATAACTTTTAATAAACATTGCTGCTCTTTGCTCGTATTTTTAAACGACTATTATATTTTTTTATTGACGCTTTTATCTGCTTTTACCTTCTAGTACTCTGAGATCTGATCCAAATGTAAAACATACACATTCCACATTTACCCTATAGATAAAATGTATTATTATTAATATAAATCGAGAGCAGTTTTCTAGAAACTGTGATTTTCTTTTATTTATTTATTTTCTGCTGATCTTCATCCCTTTGACATGACAGTGAATCTAAGAATCTAAGTAACCTGCGTTTGCATACATGTGTTGTTGTTTGTGAAGTTCTGCGGCGGGAGGCACTCGTGTTGCCCGTTGCTTTAAAATGATAGTTAATATTTGATGCTATGGGCTCGGGTTCTTCTGGACCTGCTGAGTGACTCCCGTTAACTGTCTGCTCAGTTTCCCATTGAATGGGGAGGGGATACCCAGCATGCCTTTTTGAACGTGGTCCCCCTGGAGCTCCAACCTCTCTGAGCTCAGAAATGATGTTTGCTGATATCATGGCGGGAAACTCTGGTGTCTCGGACTTCATTCTTCCAGTCAGACGTCTTTGTGAGGATAGAGTTGGAGAAAGTAGGGTGAGAGATAATTCACAGGTACATGAGATTCTTCTTAATCCAGTCAGGAGGGGCTGAGTCTCCTTTCTTGTCCAGAGGAGGGTCCAACAGGGGTGCGTCTTCTCCCGGCAGCAGTCCCAGATGTGGACAGATGTGGAGGTTCTGGAGATGTTGTGAGATGGTTGCTCCAGCGAGGCAGGCTGAGGTAGAAATATGGAGAGAAGGAGGAGGAGATGAAGTAGTTCCACAGTAGAGGGGAAATATGATTCACTCGGCAGGATGAGGTACAAAATAATCAGGTCATAAAACCTTTTGTGTGCTCATATAATTGGTAGTAATTACTTCCTGTATGGTAATTATCTCTGATACAGCATTCATCTAAATTCATTTCATCTATTCAATTTAATTTCTTTCATTCATTACATGTCTTGGTGATATCCGGCTTAAAATATTTCTTTATTTATAGACTTTTCCGCCAGAGCTTTAAGCCGGTTGATTCTTATTAACCTAAAACCTGAGAAAGGAGAGTTGGGGTCTTTGATGTTTCCAGATTGTCTAATATAATGCTTCTTTTTTAATGTTTCTAATCCAAGTTTGTCCTGTTAGCCTGATGCTAAGGCGAAAATCTTTTGTTTATTCCCAGTTAAAATCCTGTCGCTTCGCTTAACGGTTAAAATCCTTTAATGTCCCACTCAACCGTTTGGTTTTATCACAATTGTTTGTTTTTTTAAATGTCAGTCATTTGACTGGACCTGTTTGTAATGTGACCCAGAGGCAGCATGAAGGCTATATGCTCAATTGGTAGGGGCCACAGATGGAGCCCAGGGGCGCTCCCCAGGACAAAGAGCCACGGAGAAGGAGACGTTAACCACGACTATGGAGAGAGTTTTTTCTCATGGCCCATTGAAGCATGTGAGGACATGTGGAAACATATATGTATTAACTTCAAAGAACCAAAAAAAGTTCTGCAAACATGCTTTTACACATGTTCAGCTTTTCTAGTTAAAAGTAACTATTTTCCATAAAACTGAAAATATTATCATGAAATTAATTACATAAGGTGATTTTATTCTTAACTTCTAAAAAACACGCTTGACCTAACGATTGGTCATTTTTATGGTAAATTTAAAGTGGCTAAGATATTAAATGAATAAATGCCCGAAAGAAATAAAATATGCAGAGAACATATTTTTCCATATTTTTCTTTTCTTGTTGAGGAAGTAGTTATAAAGTACATTATAAGCACATTATTAAAAAAATCCTATTCTCCCCTTAATTAAAAGTGATTTTGACCTTCTAATAAAACGTCATTCTTGAATTCAAAAGATAAGTCACAAATAAAATGTCTGTAATTGTAAACAGCCAAAAGTTGAAGTTAAATGTTCCAATTTCTCTGCAGATGTTTTTTTTGAACTGCGACGGAAATGTTTGACTTTAGAACTCGCATATTATTAAAAAGCCAGTGGGATTATTCACAGCCAGGCAACTCATTATTATTGTTATTAATGCTTAACTGATTATGAAGCATGACTAGATAATATAAACAGGAATACAGACATTCTCTCTTCCTGAAACAACAGAGGAAGGTTGTTGGGTTGTTGGGTTATTGAACATGCGGTACTGGTGAACGGCGCAGTAATACATGATAGATGTTGGGCTACTGTGGGCCACATTTATTATGTTTCTTCAATGATTTATTCACCCTTCAGTCTGTCACCTGTTCCTCTGATGCATCAACAAATAATCAAAAAGGTCACTTTAATCAGACTAAATTCCTTCCTTCTAATGAAATAAGAAGAAATCAGAGCGTTTATTTAATCAGGAAGAGAGGAGACCCACTCAGTCTGTGTTACTCTCTGTTTGATTATGTGTGTTTGGGACTGAGTGGGTAAATGAGGGAAACCGGCCGCTGAAGGCCAACATCTGAAACAACTGCCAGATGTTTCCTTCCATTTCCCCCTGTGATGATACAACATTTCAACCACCGAGTGGCTCTGGGGCGCCTTCCGCTTTATCATCCCTTATGTCACTCAACACAGATTCACATTTCTGGGCACAAACAGATGCTGAGACACACCAAGACATAAAAGACGTACGTGTGTGTGTGTGTGTGTGTGTGTGCCTGTAAGTCAGCCACAATCTTCCCATATGATCGTTTCAATGTCATCAGGCCTGTAGCCACACCCACAACCCTCCCTTATTCTCAGGTAAACCACGAGTAATGGATTGTGATTGACGTCACAGAGGCATCTGCCCTAATTACATTCATTTTCTGTTCCTCCGTTGTGTTTTAAGCAGATTGAGTTCCACCTCTGAACATTATTCCTCTACTCTGGGTCAACATTAATATGGCAGAAGTTAATCCTGACTGACCTTTGCCCCTGCTGGCGTCCATAATGTGTCTATTACATCAGCGTTAGTCTAAAACCTCCTGAGTTTCATGTGTTTCTGCTTCTTCTTCATCAGTGGAAGGACGATGGACACGTTGTTCGCTGATGAGTTTCAGAAATGTGGAAGTGTATGCGATGGAGAATAAGGGTGAAAGAACCTCGAATCCAGATTTCACAGACATTAAAGGTTTCTGTGCCGACAGGAGCTGAAGATGCTCCATGATAATGTGAATAAACAACTACGTTACAAATATGTATGAGAACAAAGCAACGGATGTTTCAGCAATAGATAATATTTTTCTCAGCCTAAAATAAATACATAAATGAAATGATGTCCAGGGACACAGAAAACTCAGTTTATGCTCATGTGAAGGAATAAGAGTGATTGATGGATGTTAGCAGACCGACGTGGAGAGTCCGCTTCAAATGTCTAAAAACGTGAAAATAAGCAGATTGAAGAAGGCAATTATGTGATTCACACCTCAAAGAGGCCTGGAAAGATCTTGTGTAATTTCATGGACCTCCTGTAGAGGCGACGTGGAGCCATGGACAGATTGTTGCAGAACCACACGGGTGGGTGTGGGGCATGAAGGACTTCTTCCTGCAGGTTTACTTCCAACAGCATCTGGTTACAGCTGAGCCGTAAATGTCCTCCCTCTCTTCTCACCTTGATCTTCTGAGGATGTGAATGACCTGTGATTTACTGTTATAACATGTCTGTAGCACTTTAAATGGAAATGTGACAATCACCCAGGCTTTGCCAAGGATAAGTGTGTGTGTGTGTGTGTGTGTGTGTGTGTGTGTGTGTGTGTGTGGCAGGCTGCAAGCACCCTCATGTGTTAGCATGCATAACCTTGGGAGCCATCCTTTCTCTAAGCATCATGGGATGTCTGAGAGGACAGGGAATTATCCAATCAGCTGTTAGGGTCACCCCCAGTCAAAAGACCCTGGAGATTTGCCGCCGCCCCTCCCCCTCCTTTCTTCTCGCTCCCCATCAAATGCGCGGTGCTCACATACATCCACTCCAGATGTCCAACACGGCAATCTGTATGTAAGAAGCAAATATGTAGGGCAACAAAAATGGAATGCTACTGGTGTTAGAAATGTAAAATTAGACTCGGCGCCGAGGTCAGCGGTGAGGAAGAAGGAAGGAAAAATCTGTGAAGGCTCCAAGATGGGGGGCAGAAATGACAGCAAAGGTGAAATGTCTATACAAGGTATTTTAACATATTTGCACTTCTTTCCCAGAAAGTCTTTCTCTGCAAATAATATAATAATGGCTAAATGGTAAGCACAATACATTTAGAATATATAAATATATTTATAAGAAATATACATTTATATGGAATAAATTAAGTTTTGTGACTTGAAGTCTTTCTCAGTCAGTCGTTCAAAGTTCCATCAGGTTTAAAGTCAATTCTCTCTCAGAAATGAAACATTTTGTCCAAACAGATCAACAGTGAAGAAACACAGACGGGACAGAAGCACTTCAATCTTTATTCAAGCAGAATTACAGTTACTTGTGTTAAAAAAAATGACTTTGGGAAAAAGTAGGAGATGTAAAAATTCTACTTTTTTACTCATGTAAACGTACAGGCTCTAAAATGTACTCAAAATAAAAAGTAATCCATAGAAGTATATACTTCTACCAGCTGTCTTTGTGCAAACCTGGAGACCCAATCTCATGTCTTATTACTGTAATATCAGTGTGACGGTGACATGAGGGTTAAGGGTCTTCATGTCTTCTATTCCTGCAAACAACAAAGTCAGAATAAGTCGCTGAGAAAAACTCTGAGGATAGAAAAGCAGTGACATCACTCACACTTCTGCTTCGGCTGCTGCAAACGCACAATGATGTTCATGACAAACAAATCGACGGTGAAGAAGGTAGAAATATTTACGTTAATATGGAGGGAATGAAAATGAAAAGGTGTTAAAGTCGGTATAAATACTGATATCAGTTTGTAGGATCATTTGTTGGGAGAAAATTTCATAACTTGAGAATTGATGTGCTTGTTTTAACAGATTCTGTCTACGGGGTTCTACCACAGGCCGTCGCGCTGTTTTGAGTTCTTCAGACACCTGGCTAAGAAAAATCTGTCTTTTTTCTTATTTATATTAATCAAACAATATATTTAGTGACAGTAATTGAGCTGAAGAGCCACTGAGGTTCTACATTTTTAACAAGCACCAGGTTCCATGTCACGTCTGAGGTATAATAAGGATCTGTGCCTTCAGTCATATGGACCGTGACAGCTATCCATCTTCTATCTGCAGGTACATTGAGCGTTACGTTGGTAACAACAGTTGGGAATGAAACCTCCCTTTCATAATTATTAGAGCTGAGGGTTGGAGACTCCTGCTGGAAAACCACAAGTCTAAGTTTTATGTATTGGTCCAGCTTTGAGGTTATGAAGGCCAGCCTCTCTGTACCAGAGAAGATGTTGTTGGGAATGTCCCTGAGATGATAAGAGGGGGTTTATGATGAAATATTTAATGCATATTTCCTTCGTCATCACTTCCCCCCTCATTCGTCTCTTTTCCCGTAACAAGAGGAGTAACGAAGATCTCGGCACCGACGTCCCGGTGCCCGGTGCTGCATACATCTCGTCTGGATGTGTTGGTGCTGTGTGTGACGGATGAGTAATGTGATGAGGAGTGAAATGAAAGGGGGATGGGATAGAGGAGGGCTGGTAGTTGCCACGACAACCTCCTCCGGTTTTCCGGTCGGTAGAATGGGGTGACCCTGAAAGGCGGTTTTCCTTATACAGTTCCTAAAACATCTTCTGTAGGACGAGTGTTACAGTCACCCTCAATGTCAAACGTACAGTATGTGATTTCTACAGACAACGTGGTTCTTAAAGACCAGCATCGTGGCTCTGCACCGTCGGGACAACTTCAGACCCGTGGTCGGCTGATTACCGAACCACACAGGCCCGACAGGACGACAGACAATCAGACAATGTCTGAGGGAAACTTACAGTAAGAAGCTCAGAGCAGCCCCTTCCTGTCAGCGCCCACCTCAGGATAAATACCAGAACACACGCGCCGAGGACAAACCTAGGGAACACAAGACACACACATACACACACACACACACACACATAAACATAGGCAAAGATTGTGTGATTGTCCCTTGAGGGGTCCGGTGGGGTCCGGTGGCGGAGGTAACTGGGTTCAGTGATGATGCAAAGCTGAGGTTGTCTTTTTAGCATAGCGTCAAGCTAGTACTCCATCACACTGACTCATTGGGCACAGCGGCAGCAGACACACACACACACACACACACACACACACTGCTGCTCATGGTGCAGGCATAAAAATGCTAACGCCCACAGAATCCAACATATTGAGACTCACTGGGGTCTTTGTTTCTTGAACTATATGTTACCTGCAGACACACAAGCAGGCACACACACACACACACACACACACACACACACACCAGCACATCTGGTGGGAAGCGACACTGCGCTCACAGCTGACAACAGATATGGAGGAAGTACTCAGCAAATTACAGCATTGTAGGATTTTGTGGAGATTAAAAAGGTTCAAATAAACCGTGTCTGAATACAGAATGAAAGAATGTGTTTAGAATCGGTCCCGTGCAAATGTTCAGAGTTTAAGTGTAAGTGTTTTGCCTTTGGACTGACTGACTGCTTCTATTTCTGTCCATCGTTCAAACCTGGATGCTACGCTAAGAATCTACCTTACCCCCGTAATACTCCCGTATTTATTTAGCGTCTCTCATTTTCCTTGCAGGAGTTTGAAGAAATCTGATACTCTATTTTTTACTCTGAGCCCTAATTAATTCACTTGTCTCTCATCCCTTTCAGATAAAGTCTTACGTAAGAGTAAAAGTGTGGGCATGCTGTCAATTTAATCTGGACGGGATAACGGCCGAAACAAAGGAAAGAGATATAGAGGTGGAAACTTGACCGAAGTTTTAATCTCCTTATTCAACTCTCTGAGCCCCTCAACCTCCATCCACTATCTATTTATTGTGTCCATCTGTCTGGTCTTGTGTTAGTAAATTCACCTTTGTAATACAGACTAACACATTTTTATTTTTATTGAATAATTTCCCCCCTTTTTTCTTTCATCCACCGTCGCTTCACTTTCATCTCCTTTATCTATCCCCTCTATGTACTCCTCCAAGTGTACCCTCTTTATCCCTTGGCCTCCCTGCAAGGTCGTTCCCAAGGACGGTCGGCTCCCAGCATCCCCTTCCTGATTGGCTGACAGTTCTTAAAGGGCCAGCAGCGCCTCTGAGCACATGGCCCATCTCCAACTCTGGCAGAAAGCTTCAACTCTATCATCACTCCCCCACTCCTGAGGCTGCCGGCTGTACTTGTTAAACACACATTTAGCGGCTCACATGCAGAGGACACACGAGAACGCAGGATGCTGACAAAATATCCCACGTTCTAATATTCTTTGAATGTGATGTCTCTCAAATCGGGATTGCGGCTCTTTGCTTATCAGAGAGACGAAGGATTCTTGCATTCAAATAAAACGCATGTAGAGCCGTTATAAAACACTTAGACAGCCAGCTATTCCTTTAAGATAAGTGAGCATGACACACTAGAAGCTCGGCACACCTGCAAAACACAAAGAGAAACGCTTCACAGCAGCTGTGCAGATCCACAGTCAGCAAAATGGCCACCGCAGTGAACAAAATGTACCGTCTGTAACGGAAAGAGGATTCACAGGTTGTTGGTATCAGGTAATAAGAGTACATCATTACCTAAGAATGTAGTTCTAGGGGGAAAAAAAGAAAAAGTCCTTGCTTATAATGTAAAAAAAAAAGAAATCTTAATTTTTATCTGTTAATATTATCTGAACTCTTCCCCCTCTAGTTCTAATCTTTTGGTTTATCTGGCTAGCACCCATGGCACATTATAATTTTTGAGTGCAGTAAAGGAGTGTTAAATGAAGGTGCTACACTGAGTTAGCTAACATTGGACTGAGTCATGCCCTGTGTTTGAAGTCCTAAGCTAAGCTAACCTGAGCATGAAGCTGAGAGAAAGGTGTTTGAGAAGATTCTCATTATACAGATCAGCATCAAGTATTTATGTTTAAAGAGATCATGATATGATATGATATGTGGGGATTAAAACACATTCTGGTAAAGTATATTTGTGAACTGATTATAAATATGAAGGTCCGATGTGAGGGGTCTGAAGAAGAACCCGGCTGACTCTATGATTTTGACTGACAGTCTACTTTCTTTCCCAACATAATCCACTTCCTCACCTGGTGTTGGTTCTCTGGGCCGACTCCATCCGGCTCTCGCTGCTTGATTCCCTCTCGATCCCTCTCTCCCACCCTTCTGGCAGTCAATGAAAAAGCAATCTCAACAGCCAGAGTTTTTATAAGAGGGAAGAAGATGGAGGAGAATATATATCACATCAATAACATTATTCTAGATTGATATTGGATTTTCTCTAGGCCATGCAGTCCGGTAAAATTAAAACCACATTCTCAAGTCAACCTGTCTGAGAAGAAAAATGGAAAAAAACAACATTCCTGCAGGTTCATCTATGAAACTGTAAAAACTCTTAACCGTAGCCGAAAGTCAAACCGAGTCCAGACTCACAACCCATCCTGACAAAAGAAGACGCACCAGCATCTCCACCGGACTCTCCTCTGATGGGTGGTGCTAAGGATGAGCACCACCCATGATAGGGAGAGAGAAATATAAAACCACCAAAAATGACTGTAAAATGTGTCCCCACACACACACACACACACACACACACACACACACGCACACACACTCCCATAGAGCTGAGATGATGCCAGTGTTCATCCGTTGGGGACCAAACATCTATTAGATGAAGTGTTTGTCAAATAATTAGAAAGAACAAAATGTCTAAAATTGCCAACAAGGCAATTTCCTTTTCATCAAGAGACCTTCTTCTTCTTCTTCTTCTTCTTCTTCTTCTTTAGGGGTCACCGCAGGGAGAATCTGTTTCCAGCTTCCCCCCGCCTCAGCATCGTCCTCTTTCACACCAATCACCTGACTGTCCTTACCAATAGATCCATCCCTCGTGTTCACCTCTAACCCTAACCATCTCAATCTGGCCTCTCCTACGTCCCTCTGATGGGCTTGTTTCTCATCCTGTCAATCATCAACACTCCCACAGAAGTTCTTGACATCTTCAGCTCTGCCTCCTGTCTTCCTGTCAGTGCCAGTCTATAAACCATCTGCTCTCACTTCCATCCTGTAAACCTTTGCCTTCACTCTTGCTACTACTCTTCTGTCACAGATATCTCCTGACACTCTTCTCCACCCTTTCTTCACTCGCTCCTTCACCTCTTTTTTACGATCTCATTGGTTTGACCCTCTTGACCTCTACTGCTTGCATCTTCAGGGTTCCAGCTGCCTCCCTTTCGTTCACACACACCTATTCTGTCTTGCTGAGGCTGACCTTCATTACTCTTGTCCCTTAGGCGTAGCTCCGCCTTTCCAGGTTTCTTCCACCTGCTCCAACGACCGATCACAGTGTTATCTGCAGACATGTTAGATAGGGAAGACTCCTGCCTGACCTCTTCCGTCGGCCTGTCCATCACCAGAGCAAACAAGAAAGGGGCTCAGGGTTGAACCTTGGTGTAGTCCCACCTCCACCTTGAACCCATCTGTCCCTCCTACTGCACATCTCCCCGCTGACTTGCTGCTTTCATGCACGTCACTATCCTCCCTCCGCTCTCAAGCATCATACGCTTCCTTTAATCCACAAGGACACGATGCATCTCCTTCTGACCTTCTCCGTACTTCTCCATGGATACTCTCAGAGAAAACATCCCATCTGTGGTCCTCTTTCTATAATGCTGCTCATAAATCATCACCTCTTTTCTTAGCCCAGCCTCCACGACTCTTTCCCAGATCTTCATCGTGTGGATCATCAGCTTTATGCCTCTGGAGCCGTTACAGCCCTGAACATCATTCTTGTTCTTGAAAATCCGCAGCAGTAGACTTTTCCTTCATTAGTCAGGCGTCGTCTCACTCTCCGTTTGTGTTCCATCTTAAGACAAGTACACGAACAACAACAGAAAAACAAAGAGGAGGAGAAGAAGAACTAAGGCGAGAAGATATAAGATAAACCTTCATCTTACCAAACCAAAGACAAACTATTATTTTATACGACATCATTCGTCGTAATAAAATAGTAAGTCATGAACAACTACTGCTTGTAACTACTGTACATGTCCATGTTTCATTACAGCGTCAAAGGCAACTTTATGCACAACCGTTTCTAGTAATTAAGAATAGTTGTGCAATGAGTCATTTTAAAATAAAACATCTGTGGTGGAGGTTAGACACATTTACAGCAGCCAAAGGAAAGGAAAGGAAAAATGCCGTTATCAGTCCTGAAGAACATCAGACAATAAAGCCTCCAAATCACCAAAGGGAATGAACCGATCTATTTTGAGGACACTCTGCAGGTTATTCTATTTGTTCCCTCTATGCAGCAGTTACACGATGACAGATATCAAACACTGGCTGATCCAACAGTGGTGCTAATTATAGACTCATATAACGACTTCTTTTTTATTCTTCTGTGTTTAAAATGTTGATCTAGATTTGTGAAACAAGTTAAATCATACATTATATATATACATATATATATATATATATATATATATATATATATATGTATATGTATATATATAGTATCTATGCGATAGAATAAATATTACATAATCCACAGGATGTCCAGCTGGGTTTTTAGCCGTAAATGATATAATAAATATGTTTATAAGAATGTTGAATGTGAGTCTGCAGTAAAAATGAAGGATTCCCACAGGATTCAAAGTGAGTGTATACCCTTTAAAACCCTCATCAGCAGATTAGCTCTAAGTCTTAATGCGCGTGTGAATGTGCTTTTAGTGCATGCTGCAAATAAATACCTGTTAAAAGGCAGCTGCATAAAAGGAAAAGAAGTGAGGGGATGTTTGCCTCCTAATGGCCTCGCCGACTGTGAGATGCTTTTATGTTTGGGTCAGAAGTCTTTCTATTATTACTGATGTTTACACCGAGTACACGTACACGGCATTTAAGTTGTATCCTGGACGGTTCTTGCCGTTCTGTAGGGGACCAGTGGGCGCTAAAGGGTTAAAGCGACGAGGGGAGGGGGAGGGGAAGAGCTTCAGCATCATCTGTACAGGAAAGATTAAATCATCGACAGCAGTGGCAAAATGAAGTCATGTTTGCATTCAGGCTGATTATCACACGAAGTAACGATATTTCTGATGCGGCGCCTGCGAGTCCGTGGAGCAGAGACTCCGACGGTCCATCTTCATCCACTGAGGCAGAACCCTCCCTCTCCCTCCTCTGTCGTCTTTCTCCATTTCAGATAGTCCCTTCTTCTCTTGGAGACACATTTTGTCCTCTCATGGCACAGATGTTATGACCACCTCTGCCAGGGACTTTTTATATTCTGGTCCTCACAGCAGAACTTCACTCATTCCCACAGGGGTGGCAGAAGATGGCACCTTACACGCCACTTCATCAGAGGCAGAAACCACTCACACACTTACTCACACACCAACGGAACCACCTGTGGGAGCAATCTGGGCCCCCGCATCTAGACATTAAACACTTTGACATCTGGACTTCTGGGGCCTGGGAAGGAACCACTGACCATAAATGGATCCACTCCGGCGCCATCGCCTCCGATAGCAAACTACGACTACAGAGAATACAGAGAATACCTCTTATAAATATAATACTACCATGTTTCTCCTCGCAGGAGTGTTTACAGAACCTTCCTGTAAATAATGGTAATTCCCATAGAATGCCGTGAATTTCTCCCAGATTGCATTGCAAACACAGAACGTAGCCGTACGGCGTTAATGCAGTAGAATATCGTCGATGAAAAGCCAAGTCCCAGCTGTAATGTTTAACATTGTCATCGTGTACGTCTGGAACTGTAGAAGATCAACAATACTGAGTTCT
This sequence comes from Lophius americanus, assembly GCA_037951165.1. Lineage (NCBI taxonomy): Eukaryota > Metazoa > Chordata > Actinopteri > Lophiiformes > Lophiidae > Lophius > Lophius americanus. The sequence continues at coordinate 12,322 of JBBDHG010000486.1, forward strand.
TTAGGTCCCAGGTCCTTCAGTGGTTCCTTCGGCCGAATTGGACCTTTGCTGGATTAGAACCACCAGGATGAAGTAGAATATTGAGACACAGATTCAGCGTAACATAATTTAACACACCAGCATAAGAATATTGAACACAGAATAATACATCCGTACATTCTCTGTAACTACACTGCTTATAATATTCAGGTTTACAAGGGGGTGGAGCCTATAGCAGCTGACATTGGACAGGAAGCAGGGTACAACCTTTGATCACATGGCCGACACATGGAGAAAGACAACTTTTAATGCTCTTATTTATTACTACGGGTGATTTACAGCCACAAATTCACCTGTACTTCACATTTGTGGACTGTGGGAGGAAGCTGGCGTCCTCACATAGAGATTATACAAACTCTGCCATGAAAGGTCGGACAAAGATGGATTCGGAACCCAAACCTTTACGCCAACTGTGCTGCCCACTGAGCCGTTGGATTGATCCAGAACGATACAGTTATTTCTAAATGAATTTCTCTGGATGGGTTAAATCTGTGTGTTTTCTGGGTTTAAAGACTATATTTTTCAAAGATTCTGCTGAAATACTTTTTTAAAGTAAGGAATCAGTTGAACCCGTGACCAAATAAAATATTCAGGTAATATTTATTGTCAGATAAATATTAGTATATGTTTTAAGAACTGAATATTATGGTGAGTCAGAGTGAGCAGCAGAGGACTCCAACATTTCATGTGATGTCATTATTGTGTTATTCACACTGAATTATAGTTCTAACAGTATATATATATATATATATATATATATATATATATATATATATAGATATATATATATTCATTTGTATGTATTTTCCTCTCATTCCTTCCGTCTGCCCAACATTTATCTGCATCATCACTCCCTCTGCACCAATCAATGGATTTAGATTTCACACAAAGAGAATATCGACCGATTCTACTGTTTTGCATTTCTTATCAATTTTCCTGCTTTGACTCTTCGCTGCCCTTCGTCTCATCTGTCGTTCCCTTCATCACATTTTCTTCATTCAATGGAACTTTCAGTGGCATTTATGTGGCCATTTTTCACAACTAAATTCTAAAGGAGTGTTCCGGCACCCGCCTCCCGCCTCCCTCTTCCCTCCTTCCTCCCGCCGTCCCTCCATCGCTGTCCATGCCTCAGATCTGTCATCATCGCAAACTCCATCTGCCTGTCCATCATTCATCCCCTGCAATCTCAGCCCTCCCCCTTCATCTCTCTTCCACTCCCTCCTCTCTTCTCTTTGTCCCTGCCTCTTTCCCTCCTTCCCACTCTTCAGCGCTGGGTGACTGCAGCACAGATTATGTCAGACATTTTTAAACCTGGATTAGCTCGGATCACCTTCATTCGCACGCATCTGCATGCATGTACATTAATTACTCCGTGCGCCCCGTTTAAAAGCTTTATGTTGTTTATCCGAACGTAATATGCAGAAAAAGTATATGCATGGTCCCGTTTTGTGCTCATATTGTGCTTATTACATGTTGAGTCTGAGATGTTTGTCATGGTTTGGAGGATTCTTCATTCCAATCAAAATACATTCTGATGCTACGGCTTGAATAAGAAACCCCTGCACACATCGGTGCCCCCCCTCACATGGCACCGATGTCGATGGATGGGGTTGAATCTCTGCAGCCAGTTTACAAAATGTTGTGAAAAGCCTTCTTGCCATAAGAGTGCAGGTATTTATGTCGTAGTTTACCACAAACATGAAGCCAGAGTAAATATAGGAACACAATCATGTTCCACACATGTCAGTCATCCTCACACGTTATTGTCCTGTGGCTCATGACACCAAAGCCTCATGAAATATGATCTTCATCTGCAGATGTGAGTCACTCACTGCATTCCAACATGATGCTACGTCTACATACATGAACACACACACACACGCACACACACACGCACTCTAGCTCTATGTCCATCCGGGCTGGATCCTGGACACACACATCTTCTTTGTGTTAATCGGTATGACACAGAACTGTGTCCCAAACCCTCACAATAACAACGAGAACTATCCTTCTCTTTGTGTCATCACTCCCCCAAATTCTTTAGGCATGCCATTTTCCCCTCCCTGCATCCTCTTCAGCCATCCCTCTACTTCTGACTCAGCAGAACATGTCGGATACAAGGTCATCTGACTGCTGTTGCTGTGGAGACCAGGAATTGGGGGAGTTCCCCTCCCTTCCTTTCTTGGACTGCAAGGTGGGGAGGTGAGGGGGGGGGGGGGGGGGGGGGTGACAGGAAGTAGTGACAGACATGAAGGTAGAACAGAGGTTAGAAGGGGAACCTCTGGCGGCCATTTTGGTTGGAATGAAATGGAACTTCATAAACTGCAGCGTTACAAAGACTTGCTGTCAGGATCCGATTCTGTCTGTCTGTGTTTCCGACACGCGAGCAACATGCGATGAGGAGGATTCAACATAGAATGTAAATGGATTCAGTGACAGAGCCAGCAGTAGCTGTTAGCTGTGGAAACATAAAAGTCATCTTTCCCTTCTTACTATTTTACTAATTCTCTCTGATGTTTTTGTATATTATGACTCTAATAATTAATACTGACATGTGGGTAAAGCTTCCTGGATAACTCTCAGTTCTAGTTAGCACCTCTTTCCAGACTTACTCTGAGTCAGAACAGGGTGTTCTATTGTGTGAGACTTTTTAACACCACATCCCCGAACAATGAAGAATGAAGACTTTCTAACTACATCCGGCCCTCGATGCTGATGTGCTGTGAGAAATCCTAGTGTATTACTTTGTATGCTGTTGGCCATCATAATTCTTCATATCCTGCAGTATAACTGGACTAAATGGGATGATACTTGAATTTCAGGTGATTTCATTTGTTTTATTCCAATATGTTAAATTTGAAAATAAGATCCATCCCACTGTCGTACGGCCAAATTGTTCCCCCATCTTCTTAGATATGCTTAACTACTCTTCATTATAACATTAAATTCTATTTAAAAGAATAACCTGAAGACTGGCAGGAAGAAAAATGCCAATCTATTGATTTATTCTGTACATATAAGATTTGCAGAATGATGTTATATTTCTACATAGTGCTAGAATCAGCAGAGCAGGAAAGAGGCTAGAAAAGTTATCAACCAACAAACAGTGAATCTGAAGTTACATGAAGATTCCACATATTCATACAAGCTTTACAAAGGCTCATGTTTTCCCCATTCCACACTTCCCCTGAGTGCAGAGAGGCGTTTACCGCACTGGGAACAGAATATGTTCTTGAAACTTAACCCCTCCCATCTGTTGGGTTAGAAAGTGTCAGAGAACCACAGACATGGTCACCCACTGCTAAATTACATTTCTTAGTCCTCTGCAGTGCATCAAATAGCAAAGATAATAATCGGCACATACTAGAGCGGCGTGCTGTAAGACGGTTGGAGCTGACTTTCCTCTAACCCTGTTGTGATGCTCGCGGGTGTCATGGTGCTCAGTGATCGTCGTCTGGGCCTGAGGCAAGGAAGTCAGTGAGGCATGGCAGCTGTCTGCTGCCGGGACAGGAGGCGTGACTCTCGCCTTTGCCTTGCAAATCAGCCATAGCTTTCAGTGCATGCATGTAGGGGTTGGTGCGTGTTTGGCTTGTTTCACTCTGCATGTTTTCTTTCACTGCTGCATTGTCCCCTAAATGAAAACGCAGAAAAAGGTAAAAACGTGACAAGAGGTCCGCAATGGCAACCAGCTGCTGCATCTCTGCCAGCTCCCTCACAAGCATTTGCATGTCCTCTCTTCCTATTCTTGACCATCATTGAATTTCTTTGGCCTTTATTCAGAAAAGTACATCATCTTCACATCCAGCCAGTTTCTCTGCCGTCCTCATATTTGTTCTTTCACAGTCCTTAGCCTCCTCATCTAACTGTCTCTCTCTCTCTCTCTCTCTCTCTCTCTGTCTCTCTCTCTCTCTCTGGATTGTCCGGCGTTGAAGAAAGCAGAGGATTTATCAGACTAGTTCATTGTTCTTTCCGTGTTACCAGAACTGTTGGTCTCACTTGCCAAATGCCAGATGTAGAGCTCTTCTCACAAACAACCTACTGCCCAAATGGTTCTAGAAGAAGAAGCCAGATGTGTTTATTTACCCTCCAGTAATCTCATCTACATCAATGTCAAGTTTTACCTTTGCAACTAGCTGCATGTCTTTTCTACATCTGTTAAAAAATGCTGACTTTGCATTTGCAAAAATGATCAACTGCTGACGCTGGCAGTCAGGTTGTAGGTTCGAGTCTGACCAACACGTGACTTCCTTTATTTCTTTTTATCTGCATTACTCTCACTCTCTCGCGCGCGTGAGCTACACACACATGATTTACTGTGAGTGTGTGGCTGTTTCTATCTGCTGCACCCAGGCCCACTACTGAAGTGACATCAGGATGAAGAACATTCCCGTGACGGGACAAACACGACCGATGAAACATCCACGGGTGCTTCTCACATGCAAACAAATCCACTATCACGCCGATGCACACACGTTAAACAAACACGACAGCGGAAATCTAACCTTGTATATCCATAAAATAAAATGTCAGGCTAGAGACTCGCGATGCTGTTAGCTGCAAAGCTGCGATTCTGCAGTAAAGCAGGAGGGGCAGGACCCGCCTCCTATTGGTCAGCCCCAAAGCATCGATTATTCTAATTGGTCGACGATGCCATCAACGATGAGACGCTCGAAAATGTGATTGGTCGGCTTCCTGAGCGATGGCTCTGCGTAGTTTCCCCATCGGTGCAGCCATTTGCTCGAGGCGGCGCTTCTTCCCGCGGCGGAGGGCTGCACATAAAGGAGCGGAGTGCTGCGGCAGCCGGCAGAGCCGCGGAGGGACATCCAGTGCGGAAAACGAGGCACTGCGGCTGGTTAGTATCGCCGGTCTTTCACCGCAAGTATCAGAGCGCAAAGGAAGGAGCGCATCTCCGCGTGATGCTCCGCTTGAGACCGCAGCATTTCATCTGAAAGACGTCTCACCGGGGGAAAGACTGTCGTCTGAAGGTTCCTGAATGCTAGAGAGGCATTTCATTGAAGTCAGAAAACCAACGTCTTTCATGCCCGGTTTTCTTTGATCAGCCCAGAACCAACTGAGAACATCTCGTGTATTTTTTTCAAGGCGAGGCATTTTTGATACAATCCAGCCTGAGGTGCTGACACCTCTCAAGCCGTGCATCACCTGAGAGGAGAAGAGTGACTGCGCCAACATGGGGGTAAGAGTGATGATTCCTACTTTGACTGCGTTGAAGCCCACCTGAAGTGGCCTGAGAAGTGAGTCGTAGCCTGATATTCCTGCCTTTATCAATAAGCAGCTGATGCCATTTTTTTCTCTCCTGCCGTTTGTCTGTGTGACATTGAGTCCAATGCGGTACCGTGTTTTAGCCCGGTGTCACTGCGACAAATTGATGTAGCCAGTAGCTTCAGTGCAGCGACATTCAAAGAGTCTGACCGGACCGGAGTCTGGGTTGGACCTGGAACCCGTTCTCACTGACGCCGTCAGTTATTCTGATGCGCCAGTTTGACTTAAATAGATCCCGACATTAGAGATGAATGAAAAATCTGAATAGTGCAGTGGGTCTGTGTGATCACGGTCTCACATCTGATAGGCCCCACTCCGAGGATAACCTTGCCAGCCACGGTAGGCCTAATCGGTTTATTCCGACCGTGAGCCCTGCGGTTGGAGGCAAACATGCTAGATATCCTTTTTACACCACCAAATGAGGTTTGATGCATTTGAATGCACCCAAATGCGTAATTATTCATTAGTTCTATATGACTTTCTCGACAATGAGCCCCCCCTGTGTGACCTCCCTCGTGCCCTCCTTGCCCCCTAACCCCCACTATGTTCTCTGCTTTAAACCCCACGGCCACTGCCCGGTCTGTGGTCCGGTCACACACACACCTGAAGCATCTAGCGGGGAACCAGGGAGAGAGTGAGAGCTCAGCCTCCTCGTTGAGGACGGCGGCAGTGAAGGAGTCTCATCCTCTGCACCCTCGATGACCCATGCGTCATAATGCGGTTACCGGGAATAAGCGCCTCATCAGCTTATTTCCTCTTTAATTTGTGACATAACGAAGGCTAAATAATCTCCAATAGTGGAGACTTTTATCGATCAGACATTAGGACTCCAGCAACGATCACATCTGCGATCACATCAGATAAACGCGCTAGGTCACCCACGGAGTCCATCAGTCGGACGGAACCGCTGGAAAGAACAGCGCGACCCAAAACCCCGCCGGTCTACATGCGACGGCCGTTTGACCATTGCGCAATTTCTGCTACATCCACCTCCTGCGCAAGGAGTCGTCATTTTTAATCTCCCAGCGTGCAGGATGAATGCAGTGCTGAGATTCTCTGCAGTCGTTGAATCTAAAGGCTTCTGGGGGAGAGAGGCTCGTTCTAGACGCGGACGCTGGCGGGCACTGCGTCAAAACGCACGTTTGGGAAGCAGGAGAAGCAGAGCAGAGGAGGTGGAGAGTCAGTGTGGGAGATACTGCAATCATTATAAAAATGATTTATGCGTGTCCGTGGATGTGTGCGGTCTGTAAAGGGTGTTTGGTTGCGTTTCCTTCATTGCGCGTTGAGGTCACCCTGAGCGGAAAGAGGCCGCTGGAGCGATGATGATGAGTGGATGGATCCACGCGCCGAGCATCTTCATATCACACATAGACTACATTCCCATATCTCCATCACTCTTTCCGTTTTTTCCTCATAGAATTTTAGACTGGCGCAATTTGAGATGCCGCTACCGGCTGTCCTTTCCTAAAGCCGCAGGGGGCATCGACGTGCCTACTGCGTCAAATCGGGGGTGGGGTCTCTGCTGTGGAAATTCCCTTTAAAGAGCTGCCATTGGCTTGTGCCAGGAGCCACGCAGAAAGGACTGAGAGACAGCAGTGATGCTATAAAGCAAAAAATGAATCAGGAATACCAGAGAGAATGTCCCCCCATCTGTTTGGTGCAAATATGGTAGAAAATGTGTAAAGTTAGGAGTGAGAGGTCTTTTCACCGAATCCCCCTCTCCTCTCACTGATGGAACGAAGCATCAGTGGCTGATGACACTGATGGGGGAAGGTAGGGGGCGCCCCTTCTCCGAGCAAAAGGAACCTTGAGAGAAGAGAGAAAGGAAGGACAGATAAGTAGTGACTGGTCTGCAGGTGAAGAGAGAGGGCTTTAGAGTGGGGGAGGGGCAGTGCAGGGGGAGGGGGGGTCTGCCTGGCTGTATATCCTGTTACAGGATAATGACCCGAGGCTCACACTATCATGGCTCCGGTTTCTTCTTGCTGCACCTTGTGGGATTGATTATCAAGGGGACGGGTGACAGGTGGATGAGAAGAGGAGGGATGTGTCCATGATGAAGGTCTTCATAGGGAGACGAATGAAGGGTCTACCTGGTGGGCAGTCAGGAGTGGAAGATGTCATCCTAGAGTTGACTTTTTCAGAAGATGAGGATTGCTATTAGGCTGCTGGTCTGGATGTAAGGTGGCTGAGGAGGAGCCTTCATTCACATGGTTGGGAGAAGTACTCACTGTAATAGTACTTTATTACTATAATATTACCTATGTCCTGATATAAACGCCTCTAATGTACATATAGAAGGATATAAGTGGGGCATTTGCAGTGATAGGAGTTAGCAGGAGGAACATCAGGACTCAAATGTGGCATAACCTCTGCAGAGGTTCAGCCTTCAGTTTGATGCAGACTGCTGCACACCCCTCCCCACTGCACCTCCGTACCATGACTGATCTGCCCCGTATAACAGCAGCTACACAAAAAACCTGTCCGTTCAGGATCTGATGAATCGCATTTGTCTCTGATTGCCCAACGATCTATGGACCTTTGGACAAGAGACCAAAGGTCTATGGTGGGCATTTAAAATCCTCTCCCAAATATCCCTCTCAACGATGTGAAGGTCCTCCGACCAACAGAGATCCACTATAATGAGGACAGGGTCCCCGGTGGGAGAACTGCTGAAGGACAGAGTTTAGACTTCTTGGGTACCTCAGCAAGAACCTGGATTCAGCCTGATTGTTAGTGTGAGACCAGCAGGACAGAACCGGAGCTGGGAGTTCTGTAGCAGCTGGTGGAACGTTAATTAAAGACGTAAAGGGGCGGGGCCTTCTCCATCTAACATTACTTTAAAGTTATAACAGCTTCCATCATTAACACGTCGATGGTTTCCCATAATGAAAGCCGGTCGCAGCGGTCCGGGACCAGGACTACAAAGACACGACTCACTCTCAGTGTTGTCCTGGAGATGTGTGTAAGTTTGTGAGGTGTGTGTTATTACAGATTTGTGTTTATACAGGTGTAACCATTGGCAGCACAACAGGACAGTGGTTAGACCAGACGTTAAAAAGAATCTATTACAACACACCAACTGCATTTGATTTTTGTCACGGTTAGATGAACCGGCATTCTTCAAGTAAGATCTGGAGAGAGAGCATTCCTGAAAATAACAGAGCAACACATACGCTTAAAAATCTAATATGCAAATGAGCTTTTGGGTTTAGCTGATTTGGTAGTGCAGTCTGCAACTGCGTGACTTATATTCACATTTACACATCAGCACATCCCCGAGAGACCGAATGTCTGCCAAGCAGTCCGAAGGTGCCCTTCCTCACACCATGGCTGGATGCCACCTTTTATACAAGCGCCAAAGAACCAGAATTTACAATGTTAATTTAAGCACAAGCTGCAGAACTATTACCCCGACAGCAATGAGGAAGGTCGACATTTCATCGCAGGCAACTAAATCTACATAGTTCCACTTTCGTCCCTGTGGGTGGAGCGGAGGAAGACGATGCTTGGGCAGACAGATGGGTGGGGGTGGGAGGATTACAACTTAAATTGAGATTTTTAGTCCGGGTGCTTAGTTGCATTTCTTCACAATGCAGATAGTTTGAGAGCTAAAGAGAGTAAATCTTTCCCCGCGTCTATCTGTTGAAGCGGTTGAGGGATTTAGAAGTTGTTCTTAAGTAGTCCTTATCTTTTTATGGTACATTACTCCATCTTATTGGTTGAGTTCATTACGTTTACAAGCACCCTTATCACTTCAACCACCACATAGTAGAAAAACAAGGTTGTTCCCGCTTTTTTGCAGAAATATTTTATGCCATCTTTTCTTTTACCCGCATTACTTTTATTTATTTGACATCTTTACACTTTTCAAACGGAGCGAAACTTTGATTCGACACTATCGTTTACTAACCTTCCGTTGCTTTCATACATGGCTGTGATTTTGCCCGTAGATAAGAGTAGAGCAGAGTGAGAGGAAGAGGCACGCGTAGTAATCAGACTGGCTAATCCCAACAGCTATGTCCCTCGGCCCCCGGCCTGAGCCCCCCGGTGGCCCAGAGCCATGCCATGCTGTTGGAAGAAACAGCAGATGGTTCCGTGACCCTGCAAGGTCATGCATGCACACACACACACACACATGCGCACACCACAAGCACATTACAAATCAGCACATTTAAACATTCGCTGCTAGGATGGGTTTATTGAAATCGCAGGTGGTCAGACCTTTATACAGGTGTTGTTTTTTTAAATAAAGGTATTTCAAATGTTGTTTTGAGGCGTTAACTCACATTTAAGAGACCCCCACCAACCACCACTAATGGTTGGGCTAATTCTTTTACATCATTGTAAAGATGAAAACTCAGCATCCAAACGTGTGTTTGTGCAATAAGACCGATGTAACTTTGGCATTGTCGGCCGGCTTTCGCACGTTCGCGTGAATATTGCTGTCGTCGTTGGCGCGTGATAAAATAAGAATAAAATCTGGCTTTCATCCAACTATAAACCACTTCCTCATTTGAGTTCCTGATGAAGAGAAACAAACATGAGCAGCAGCTGCATCATGTTTTAATGTTTGCGTGTGCATGCACATAGGAAAAGAAAAGCCACAGTCTGGTTCCAATGATGCGTAGAACATGCCTCCCTCCGTTTCCTGAACACGGACAGGACGTTTTTGTCCGGTGCCACTCCCAAACTGAACAGAGCGATTTGGGGAACGCGATTGTCACTAGAGGTCAGAGTAGCAACACTTTCATTTAATTTCACCCTCTCTATTTAAAGTATTACAACTATGTAGGTTCATAGTATGTTTTTCCATGAACACACTCTAGGTAGAAGACAGACTCTTAACTGTAAGATTACAATTCAAGAGGAAAAGTAGTTTTAGGTTGTGATGGTTTTATTCACATTATTTCAAAATCACTTGATATCTCGATCTCCTTCCCTCGCTCTCTCGCTCGCTCTCTCGCCCCCTCCCTCCCTCACCCCCTCCCTCCCGCGCCCCCCTCCCTCCCTCCCTCAGCCTGCTGCAGTTCATGCAGACGCTGCTTACATCAACTGAAGCCAACCCAGTGACTCACCTCTGCTCGTGCAGACACACACAAGCACGCGCACACTCAAACACGATAATCCTTCAATCCGTTGTCTGTTATACGTCCGTGAATACGGCGTCCGGTTACAGATGCATCAATTAGTTCATGTCTCAGATTACATCAGGGATACTCGGAGTGCTCGGCCACTGTGGAGCTGCGTCACCATGCCAATCGCCGGCCTGGTCGCCATGGTTCCTCGAAAACACAGAAAAAAACTCATCAGAGCTGTGCACAGGGGCACAAAATGAAAGCCCAGGCCTCAATAATGACATTTTAATCAAATCAAGCATTCAATTAGATGAAGAAGTGGCTTTGTTGAATAATTAATATTGAAAGTAGATTTTTTAACAGCTGTGATGTAACTTGGTGAGTAAATGTACAGTGTTAGACATAGAGGAACATCCAGTGTCTCCATTTCCTGATGATGTCACTCATGTGTCTGCCTATCCGGTCGGTCGGTGTTTTCAGGAGAGCAAGCATCTGTAATTCCAGCCATGAGTCTCTGGTTCCTTCCTCAGAACAGACGGAGCTCATTACACGGACTCACAGGTGGTTCTCTACAGATTGTATATGTAAACAGTATAAACCGTATCCTCGACTTTATCTTTGTTGTGTAATAGAAAGAGTGAATTATGGAGATAGGAGGCGGATACAGCACATTTTTTCAGGTAGTAGGGCGGGTAGGAGTGGGAGGAGCAGACAGGTATGTACTATGTACTCAACATACTGTAAACACAGAGTAAAGACAAATCTGTTTTCTCAGTGAGTCATGCTGATAAGGATTCATTCATAGGTGAAACGTTACACACGGGCTCCAGGGATGTGAATAGAATGTGTTGGCACAGGAGAAAACATACACAAAGGAAACGCACACACTGTAATTGAAGTTGTTCAATCTGTTAGGGGTGGAGTCACTATACGTCAAAGACTGACAGGAGCTAGTAGGCAAAAGGCTGAGGGTCAATATCTAATTAGAGGCGTGAATGAAGGGTGACAACAGCCCCTCTCCCCCCTCTCTCCCTCTCTCTCTCCCTCTCTCTCTCTCTCTCTCCCTCTCTCTCTCTCTCCCTCTCTCTCTCTCTCCCTCTCTCTCTCCCTCTCTCTCTCTCTCCCTCTCTCTCTCCCTCTCTCTCTCTCTCCCTCTCTCTCTCTCCCTCTCACTCTCTCTCTTTCTCTCTCTCTCTCTCTCCCTCTCTCTCCCTCTCTCTCCCTCCCTCCCTCTCTCTCTTTCTCTCTCTCTCTCTCTCCCTCTCTCTCTCTCCCTTCCTCTCTCTCTCTCTCCCTTCCTCCCTCTCTCTGTCTCCCTCTGTCTCCCTTCCTCCCTCTCTCTCTCTCTCCCTTCCTCTCTCTCTCCCTTCCTACCTCTCTCTGTCTCCCTCTCTCTCCCTTCCTCCCTCTCTCTCCCTTCCTCTCTTTCTGTCTCTCTCCCTTCATCTCTCTCTCTGTCTCTCTCACTCTCTCTCTCTCTCCCTCCCTCCCTCTCTCTCGCTCTCTCTCTCTCTCTGTCTCCCTTCCTCTCTCTCTCCCTCTCCCTGTCTCTGTCTCCCTCTCTCTCTCTCCCTTCCTCTCTCTCTCTCTCTCCCTTCCTCTCTCTCTCTGTCTCCCTCCCTCTCTCACAGTGGTTACCCCTCTGGCTGCCAATCTGTCCCTGCCACTCACCTCCCCCTGCCGTCTCACTTTCCATGTATCCAGACCCAGGTGTCAACAACCTCCTTAACATGTCTGAACTTTTCGCCACATATCACTTTCCACCTCCCTATTAGCCGTCTCTATTGTCTGGACATTTGTGTGCGATAGAAAGAGAAGGTGTGTGCGTGCCCACGTTTAAGTAATCAATTTCAGTGTTGTTCAGAATAGACACAACAACGTTGGACATAAAGGTACACACCTGCTACTCACCTGTCGTCTTTACCATTATGATGCCAGATTAGTTTGTGGATCTGTTACCATCCTATTTAGATCTTTGATGGAGACATCGTTCACTCAGCTAATCTCAAATGAATAAAACACACACATAAAAATGGTTACACCCCCTCCCACACACACACACACCCAGGATTGGTCTCAAGGGGGGTGAGCGACGGTACTTTTCCACTGCCTCAGTCTCTGCCTCAGCAGGCAGGCCTGGTCTTGCTGCAGTAGAAGACTTGATCACCTGCCTTTGTTGCAGAACTCTGCGTTTGGGCCTGTGTGAGCCTGCATGCGTCCGTTTGTTGGTTCTTTCCCACGTTAACGCTTTTCCTGACGTGCTTCAACAAATACTTTCATCACTTTCTCTGCATGCAGAGGGCGCCTAGCAACCTGCGGGTCCAATTCTTGAAGTGAGTCCAGGTTGTCCCGACATGAAGGCAAACCAGAAACACGGCTCTTTGTATCATATGTCCCTTTGAAATGGATTTCACAAAAGCTTCCCACAAGCTGAAGTGGGAAGTGTAGGAGTAAGTGGATCCTGTGTAGACGCGGTTTGTCGCACTGCAGGTGTGTCGTTCTCGCTGTGTGTGTCTGGTTTAGTGTTGTTGTCAGGGTGTGTGTGTGTGGAGGGTTGCTATCTAATCATTCCTCCTCACTGGTGCTTTTCTAAAGTCGGGGCCACTAGAATGTGATTCTTCATATTTTGCAAATTTCAACGCACAGCCACAAAATAGCATCTTGACCTTCATCATCAGACCCCCGTCTGATGATCCTACTTTAATCTGAAGGTGAAGAAGTTTGTTGTCGTTGATTATGAGTCGACAGATATCGATACTTTTTCAGGCTCCTTATCAGATGGACTTAAAGATTCTGTCGTGTTCACAAAGCCCGCCTTCAAACCATCTGACTATATTAGAGAGCTCCCATGGTGGGTTCTCTTTACGGCTAGGAAGGGCGTGTCAACCGGGACCCCCCCTCCACCTTGATGGGAGTCTTGCATCTCTCTTGGGACACTTGTGGTCGTGTGGATTGGCAGTGACGCCGAATCTGACTAGAATAGACCTGGAATGTTTGATACCTGAGAAATCCATCGTATTTAGAGTCCATTTTTTTGTGTAGTTACACAAAAATAAACCAATCTCTGGGGTGGGGGGGGGGGGGGCTGTAACAGCAGAGAAGATGTTTGTATTCATGATCTTGACATCAAAGTGTCTCTGATGTATCGGGTCTAATAGCGTCAAACACACTAGGTTCTAATCCGAAGCCTTTGATGAGAACCAACCCTGGTTGTCTGTGATCTCTGGCTTTTTCAAGTCCTCGCTCCCTGTGACAAGATAACGGAAATGACCAGCTGTGCCTGGTTAAGACCTACAGGCCAAACCATTTGCGCACTAATATGGCGTGATGCGTGGAACATTGAGGCTGGCAAGAAGCATTTGATCTACAGAGATCAAATAGATATGGCGGAGCAGACCCCCCGCTGCTGCTTTTATTCTGAAGGGGGCACAGGTTACACAGATATTCGTGTTCAGAAGCTACCAGGCCATTTCCTTTTCTTTCTTTTCATTATATAATGGTTATGATAATAGGTCTTTATATGATGTGTTTCTCACTTGTGATGCTGCGTTCAGCATTATGATCCAAACCGCTGGAACTCCCTAAAGGACTGGAGAGGAGCTGAAAACATCTACATGTTTAATATATATGTTTTTATAACTTTATGGTTTTAATGTAGTAATGTTAGTAATTCCTCATTACTTGATTATTACTTCTAACTTGATTTGATTCTATTTTATTCTAACAAATGTTTATTTTGTGTAGTATTTCTTCATTTTATTCTCTTCTTTTCTTCTTTGTCTTGTTTTTAGCTCTTCTTCAAATTAACCATCCTTTGCTGTTATTATTTATTATTATTATTAAGTCTTATGTGGTCTCTTCGTCCTTTTCTTTGATCTTCTATCATCTCATTATTTCCTTGTAACGCACGAACGCATGCAAATAGCTAGTAAGGCGCTTTACAAATAATGTGTCATTTATATATTGATGCTCTTTATTTCATATTTGGCTCAATGCTTCGTGTTATTGCTTCAGGAGAAAAACAGGCTACTTCTCAAGGCCACTTCACGGGGATACAACATCATGACAGTTTAGTGATGGAGGCAAACCTCAAGGGCGCGTCAATAAAGCCCAGTGGTTTTATTTTAGTTGGAGTCAGTGAATGGTGAAAACTCTTAGAATGCCAGCAGAGGCAGCTCTCTGATCAGTTTTAAATTGATCATGTATCTTCGAAGGCAAAGCATAGATTTTAGTTTTATATAATGTATATATTATACCTGCCTTCTGAAGAATTAAGATTAGAAGCAAAGGAGCAAAGGTTATCATCTCCTGAATCTAGTCCAAAGGCATGTATAAAACATTGTGTGTGTCTGTAGTATGGGCGGTCAGACAGTTACCGCGTTGCCACCACACAGGACAAAGATAACCGATCCCCCCAGAAGAAGAAACCGGGGGCCAAGGACATGGATGACCTGAAGAAGGAGGTTCCGATTGTGAGTGACGCCTTCTTTTATTTCTGAATGATGACATAAAGTATGTTTTTAGCCAATTTACTTTTAAGACTGACGTCCAGAAGCTGTCTAGGGTTAGGATCAGGTTTAATCCTGATCCTAACCCCAAACCTAAATGTTACCTGAGAGTGAATTAACCCCAACTCCTCTCGAGAAAGAGGAAATCTTACTCAAATATGTACTTCTTCTGATAAGACGGGTGGCTTTTATGAGAAGTTTGTCACTTTGATCTCATCTCAGCACAAGAAAAAGGTACCAGGGTTGCCAAATGTGGCTGCCCTCACATTCCTGTCCATCAGGTGACATGCATGGAGGAAATGAGATTTTGATTTTGACTACTTTATATAACTTTTACTTTCATGTGAAAAAACTACTTTAAAAATATCTGAGTGATAAAACAGTCCTGATTATTGCTGTATCCATTCTTTCAGACGGAACATAAGATGTCTATAGAGGAGGTATGCAGGAAATTCCAGACTGACATTGTCCAGGTGAGATGATCGTTTCCCCAGTTGTCCACTAGATGGCGGAATGATGCCTGTTTTTGACCATCCAGCCCAACTGTCCCCTACAATCCATAGGAATAATAATAAACTATATTTAAAAAACAAAAACAAATAATAATAATATATACATTTATAATGCAATTTTCCTTTGTAAATAATCTCAAAGTGCTACGGATTAAAAGCAGGAGCCTTTAATGTGTAATAATAATAATAATCCAGAAGCGATTTTCTTCTAACTTCCTCTGCGTTTCCTTCAGGGCCTGACCAACGCCAAGGCCGCAGAGTTTCTGCTGAGGGATGGCCCCAATGCTCTTACCCCGCCTCCCACGACCCCAGAGTGGGTCAAGTTCTGTCGCCAGCTGTTTGGTGGATTCTCCATCTTGCTGTGGATCGGCGCCATCCTTTGCTTCCTGGCCTATGCTATCCAAGCTGCCACTGAGGACGATCCCGCAGGAGACAATGTGAGCAATGCATGCGCGCACACACACACACACACACACACACACACACACACACACACACACACACACACACACACACACACACACACACACACACACACAATCACACACAATCACACACACACACAATCACACACACAATCACACACAATCACACACACACAATCACACACACACAATCACACACACACACACACACACACACACACACACACACACACACACACACACACACACAATCACACACACAATCGCATCTGGCCCATCTGCACTCCATTAACAGATTCATTACACTATGACTCTCAATTACAGACGTTAAGAACGCCATGGAAAAGCGATTATAGCGAGTCACTGAGTGATTAACTTTGTCTCTCTGTCTCCTTCAACAGTTGTACCTTGGTATTGTGCTCACAGCTGTTGTCATCATTACTGGCTGCTTTTCATACTTTCAAGAGGCCAAGAGCTCCAAAATCATGGAATCTTTTAAGAACATGGTGCCTCAGGTAAATTAGAGTTTGCTCAAAAGAAACTATCTTGTGTGTGAAAGTTTGTTTTGAGTGTAATGTGTTATTTTTGCTAACCAACACTGATTTCCCCCTGCAGCAAGCGTTGGTGATCCGTGAGGGTGAGAAGGTGCAGATCAATGCTGAGGAAGTGGTAGGTGGAGATCTGATAGAAGTGAAGGGAGGAGACAGGATCCCTGCTGACATCAGGGTGGTCTCTGCTCATGGCTGCAAGGTACACACATTCTAAAACCACTCACACACAACTACACAACTTCAAATACACAAGTACACAACATTCTGTCTGTGTTTCCCATCAGGTTGATAACTCTTCACTCACAGGGGAGTCAGAGCCTCAGAGCAGGTCACCTGACTGTACCCATGACAACCCCTTGGAGACCCGAAACATTGCTTTCTTCTCCACCAACTGTGTGGAAGGTAAGGTCACCACTGTAATGGGATTACATTCCTTTCATTTCTATTATCGACCTGTGTGGCTTTAGGTGTTAATTTGACTAGTAATCATATTTCTGATCGTTTCCCCAGGTACAGCACGTGGCATCGTCATCTGCACCGGAGACCGCACCGTCATGGGCCGCATCGCCACCCTGACCTCCGGCCTGGAGACCGGAAAAACCCCCATTGCCAAAGAGATTGAGCATTTCATCCATATCATCACCGGCGTGGCCGTCTTCCTCGGCGTCTCGTTTTTCGTCCTGGCGATCATCCTGGGTTACTCCTGGCTCGAGGCCGTCATCTTCCTCATCGGTATCATCGTGGCTAACGTGCCTGAAGGGCTGCTGGCCACAGTCACTGTGAGTGACACCAGAACTAACCTGCTATCATTCGTCATTTTATATCTTCTGTCAGGTCCGACAACTTAATTCAACGATTCATTTATGGCTTTTCCAGATTGATATGTTGAGCAGATATAGTTAAAATGTCAGAGGGAAGTAGGAGGGACAAAATACAATAAATCAGAGCAACATGTCCAATATATGAGTTCATGAAGTGAAAACTTGATAGAATAAAGATAAAAGTATGTTTACTGGTACTTACTTTTGCTGTCGTCTGCATTTAGCTGCTTAATAGCAGAAGGGATGAAGTGGTTGGAGAATCGGTTTGTGCCTCGAGGAAACGTCGTAACGTCGGTCTGAAGGCATCAGAGAGAATTCAATAATTCTGACGGATTATTTGTTTGTTTGTTCCGCCCCTGTTTCTCCCAGCCCCCCTGCTGAAGACCAATGATCTTGGAGCAGACTTTGAATCAGCTGTTTAAGCCTTTCTTGTTCTTTGCAGACAACCCATAGAACCAGTAGATAAAATAATAAGTTAGGGGGATTTCAACAAAAGCTGGACAAAATTTAAACAGGATTGAATCACAAACATAAAAGGAATTGAGCTTTCGCAGTAAATGAAGCTTTTATTGCCCTCATTTGACATTCAGATCTGTTTTTACATCAAACTCTAGCTGTCAGTCAAACAGTGCCAAGATATTTGCAGGAGTCCATTAACTTATTAAGACTTTTTTGGTCGTACTTTTTTTGGGTCGTTCCATTCAGTGAAATTCAAGCTTTTAGTTTTAATGACTACGTAACTTTCTTGTGCTGCTCTTTTAAAAAAATTTAAAAATGAAAGTAACGACTTACATGGTTATTGAATTATAATAAGCTTCATAGCTGATGCATCCAAACGATTCTATTGAACTATTTTACTAAATGTGTCCGTCTGTCTGCAGGTGTGTCTGACCCTGACCGCCAAACGTATGGCCAAGAAGAACTGCCTGGTGAAGAACTTGGAAGCTGTGGAGACCCTGGGCTCCACCTCAACCATCTGCTCTGACAAAACCGGCACCCTGACCCAGAACAGGATGACTGTGGCCCACATGTGGTTTGACAACCAGATCCATGAGGCTGACACCACCGAGGACCAGTCTGGTTAGTGAGGAGGGGCCTTACAGATACAGTGTGGTAGGAGTAATGAATGATAGGAAGGACCACCCACTCTTATCTTCCTTCTCTAGGCGCCTCTTTTGACAAGAGCTCGGTGACATGGCAGTCTCTGGCCCGTGTTGCTGGTCTGTGTAACCGCGCCCAGTTCAAAGCAGGACAGGATTCGCTGCCTATACTGAAGCGGGACGTGGCTGGCGACGCCTCGGAGTCGGCCCTACTGAAGTGTATAGAGCTGTCCTGTGGCTCCGTCAGGGCCATGAGGGACAGGAACAAGAAGGTGGCGGAGATCCCCTTTAACTCCACCAACAAGTACCAGGTAGATAACCGGCTGCCTCCTCCCCACATATGCACAAACAGACTATTCGCTTCACTATTCCTGTTTGTGTCTTCAAGCTCTCTGTGCACGAGACAGAGGATACCAATGACAACCGTTACCTGCTGGTGATGAAGGGCGCTCCTGAGAGGATCCTGGACCGCTGCACCACCATCCTAATTCAGGGAAAGGAGCAACCAATGGATGAAGAGCTGAAGGAATCTTTCCAGAATGCCTACATGGAGCTGGGAGGACTGGGAGAGAGGGTTTTGGGTAAGGGTTGATATAACTGGAGGGAGGTGAAGATGGGTAGCAGGGTAAGAAGGATGTGGAGAAAATAGGGATTATGGTTTGTTAGAAATAATTGGAAAGCAATTCCTCGCTACAGAGGTAATTTAACTTGAACAGAACTTAACCAACAACCTTCCATACATTTTACTTTCTGGAAAATTTTATTTTTATTTATTATATCAATTTCAACTCTAAGAAATGGCTCTACTTTCAGATTTTTGTTTTGTCATACTTCATGTAACTTAAGACATTGAAGAATTTTATTTAGGTGTACAAAATTGAAAAATCCCTCAAATTTGATGTGGAAAGCAGCAAAAACTCTGTATCTGCCTTAGAGGTCAAACATTAAATCTGAAAAATTGAAATGAAGCGCCCCTGAAATGTAACATTCTGAAGACTATTAGAAGTTACGTCAGAGTCGGGGTAGGGGCAGGGATGGAGGATTCCAAATGAAACTCAAAATCATTCCCGTCCCCTCCAGGTTTCTGCCACGTACTGCTGCCGGAGGACCAGTACCCCAAGGGCTTTGCCTTTGACACGGATGACGTCAACTTCCAGACAGACAACCTCTGCTTCGTTGGCCTCATGTCCATGATCGATCCTCCCCGTGCTGCTGTGCCGGATGCTGTCGGCAAATGCCGATCTGCTGGTATCAAGGTGAGTTCCGGCCTCCGTCTTCAAGATGAGGTTCTGTTTCTGGGTACCCCTCATGTCGCCTGATAGAGTGGCATTCTCATTGTTCTTGGTGTTAGGTCATTATGGTCACTGGAGATCATCCAATCACAGCCAAAGCCATCGCCAAAGGAGTAGGTATCATCTCGGAGGGCAACGAGACAGTGGAAGACATAGCGGCTCGTCTCAACATACCTGTGAGCCAAGTCAACCCGAGGTAAAGAAAGCCCACGGAGAAATCGACGCACACAAACTGAATGTATGATTGTACAAATGTCTAACAATCGATGTTTTAATGTCTGTGTCCAGGGATGCCAAGGCCTGCGTGATCCACGGTACGGACCTGAAAGATCTGTCTCAGGATCAGATGGACGACATCCTGAGGAATCACACAGAGATTGTCTTCGCTAGGACCTCGCCACAGCAGAAGCTCATCATCGTAGAGGGCTGCCAGAGAATGGTTGGTGTACTACAAGAACGTTCTGATACAATTCTGTACAGACAATAACATTTTTGTATGACTTTCAAATAAGTGGATACAGTATCCCATCCATAATCCAGCCACTTCATCCTAATTCTTCATGCTGAATGGAATAAGAGGGATTGGAAGTTTCATAGGATACATTCAGGGGAGGCAGTTTTAAGTGCATTCTACTTTTACAACAGCAGGTGGCGGTAGTGATCCGTGGAACGGGGATTCCTTCACCTCACAAAAAACATCTTTATTCACAGGAGGGGGGGGGGTTAGATGGTAATCTTGTTTAGTTTTCGCTTTGATTCAGATTAAATTAATACATTGTTTTAACATTTTAATGTATTTTATTTCTTTTTTAAATGTCTTAGTTTAATCAAACGAGTATGAACGACATCGCAAATGCCATTAAAATATGTGATTTTGTAAAAATCAATACTTCTGATAAGTCTGTTTAAGAAATATGACTTTTTTTTTAATGTTTTATGATAAATCCCCTCCTCCCTCCTCTCTCAGGGTGCCATTGTTGCTGTGACAGGCGATGGCGTGAACGACTCCCCTGCACTGAAAAAGGCAGATATTGGTGTTGCTATGGGAATCTCAGGATCAGACGTGTCCAAACAGGCCGCAGACATGATCCTGTTGGACGACAACTTTGCCTCTATTGTCACAGGAGTGGAGGAAGGTGAGAGAAAACACTAGTAATTCAGAGTTTATACCCTGAAAATCTGAAAGATCAGCTTAAGATGAAACAAAAAAATATATATATGTTTCTGAAAAATGTGTTCTTGATCCGTGTTCAATACCAACTCTATAGTTTTTGTCACAAGAGCCAAACATTCTGATGGTGTGACCTGTCTTTATTTCATCCTCCAGGTCGTTTGATCTTTGATAACCTGAAGAAGTCCATTGCCTACACCTTGACCAGCAACATCCCAGAGATCACGCCCTTCCTGCTGTTCATCATAGTCAACATTCCCCTTCCTCTTGGAACCATCACCATCCTCTGTATCGACCTGGGAACTGACATGGTGAGAGCTGATCAAAAACACATCCTCTTCTATCACAACTACAGTTTTAGCTTCGCACACAAACAGCATCACTGAATGTAGAATGAAGAATGAATGAAATCTGACATTTCTCTCTCTCCGCTCAGGTACCAGCTATCTCACTGGCTTATGAAGCAGCGGAGAGCGACATAATGAAGCGTCAGCCCAGGAACCCATTCAGGGACAAGCTTGTGAATGAGAGGCTTATTAGCATCGCCTATGGACAAATTGGTAGGTGAAATAAAGATGGTTATGGCTGAACCAGGCTGTAGATTGTCTTTGAGTTTGTTTTTTGTGCCCCTCTGTTCTTCTACACATGGAACGAGGTGGTCTCTGGAGACGTTTGCTTTGCTTTTTGGAAGGCCACATAAAAATGTAGCTGAAAGTCTCTTTTTCTGTCTTTCTCAGGTATGATCCAGGCTCTGGGAGGCTTTTTCTCCTACTTTGTAATCTTGGCTGAAAATGGTTTCCTGCCCAGTATACTAGTAGGCATCAGGCTAAACTGGGATGACCGCTCTTTCAACGATTTGGAGGACAGTTACGGGCAGCAGTGGGTGAGTGTTTAGTTCTCTGTTCAAATGAACCTGAAGGGGTTCTCCTCTAATGAATCCTCTCTCTGCCCTCTCCATCCTCAGACATACGAGCAAAGGAAGATAGTGGAATTCACGTGCCACACCGCCTTCTTTGTCAGTATTGTAGTCGTACAATGGGCTGATGTCATCATCTGCAAGACCCGACGTAACTCTGTGTTCCAGCAAGGCATGAAGTGAGTCTGAAACCTGAACCGTGTTTCCAATACACACACACACACACACACACACACTCTAGTGTTCTTCATAGTACTTCATTTATCTATTACATGATAATCATTAGAATAATTCAACATTCAGCCATAAACTTTGAACTACTGAATTGATTTAACTACTGATCTTGGTTTGAGTTCTTAATATAATCTTTGTTTTGTTTGTCATTCAACCCAGGAACAAGATCTTGATTTTCGGCCTTTTCGAGGAGACAGCCCTGGCTGCCTTCCTGTCATACTGCCCAGGCATGGATGTGGCGCTCAGGATGTATCCTCTAAAGTGAGTGACACACTGCTCAGGCCTCAGCGACACATATCCTGACTTTTGATTCAAACTCTAATCTTTGTGTCTCCCTGGTTTCTGCCTGCAGGCCTTCTTGGTGGTTTTGTGCATTCCCCTATAGTTTTCTCATCTTTGTCTATGATGAGGTCCGAAAACTTCTCATCCGCCGGAATCCCGGAGGTTGGTGTTTTTGTCCCGCACTAAACCCTTAGCCTTCAAACCAAAGTCTCATGAAGGGGTTAGGGTTACAGAAACATGTTTCTAGTTTTGGGGGTCATGAGCTGAACGGACTCGGTTTTACTTCCCAGAGTCTGTGCTGGTTGCCAAGGAAACTCATGTGTCAAGGAAATTGTCCAGCAACCACAACATTTTCAGTTTTTGAACACTTTAAACGGACATAACGTTTTAGTAAATGACCTTCAGAGGTTTGAATCTTGTTGTTTTCAATCCCAGCATCTTCGACTAATGATCATTTGTCAAAATGAACTTTTATTTCATTGTCATTTAATATTGAAGTGACTCTCATCTTGTCTTTGTCGTGATTCAACGTCACTTTTGACCGAGTGGAATCAATTGACTGAATTAATCTGGAGATTAGGTTTATATCGAAATGCCTAATCAAAGCAGTGACTGGCTATTACACACTACAAATGCAAATTAAACCTTTAAAGCCCAAAGGCTTTTCTCCTCAGAATACAAACTTTACCAAATCAATGTTCAAAAACACATTTTCTGACATTATTTTTCAAATATTGTCCCTTGTAAGAGATTACATCTGGCTTTTACGGTCTTTTTTTTGTTGTTGTGAAAATAGATCAGCGTGACTATGATAGACACATATTTGCAATTCGACAAGAAATATCAAAATTATAAATTTGCTGATTAGGTTTTGCAACACAAAAATATTTTCTGTGTAAATATTTTTTTTTATCAATTTGTTTGAAACATGATGTCATAGCATGTTTAAACATAATACAAATTCTAATACAGGAGAAAGGTCAAATCTGAAATATTGTTGGAGCTTTTAAATATAAAACAGGAAGTCTTGCTGTACCGCCTTATACTCACTTCTTAAGATTGAATCTCATCCACCTATTAAGTACCCTGTCTGAAATATGTTTGCGTTCTCTTGACATTTTGTGTCGTTAAGTATTAGTTAGTATTTTTGAAAGCTTTGAATAACACTTTTCCCTTGTGAAGAATATTTTTGGCAGTTAAGAATGACCTTCTGAGAAGCTTTAAGAAGCTGTTTCTAAGCGCATCTAAAAACGGAGGCAGTCCTCAGACATTAATACATTAAAATAGGACTGAAAACTTTGTTGAACTAACTATAAACTTCTCTTCCTCTTCTTTTCTCTCCAGGTTGGGTGGAGAAGGAGACTTACTATTGATCGACGGAGCATCTTTGCTCAACCCACCTACATCTTTCACATACCTCTCCTCCCTGTCACTCCATCCCTGTCGAGACACAACTGCAGACGCCCCGCCCCCCTTAAAGACAAAAATCGCTTTGAAGCAATTTTCATTACAACCGCCCCAAAGATTAAAACAGCAAAAGCACCTTTACAACTTTCGACATTGCCCCGCCCCCTTTCCTCCTTTCTCCTATGATACTCTTTGCATGTGTTCTCTCACTGCTGTGTACATAAAACAATATATCTACCAAACGGCAGCTGCATATTGTGTATGTAGATTTGAACGAGCTAAGGATACAAAGGGAGTGTCTATGCTCTGCAAAAAAGGGCCATCCTGCTCCTTCCCCTCCCCGTTGTTCCCCACCTCTCTGCCCCTTGCCTTTCTTCATCCCTCCATTCCTCTCTCCTCCCTCCTCGCCAACCTTTTGCTTGCCCTCCAGTCACACACAGGTGAAACGAACACACAGTGAGATCGCTCCGACGACATCATCCTGACTGCCACCTCTCGCCTCTGGCTCCTGCCTGTGGAGGACCAGAAGAGTGGTCATTCCCCCGATGTTCTACCTGCATCCATTTTTCTTCTCTGTTCTCAACGCCAGTGTTGTTGTTGTTTTTTAATATGTGGGGTTATTGGGGGGGTGGGGGGTTTCAATGATTTTACTGGTCTTTTTTATTTCTAAGATAAGAGGAGGGGTGTGTGAGAGCTGCTTTTCCCTCATTTAGGTCTAATAAAGCACATCCCATAGTGTCCTGCCCTACCGCCCACCCCCTACTCTCCCCCTCTGTCTCTCACACCCCTCCTCTCCAACCCCTCCTGCCCTGTTTGTCTCTGTTTGTGTGCACTGTGTGTAACATTGTCCTTGTTAATAACTATTACAGTACACCCCCCCTCCCTCCCTAAGTTGTTAAATACAACTCAATCTTTCTGTGTGCTCTAGGAAATATATATAATTCTATAACAAATTTAAATGAAATGATAAAAAACACATGTTGAAAAACAGCTCAAGAGTCACATCCATGAGAAAAAAACAACAATATTGATGAGAAAGGAAAATAAGAAGATACGTGTCTGTTTTTTGAATTTTGGGTTTGGTTTCTATGATTTGTGCTGGTGTTCAAGGAGGCTACTCTAGAACTATAAGAGCGGAGCCGGATTTGTGTTGTGTTGTTATTAAAAGACACTAAACACCAACCGAGGCTTCAGGTTCCTTTCAGGGCAGATGTGCCGGTATGATGTGGGGCAGTGTGCTGTGATGTTGTGATTGGTGATGATGAGGCCACATAAGTGGACTCCATTACCACATCAGGTCCAGCCCCGGTTCAGTCTAGGTTCTGGTGTAGCCCGGTCTGACCCGGGACTATGTCCATGTATGTGTTTGAGACCAGTACAGAGCCAGCTATCTCAGACTGGGTGGCTGCAAGAGTTGAAATTAAAGAAAACAATACACAACTAGTAGAACATGTGTGTCAAATAAATACAATAAAACATCTAGAACATTTAATACAACAGACCCGTCTGCGTGTCTTCTTGTCTACGCTTCACTTCAATGTCTTCAACAACTGAATGAAGTTCTTATTTAACATCCGTCAGTATTTGTTTTATATCCCCCAGTAAAGTTTCGCATTAGGAATAAATAGAAGGAATTTCAACATCCACTAAATATGTCTGTTACTTCAACACACACCTGAGTTGATGCAGAATGTTACCATAGGGGTTTAACTCCAGTCATAAGTGGTGTGCAACACCGCAGGGACGATACTGTACAGGTATGAGGAAGGAATGCTGCAAGGTGTGTGTTCTTATACATTACAACCTAATTGCATAGGTTGCGGCGTTGGCAGCCGCCCAACATAAAACAGTCGTCCTGCATACGTGTCAGCTTTACCTGACACATTTCATGACACCTTCATCTTCAAAGCTTCTGGTGAGAATCAGTCATCAGGAGTCCTAAAAGAGAAGGGACGATACCCCAGTTCCCAAAAAACATCCACACAAACCATAAGTCAGAAAATAGTGCTTTGAAGATTTTGTTCTGGAAGGATTAACAATCTTCATGAATTGTGGATTTATTTCTACACAATTTCTCTGAAATGACAAACAGCCCTAACTCTTCAAAAATCGAATAAATGATGCATAATATAGAGGTTGAGGTACAATGTTAGAGAATTATTGGGTGACGTGAAATGTCCATCTGCTGCATCATGTTTACATTTAAGAACTATTCTTGTTAGTGGGCAACACAAAAACTGTCTTGCACCAACGTTGAATCACAGACGCAGCGTCTTACACACACACACACACACACACACACACTCACACACACTCACCCTCACTCTAATTTCCCCAGTCTCTGCAGTGAGCCCACTGCAGTGCAACTCTCCTTGCTCCCCCCCACCTCGCCACCCCACATATAATAGAATATCGATCGCTTGCCTTTGCCGCAGTGTGTAAGCTGAGTGTGTATATGTGAAAGAGTGTCTGACTCGGGATCTACAAGGTCATCTCCATGGTAACTTGCGCATGGGGTCCTCTCACTGTGCTGTCACCGAGCACGGGTCGCAGGGGTCAGATGAAAGGGGGGACGAGAGGGGGTTGATGAGGGCTGCAGTTTTTTGTGTGCTTTAGATAGGAGCCTGTCCTGTTCCACTGTGTATACAGACCAGTATAATAAGGACATGGGACTCTTACAGTCCAGGAATAAACATAATTCAACAGGGATTCCGTTAGAATAGAGTAAAATACCTTTATTAATTTGGGGCAGAATAATTAAGTTGACATCAAAAGGAGTTTATTGCTCTTCATTTAAATAAAAAAAACCCACTTTACATCAAAATGTAAGCAACTGAATATTGGATATCTACAAAGATTCTTCCTTTCCTAGAGAATACATCGTAATGTTAGTAGGCATCATGAATCTGCATCTTCAAATCTTTTTGTATTTGTGATCATTTGAAGAGACATTTTTAAAGTTCACTTCTGCTTTGGAAAGTAAATCATTGTAAGCCGTTTGGAACCTCAAGCATCACATTTACGCTCTCCTTTACATTTGATTACACAATAAACCAGCACCCTGTACAGATGGATTAAATACAGATATGATCTATGGCCAGCAGAGAATGCAGCACAGCTTGTCCCAAGAGATTAATACATTTCAGGATATGTCACGGCATGAGGGATATTAAATACAGAACACAAACTACAGGCATCAAGTATATAGAATATCTAGAGAAGGGTATATGATACAGACAGAATTATAGTGGGATTTGACTTGTCAGTAACAGATAAACAGTTTTTGCATCTCGCAAGTCACGTGTTTGAATGAGTTTGAAAAAGAGGATACAGTTTTTTTTTAAATCAGGGCTTGAGGAGCAAGACAACGAGTTTTCTTGGTAATTAAGAAACAGGGAATACAGGATTAACACGTAGCTGAGAAACCAGATGCGGAGCAGGTTTTGTCCACCCCACTGGTGTAACCTAATGACAT
The DNA here is from genome assembly GCA_037951165.1 of Lophius americanus. Classification (NCBI taxonomy): domain Eukaryota; kingdom Metazoa; phylum Chordata; class Actinopteri; order Lophiiformes; family Lophiidae; genus Lophius; species Lophius americanus. The sequence continues at coordinate 39,410 of JBBDHG010000486.1, forward strand.
GGTTGATGGTGATGACTGTTGGTTGACGAGCATGCACAGAGCTCAGCCTGCTCTTCACACAGGCTCCATGAGAAGTTCGTCTATGTCTGATGCCTCCAGCTCACGGAACGCGGCATGAGAGCCAATCACGAACAGCGTTGCTCCTATGAGGAGATGTGACACATGAACAAGGAGAATGTCATGGGAGAATTGAGGCTGGAGTTATTTTTTCGTAGACCAAGTGTCTGTATGCCTTTAGAATTACATTAACATTTAATATAACTGACCCTCTTATACAGAGACTTTCCCTGAATGCAACCGTATGCCCAATACATGAATAATATATAAAAAAGAGCCAACAAATATCCATGGATGCCCAGGTTAACAATGAATTAGAAAGGTGTTGACTCACCAAGAACCCAAAAGACAGCAGCACCAGCTCCGGCCAACCAGAACACAGGAAGCGAAACGGTTCCAGCCAGACTCATCTGGTGAGGAACGGTTAGCTCTCTGCCTATATGGCCAAGAAAATAACAAATTTAACAACACGCAAATAACGCCTCTGGATGTTACCCTATAAAAAGACATGCATTTAATCCATTTATCCGTCAAAGGTCACAATGTTATATAGTCACACGCAAAATAAATCCCAGATCTCAGCCTTATCCAGTGTTCCTGGTGATTTAGGAATCGACTGCATTTAGAAAGAACAGAATTAAGGTGCAGTACCGGACGTTGTAACTCACCAAGGACAACTAGTTTGGACTCCAGGGACTTGAGGTGAATTATGTAGAAGGCACCAACAAACACAGCCAAGGCAATCAGTAACATTGGAGAGCTGATACTGAAGAGACGAAACATCAACAACACCATCACTTTGGCTATATTGTCGTTTTTGTTACGGTTGCATTTTCAGATTTTAAAATATAGTTTACTTCATAATTAAATTTAAATAAAAATTCTCTCTGTTTAACATCGTCTTTAAAATACTTAGTAACCGGAACCCGCCATGGGAGTTCCTGCGTATAATGGGTACGAAGTGTCTGAGCTGAGCCAAAGGAAACCGATTTATTGCCAAGGAAAGTATGATTTTTTTCCCGTGTAGGACTTACATGCAGTAGAGGATGAGACCCAGGAAAATGAAGGTATAGTTACTGTTGAAAGTCTCCACATTTTTTACAACCCTCTGACACATCTCTCCAAAGTTGCGAGGTTTTGAAAACTTGCGTTGGTCCACAAAGCTTGCCCAGGGTCGAATGGACAACCGACGCCTGTCAATCCACTCTTTAGCCATACCGGCTGAGAAGCCTTTAGGGAGCCAGAGCCTGTGAAATAAGACAAATCATCCTAACAACTTAATAAATAGAGCAATTGGATGTTAAGAAATGCAAAAATGATAAGCAAACAAGCATTTGGAGAACCGTGGAGAGTCATAAGCCCTCTTAATAATAGCATTATAATTACTTATGTGTGCTGAGTTTAGTGAACCATTAAAAATAGGAAAGAATGGTTTCGTACTTTGACAGTATTCCAGCTCCGGCTGTGCCAGTTGGATGAGCGTCCTCAGCGCCGAATAGATCTCCAGCCTTGCTATCCATGTCTACAAGACAGTTCTCTCCCTTCGGAGCTCCTAAGGACATCTAAAGAGTGTCTGCTGGAGAACAATAGAAATGGCACAAACATAACAAATTAATATGATTTTATTACCATTTTCATTATATTTTCTGGTTATTCATCAATTTATTTTTTTTGTCCACAGGGATAGGAAGATAAGAAAGCACAATGTGATCCCTTCAGAAAAAGGATTGATCTGTTTTTCAGAATAAATTAAATGGAAACAGAAGTTTGTTTTTGTCAATGCTTTTTCTGAATTATTCTGATGAATGATTTCTACAGGGTGGCTTTAGTTCAGTGGGTAGAGAGGTCAGGGTTCGAGGCCAGCTCCTGATGCCACAGGCCATGGCAAGACCCTGAAACCTCTGCTACCCGAGCGATTCACAGTGGCGGCCCACTGCTCCCACTGGTCCAATACAGAGATAAACATGCTCAAGTTTTACCGTATGTAAGTATTGTGTAGCATGTGATAAATAAATATTATTGTTATTATTATATTCAGAAACACAAGACATTTTCATACCCTAGTCCCTCTGTAACAACATAAAATGACAAAATTCCAGTTGAGATAAATACCCATCAACTCGGTGATTTATAAAGGAAAATTATGAAACATTTGCTGACAATAGCTTTGCAGATTTGTAAGAGTGACAGCTCTATTAGTTTCACACCATTAGAATTATTTCCTGTCAAAAATGAAAAAAGCAAATTGAATCCTCTGACTCAACTTCAGATATCTCATCTTAGAATAACCGACTTGTACTTAGCTTTGATGGGTATTGAAAGAACAATCAACATGAAGTATTTGTAGATACAGACATGACGTCAGACGGAGTAGTGTTTGACTTGTGGAAGATTGTTGTCAACGAAGGGCTTGGCCACTGCCACATCACTAAATGTACAAGATATTTAAGAAACACATACCAGCATACGCCCACATAGTATTTATTTATGAAGAAACGTATATGGCGTTAGTAAATAGTCTACATGTGTACATTTACATTATAATGATGTATAACAGAACCCAACTTTGGTGTTTTAATCATAGCTAACTCTTCAGCTAATGCTCACATGACTACTTACGGATCCAGGCAGATACATCTTATATTTACGAAACAATCTTGTACAGGCTGTTGACATGATGTTTAAAAGATTGAAATAATAAACAGTGTTTGGAACTGTCAAACTGGTGAGGGTTAAACAAAAAGTACTTACAGCAGAACTTTGATGGGACTAGTTCAGACCCTTCGTTGTTGTCTCCGGTCACGGATGGATGATGATGTGACGTCACTTCCGGATGCCAAGATACTAAACACCCCCATCTGCTGGCTGCTACAGGAAGCGTCCGGCCTCTGCTTTAATGTGGAACGCTGCCACATGCTTGCTTCAACTGTTTCAACTGTTTTGGTGCAAATGGAAGTGACAACAGGCGTAATGGAGAGGCAAAAGCATAGCAACCCCCCAAAAAGGAATGGTTCTGCCAGTTGTGGCAGAGTAAATGAGGATGGCCATGGTAGGGCACTGGGTGGATAAATAAAGCAATAAAAAGCGTGTCTGGGGATGCACCATTTTTAAGTGTCTTTCGTAAACACTTCAATTACCTCAGATTTGAAGGTGCTGAATCTCATTCTAGATCTGGTTATCTAGAAGTTATAAAGAAAATGACCTCAGTAAGAAAACATATATCAATGCTTCGGACATGCAACTGAGATCAAATTGTAGCTGACACTGCGATTCAATTATGTTAACATTTTATTAATTAGCCATCAAACGGATGTTGAAACCAATGTGAGTCTAAATTCTGCATGGAGTTTTCATGGTTAAATTAAACTATCCCATTATTGGACTATACATTTTATGTGCAAACGGGAAACAGAGATGCCTTGGCAGAGATTGGGAATTTCTGAGTGCTGTCTTATTTGCTAATATTATTATTGCAGAATTCATTAGATTATACATTTTTAATAGTTTAATACATTGAATCAGGTTATATAGTTATTGTATATGCAAGACATGCAACTCCATTCAAAAAGAAGTTTAGAATGTCTATTATTTATGTTGAAGAAGTTGTTTTCATTATAAAGATGAATATTTATACATTTTATATACACCAGTAGTTGTTTAATCTCAACAGCAACAGTTATTGCCGGAGCAGTAATGACGGTTCTCATTGGAACATCATATTTTACAAACACACCAGGCACTAAAAAAACCTCCAATGGTTTAATTAATAGTGACGTGAGGCGCAGTTTGGCTTTATTTTCATCAACACTGGTGTCCTGCTGTGGAAAACAAAATGTAAAGGCAGGTAAAAATGGAACGAAAATGCTCTCCTGGAGGGAGCAGGTGACATGACGTCATCCAGCATGCAGGGAACTGATTGGTCAGTTCCTCTGTTATTGTGCTGCTGTCAGTTTCTTGGAGGCGTAGAGGAAACTGACCGATCGGATAGTTCGTAGAACCAGGATTGTTCGGTAAACCCGCCGCTTAGATATTTGTATATTACTTATGAAAGGCATTGAATACACACACCGGTTTGTTTTTACTTTATCACAGCTGTCATTCAGGAACCGTCTTTGTAAAGGCCAATGTTTAGCTAATGTTAGCAAACAACGTCCAAGCTAGCAGCGTAAACCTCTGTTTTTGTAAAAAAACAACAACAACAAATTCTATGAATATATGTGTAATAATTTGCATTATTTGAGTTGTATGGTAGTTTATTCCAGCGGTTGGGTGGTTGTAGCTAAGCAGCAGTCTGAAAGGAGATGTTTTGACGCTTGTTTTTTTGTTTTTCTGTCTTCACATACAGAGCAGATTACGTAGCGTGCCAGAGGCAGTCATTTACTTCCTTGTTGCTGCAAGACGTCTGATGAACGTCCTGTTTCTCTGGCTCTGAAACACAACAACATCTGACTCACAGCTGTGACATAGCGCCGCGTTCGCGGAGAGGACGTGGTGCTGGAAACCCAGAAAAGGTAAGACCGCTGAGTTTACTGAAGATGTTGAATTCTCGAGCGCGTGCTGAAATGTTCCTTCGTCACCGGTGGAAATATACCTGGAGCTCAAACCGCCTGCCGTCTTTTTTTCTGCCAGCTGGTAGTTTACGAGGAATGCAACTACCATTTAACCGTGTGTTGTTTCCAAGCTGTCTACAGCTGTACGGAATCCAGTTCACATCCACTTTGGCAGTACAGTTGGTCAACAGATGTAATCTTATTATGGAAAAATAGCATGAATATACCAACTTCTCATATATGACAGTATGCTACTATGCTACAGTATAAACATATAACAATCAGCCCAAAACTTTTTAAACATTTACAGGGGAATTCAGAATAACAGTGATGTTCAAATGGAAATTGAAAGCATCGAGAAGTAACCTGTTAGGACAACACAAAGCTTAATTTATTTTCACTTATAGCATTGAGCTGAACTTTCTTTTAAAGTCCATGATTCTTTTATAAGAAGTGTTCTGGTGAAGTTTTCACATTGGCCCACAAACTGCTTCCTAGTTTTGTCAGCACTGTCTGTCTTCACTAAACATTTTCAACACAGTGCTGGTGTCGTCTTTGTTACATATTTCTGTTAATATTTAGGAAACTACATGGCATAATAAGATACATTAATTAGAGTCCAATGATAATTTTCTGCCAATTTGTTACCCATTTGACATTTTTCACTGTCGATGAAAACATTTAGCATATGTACTAATGTCAGTAATATGTCCATAAAAATAGTTTTGGTGGAAATGGTTCTGATGGAAATGTTTCAGAACAGACAGCACTTATAAAAGGTGTTTATGGAGACAGAAAGGGGACCTACGTAATATTGACAATTATTTTTCATTATTTTACTGATTTGTGTATGCTATCATTTCCACAAGAGAATAACTTTTAATTACATTGTTCATTTGTTTTTTCTTATTTTAACTGTCTTGACAAAAATATATGCTATTTCCTTAAAACCTTGAGTGTTAAGCATTTTGTTTATGTGTTCCTTTATTCCAAACAGCCTTGACGCAGTTGGAAAATTGAAGAGGTGCATCAGGCATACCAATGGCTGCAGTGCTTCACCCAGTGTATACACTTAAGGACTCATTTTACTGGGATGACACAGAATGCCAGAACTACTATGGGATGTTGTCTCTTTATGAGATGTTTGAAATAGTCGGTTCTCAGCTGACAGAGACTGATGTTGAGGTTTTGTCATTCCTTCTAAATGAAACCTGTTCTGCACCTCACCCACTGGATCCAGCAGCCTGGACAGTTGAGCCCAGCGTAGGTGATCCAGATACCTCAGGGGTCTCCCCAAGTCCTGTCGTGGTTAAGGCTTGGAAGCGGTTAAAGCCTAAAAGTACTCAGACTCCCTTCATGTCCTCATATAATCCCACAAGTGGCCTTCAGTTGCTGTTAGAGCTTGAGAGAAAAGGATACATTAGTGATGACAACTTTGAGCCACTACTGCAACTATTGAGAGTACTCACTCGCCACGACCTGCTGCCTTTTGTGTCCCATAAGAAAAGGAGGACAGGTGAGAATCACAGTTATACATTATAAGTTTTTTTGGATTTGTCTCCTCTCTCTAGGAAGCTTCAGCTATTACTGCATGATCTGTATTAATAACAGTAATTATAACTAATATGCATTTTTTCCCCAGTATCTCCGGAGAGAATGGAGCACTGTTATGGAATAGAGAAAAGGGAGTTAGTTTGTGCTTCGGGAATGCAACAAAGCTGCAGACAGACAGAAATACCTCTTCCGTCTTTTACTCAACGAATGAGAAATGGTAAGTAAAACGTAGTTGGCTATAAATCAGAAATTAAGTGCCTATCCATCTTCACAACTTGTGACATTTAATGTAAATGCAATACCAGTACAAATTCTTTGTACTCTTTTACATCCAGGTGGTAAATGAGTGTGTTTTGTTCAAGTACCAGCAGAAACAGATAAACATGTAGCAGTTACAGCTTTGGATAGAGAGGAATAGAAACTGCAGTCAGTCTGGGGAATAGAAATAGTGCAACAATATGATTTTATCTATGTCCATATAATAGTGTCCTGAGATCATTTATTGTGTTTTCCATCAGGTGTTTATCCATCTATGCCTGGAGCATCGGCGAGGAGTAGGAGGAAGAAGAGGGGAAATGGATGGAGCCGCAAGCCCAAGAAAATAAGCAGACAAAGTCCGCCACTGCCCCTCCCACCACCACATCAGAAAGTGTCTTGCAGTAAGTGCAACCCCTTCAACTTTAAATCTACTTTGCTTCCAGCTTTACATCTCTTCCCCACAATTTCCATCCTTCCATATTCTTTTACAGATAAATTATCCTTCCATGTTGCCTTTTTGATTTCCAATTTATCCATCCTTTCTTGCATCATCTTTGCTTTTCCTGTTTTTTCTCCTTAATTTTGATGTCGTTAATGTCAACTGAACCTTAATTTGGTTCAATGAGCTTTCACTCGAGGTTTGAATTTTTACTTTTGTTTCATGTTTTCAAACCATCGTTCCAAAAAGTTTAAGGCACAGAGCCTCGCACAACCACAGCTCCACATTGAAATCTGTAGCAACGGTTGTATAAACTTCTCACACTCACACTCCTTTGTGGAGGAAAAAAAGTGCAAACAGCATGGAGGCATTTTAACATGCTACTAACTTGTAATTTTCTTCTTGGAGAGTGTGCGCACAGTGAGCTGCAGATCTGTGTGAGCTTCAATGAAAGTCCTGAGATATAAAACAACTTGCACGACTCTTTTCCTGTACACAATGCTTTAATCACCAAACCTTGCTTACTGTTTTTCCATTTGTCCTGTTGGGGCTACTTCAGAGGAGCCAGAACAATAATCAGAGTCCAGTTCTTCCCGAGTAGCATGGTTGATACACCATTCACCATAACACTGTTTGTCAAGCACAGAATGGAGAGATGTTGGTGGTAAAACATCAGCATGCACTGATTGTTACAATGCAAGGATTCGTCTGTGCATTCTTAACATTTGTTAAACAGTAGACCTTTTAAAATTTCTGAGCCACTGAAACACTTTTAAGAATCCTGAGCGCGTTGACAAACCTGAATTTGAATATTGGAAGGCTTGGCTGTAAATTTGTTGATACCACATGGCTGTAGAAGTACCTCTGCTCCATTGGCTAACTCTCTACAACTTTATTATTCATGTTTTTAGTGGCAACATTTCCCTGGTTGTGCAAAAGACTCTGACTTAACTTCTCTTAACACTTAGAGAAGTGCTCTCTGATTTACAACTTCAGTCCAAAATTCTTCACAAGAATCAATCCAACGGTTGCAGAATATAAAATGTCTCGCGCTTCCTTTGATTTGAATGGCATTTCTTCATCACTCAAGCTGTTTCATTATATTTTCATGATGCTCTGATCGAGTCTCATTATGATATCTGCACAAGTCTGTTAATTAAACATGCAACATCAGGGTGATTTTGTTGCCCTTTCCATTTCTCCATTGACCTATCTTTACTTTATTTCCCCCGCACGTCAGCCTTTCTAAAACCTACTGGACCTTCTGCTGTTGATGATAACAGTGCAGACTGGCAGGTTGTCTCATGTCTCATGTCTTTTGTCTACTATATCATGAAGAAGTTGTGCATTCCTCACTAGAAGCAGCCAAATCTGAGATATATCTTGAATCTTGAATCTTGAATCTCGAATCTTTGCTTTGCCTTAAATTTCAATACAAACTTGCCAGTGCTAGCTATCTAACCTCGCATTTCTTGTTGAGGAATTATTTGCACATCTGTTTGAAATAATCTAACTCCACCTTAAAGCTGCACTCTATGATCCATTATCACTGTCCTCCTCCACTTTTCCACCAGTGCCTGCTTTTGATTAAACATTGCTAATTTTATCGCCACAATGAAACATGAGATAACACTAATATCATTTGTGCTTGGTGTTTGCTAAGTCATCGATTCAGACCCGCTCAAACATTTCTTTTGAACATCTATTGTTGCCCGTTGGTCGAAAATACTTATTCCAGCAAATGGCTGAAGATTCTGATTCATTAAAAAACCCATCCACCAATGAAGACAGCTCTTCCTTGCTATCCAGGATGAGTGATGTGTCTGTGACTATAAGTATGTTGCTGTCTTGACTCCACATTTGATTCCACCAGGTTGACTCAGGATTGTGACTCAGATCGAGTAACCTAAGACACTTTGGATCATGGAGACAGAGGGGGAGACTGAGGAACAAAACAAAAAAAGTCTGTCCCTCCACTCACTTCATACATACTGCTGTGTGGGTGATCAACTCAGTCATGTCCTCTCTCACAAGTCCTGGCCGATGCCTAAGGTAAAAGAGGCTCTCCGCCATCTTACCGCAGCGGTTCATTCAGAAACTGTCTCCCTTATGAAGTTATTTTGTCTCATAATGTGGCTGCCCCCCCACCCCACCCCACCCCCTCCCTCTCAGGAATTGTTATTTGCCATCAAAATTGTTCTGTAGTAATCTCTAGTGGTCTTGTAGGTGCCAGGATTTCATGGAACCGAGTCTTCAGGACGACATAGACATGGTTCTTAGCTGATGTGTTGTTAATATCTCAAATACTTCTTTGAATTACAACATGACGATATAACAAAAAAAATATCAAAGTCTATGAATAATTAAAACATCAGTGTTTTCGTACCCATTTTCTCCAAAGCACTGAGATAAGCCATTTAGATTTTATGAAAGCCTAATTATGTACCTCTGTACATTGGGATTGAAAAAACAAATGCTGATACACTGTTTTTCCTGGAATCATGTCCCTTGAGTGGAATTTTACAACTATCAGGTACATAGTGTTACTAATTCACCGTCAAGTTCTCTACAAAACTGTTAAAAGACGCTTCCCATAGATTATGGCCTTTTACCCTTTACCTGCTTTGGTGCATCGTGTTGTTCATATTAACTAATATTCTCACATAACACAATGCACATCAGAAACAAGAATTATGTGGCCGGTGATTTTTCTTTTAGGCATTATTTTATCAAATATTGCAAAAAATAACCTTGGATCACTAGTGTGAGAAAAAAAAAGTGTTTAGCATGAGTTCCAGTTTTTATCAATAGGTTTAAGGGATTCACCAAACTTCAACTGAGCTGCTTAGTTTTAAAATGAGATCTGTCCACCTCAGACAGATGAGTGTCCTTGTTAATAAGATGGGAAGTATTAATGGTGAAACTCTTGAGAAATTTAACACAAATATTTGATTGGGCTGAAATGGCAACTGTAATCCAAGAATGTTGTACCAAACTCATGAAATTTAAAACAAAAGTAAGTCTTGTTTTAGGCCATCTGTGGTTTAGCTCTGAATTAGTTTGTCAGTGTGTGGGGGAGGATGCTGAAACAATTGAAAGGCCGGTTAAACTCATAATAAATAACAGCAAAAGCAGAATGTTTTTGAAAGTGCCAGTTATCATCGGAGATGGGAAACATTTTGGTCCAGTCCTTTTCCCGGTGCTGTCCCAATGGCTATAAGTTGTAAATATTTGCATTAAGATTCAGTCATAATAAATCATACTGGTTTACGACAACCTCACGTAAGCCAAGTCTGAAGCAACAGTGCTGTGAAAAGTATTTCACCGCCTCCTGTTTTCTGCTATTTTTGTGTGTATCTTATACTAGACCCTAACCCTAACCCTGTTTGATCTTCAGTCAGAATGTAACACAGAAACAAGGGCAACCCCTATAAACACATTATTCAATTTTCAAATGATAATAGTATTTTTGAACCAAAGCAAAAATGTTACAAACCCTAATTGGGCCTGTGTGACAAAGTTTTTACATCATAGACACTTAAACCAAAATCTTCCAAACTGTATTGATAAACTGCGGCTGAAAAAGACACTCAGGCCAGAATAATGTGAGCTGAGTTTTATAGAAAGACGAAACATTATTTATTTATAGGAAAGGAAATTCTAATAATTACTTAAATAAATGATTTTCAAATGCATGTTATAGGTGAGTAAGTCTTCATCAGTAGCACATTTTGTCAAAAATGGTCAAAATTCCAGAACAGATGAGGAAGAAGGTGATTTAAATACTGTGTATTAATCTGGGAAGGGTTACAGAGCTTTTTCCGAGGCTCTGGCATTCAGATCCACAAAAACACAAATCTACAAACGGATAAGAACAGTGAACCTTCCCAGGAGGGGCCGAAACTCCTGAAAGAGCGTCGCAAAGCCTCATTTAGAAAGTCATTAAAGATGCAGATAAAACATCCAAGCACCAACGGGCATCTCTTACCTCATTAGAAGTCACTGATCTCCACTAGTTGAAAGAGACTGCACAAAAATAGCATCCTTGGGAAAGAAGCAGGGTCAAAGCCAGCGCTAACCCAGAAGAATATTCGTGTGAGTTTGCCACAACAACCTTGGTGACCTTCAGAGCGATGGGGAGAATAATAATCTATTGAACTACTGATTGATGAACTAATGACAGACGAGTCACCAAATGACTGTCGTAGGCCAAACAAAGTATTTAACAAAAATAACTTTATGCCAATGGGGAAGCATAGAGATTGTGGTGTAATGTTGCTTTGCTGCTTCAGAGCCACAGCATAACATAGTTGAGGGAAACATGAATTCTATTCTCTAACTTCTAGAGTGGACAAGAGGACGATACCAAGCAGAAGAATAATCCACCTTGGCTTGGCTACAAGGAATAAAATATATTTTGTACTACAACAGATTGCGGATCGAAGAACTGTGGTAACTCATGAGGAAGGTCCGAGGGGAAGAGAAGTATGTTAGAGTGGTACAATGTTGAGATATGCAGTAGGAGTGACAGACTAGTTTAAGGTGGAGGTGGGACGTCACCAAGGATCGGCTCTGAGCCCCTTCTTCTTCACTATGGTAAAAGACAGGCTGACAGATGAGGTCAGACAGGAGTCTCAGTGGAGTATGATGTTCCTGGATGACATTCAGATATGTAGGGGGAGCAGGGAACAGATGGAGGAAAACATGGAGCGATGGAGATAAAAAGAATGAAGAACAGTCGCAGCAAGACAGAATCCATGTGTGTGAATGAAAGGGAGTCAGGTGAAACAGTGAAAGGGAGTCAGAGTAACAGAGAGTGGAAAAGAGGTGAAGGCGTGAGTGCAGGCAGGGTGGAGAAGAGTGTCTGGAGTTATCTGACAGAAGAGTAGCAGCAAGAGTGAAGGGAAAGGTTTACAAGATGGTAGTGAGAGCAACAAATTTTCTTTGGGTGTGTCGAGGATGGACAGGATTGGAAACAAGCACATCAGAGGGACAGTCCATGTTAGACGCGTTAGAAGTAAGAGAGGATAGATGGAGATGGCTTTGACAGGTGCAAAGGAGGGATAGTGGGTATGTTGGCAGAAGGATGCTGGAAAGGTAGCTGCCAGGCAGAAGAAAAAGGGGATGATAGAAGAGGGGGTTCCTGGATGTTGTGAGAGGAAGAATCGGAGGACGGGGGAATACGGAAACGTATGACACGCAGTGGTGACACCTAAAGGAAATAACTAAAATGAATATTCAAAACTCCAGTTGCCTTTGCTTTGAGATACATCAACGTTAACGTTAGTAAGACACACACAAAAGTTGAATAAATCAGGGGATGATCCAATACTTTTTAACAGCATTGTAGAATAAATCCTAATTCAACATAAAGCTGTTTAAAAAACGACAACGTAACCATTAAGAAAAGATAAGATAAACCTGTTACTGAAGCAGCTCAGAGAAAAATAAGCTGAAGGAAACTCTTGCTCCAACTTAACTCTGTTACATCAGGAGTCCTGGGTGTGAGTCTGTCAAGAGGTAGCAGAGAGAAATGGGTCAGTTCAGAACAACTGGGCCTCTTAAATGATTCCTGCCATGATTTATACCCAGGATTATTTAAAGGGTCTGTATTGAATGATGACAATGACAAAAGCTGTAGGTGGAGGTACAAACACCCTGAAGGACGTTCGTACATCCAGCTCATTATGGTTTTCCTGCTAAGTAAATGGGATGCCTGCGATGGGCCCTCACTTTGGGGATTAGTCAAGTTAAGATTAGTTGAAAGCGTCCTACTTAGAAACTAACAGAAAAAATGTCCGAGCTACAACAAAGAGTATTTTTGAAATAACTACCTGGATATAACATTTCCCTGACTCAAGCCTCACAATAACGGCGAGAAGTGACTGCTGTGCCATGCCTGTTTGATGTTGAACCAACAAACCAGTTGACAGATATCCAACCCACTTGTACTTGTCTCTTTCTCTCCTTTCTCTGTGTTCGCAGTTCTAAACAGACCCACCTACGTGTCAGAACAGAAAGCAGTATCCTTACACACAGTGAGAGGGAGAGAACGAACACTAAATACTCAAACTACGCAAAATGGTACAGAGAGTGATTTTGTCTATGGGGGAAGAGAGTTCTGTCTGCCGCTCTCTGAGTACTCCCCTATCTCTTCCCTCTCTTGGTCAGTCGTTCAGCAGAAAAACAGACCCATAAAGAGTTGAAGCTCTCCGTGCCAAGTGACTCCTCATAAATGGGTACTTAAACTTTTTTTCTGGGGGGGGGGGAGATAGAGGAAGACAAGCGGACTAGGTGTGTTTAAAGTGAGACAATGAAAGCTGTGCTTCCTAATGTCCTGTCTAAGTGGAAGTCTCTGTGTCTGATGAAGCGTGAAGTGCTCTTTAACCCTAACAAAATGACTATCATTGTGTTCCTGTCCTTTTAAATGGCCTTCTCCCCTGTGCCCATATTTCTATCTCCGTCCTGCTCCCTATAAAAGAACCTATAACTTTAATTAACATTGCTGCTTTTTGGTCTGGTTTTTATATAGTTGTTATTATATTTTTTATTGATGCTTTTATCTGCTTTTACTTTGTAGCACTTTGAGTTTTGATCCAAATGTAAAGTGCCTTATAAATTAAATGTATTATTATTATTATTATAATGAGATGTGAAGGCAGTCGAGGCCGTCCTTAAAGAAAGTAATTGCATGAAGGGCAGGTTTTTTTTTTTATAGCCTTAATCCTCATACGACATAATGACCTTAAAGGCCACTTAAAGTTACTTTGACTTCATTCATGTCAAACTATTTATCAGAGAGTAGATTAACACGTATCACCGCCTACCTTTCCAGATAGATTCCACATCTGACAAGAGCATAAACACCTACTATCACTGCTTATTTGTCAATATGATTGTGGTGGTATTTTTCCAGTTCCACGGTGGATATGTTTGATTGTTTTTCACAGTTTAATCACGGTAGATGCATTTTAAACACTGATTCACAGATTAACAGTCACAGCTGCCAACCGCAGCAGCTTCTTCCTCCAGGGCTTTTCTCCACTTTGCTGTACTCAATTTCTCATCTACCATCAGTGACACTAGACGGCTGAGTGCAGAAAAACAGCCCAACAACACGACGCCACATCACCACACTTTATGGTGGGCGTGGTGTTTCTAGTTTTGAGATGTAATTGGTCATGCCAGACCTGGAGGACACATTTCAAATACATTACATACAGTTTGCTGTTGAACCAACAAAACTGAAGCAGCCTTTCAACATATTAGCATATTTATGACGGTGCTTTATTATTTTTGTTGTATTTTTCTTCATGATCCAGTATTGCCATGAATAGTTTCAAGCTGTCCTCTGTTAATCAGTGTTAAACAATAACTCATGAAAGAGGACATTAATATTAGGCTTTAGTACTTGATGTTTTATGAGGACAGTCGTCATCTGTGCTTCAAAGTTGTATGTTCATGTATTGTCAATGGATTATCTTACATGGAAGAGCTATTAGTGACTAATACCAGTAAGGAAGATATTGTAACAGGAAAATGTTCTGCCTCATTTTCTGTGTGAGTGAAATAAAGTGTAAACTGAAACATTCCTAAAGGTAAGTACTCTCTCCATCGATCCCTTTACCAGCATGTATATGTTAAAGATTTTGTAAATCCTATCGATTAAATGCCCTTTTTGAGCCACTCCTCTGCTTTTATATGAATCTAATCACAGCATAAATGAATAGGAATGCAGACGCCAGGGTTTGGTTATTGCTCTCCTACAAATGTTAAGTCATGCAAAATCAATTCCTTAATTCAACATTTGCATTTCTAATGTTGGCCTTTTCCAAACTCTATCCCTCCTGAGTCCTGAACCGGTCCCCGTAGTCCCAAACCAACAGGCAGAAAACATGATTCTGGAGTGGAATCGTGTATCGCTGGGATAATAACTGTATCGCTAACGTGCCACAAACCTTCACATGAGTCCACTTCAGGTCCTTGGTACTGAGATGTGATGTTACTCTATCAGTAGTGAGACTTTGTCTTTCTGTCCCAGTCGTAGGTCCGATCTTTATCCCACACAGTTTTTGGTCTGAGTGGGTTCAGACGGTTTTGGTTTCTGGACTATTACCATTAAGATAGTTAGATCGATGGAAGGATAGAAACTTTATTAATCCTTAAAGGGGAATTTCAGTCTTTACAGCAGCTCCAACAAACAGACATTCTGATGGTGAGAAAAACACAAGACATACTTTTTAAAGGACATATAATGACATGCATAGATAAACATATATATGAGTAGAACATTAAGAAATAGAAAATACATATTACATTTAAAATATATCAATAACCTGCCTGCAAATATAAAGTAAAGGGAAAGAGTCCAATCTCCAAAGACATACATAAACATGAATTAAGATATTCCAGGTGTAGATGTGTAATTATCAGAAACACATTGTGTGTTTATTGAAGTAGATGAATGATTGTTTGCAGAGTTCTGGCTTTCAGACAACGGTCTCACAGTGAGATCAGAGACTAAGAGGTTTTGGTTGGCCCTACGTATTCAGCAGTACAAAAATGCCTTTTAAAAGTGTCCAGAAAAGGGTTTCTACACACTTATGGAACGAGTCAATGATGAAAATGGTTTTACTGAAATAGATGCCATCGGTTGTCAATACTGTTCACCTCTTCAAGAGGGGTTTGAGTGAAGGAGGTCTTTGTTGCAGCAAAAGTCATCCGCCGCTGGTTTCCACTCCAAGCTCTGGAATAATCTCATGGGGGACGATTGCAGCCGTGCTCTTGCTGAGTACAGTATGTATCCTCTGATCTTCTTCGCTGTGCTGTTGCATGACCGCCGATCCTGTTACCGCGGAGCCGATTGTTCAGCACTAAACGCGTTGATCACTGTGAGCGGGGGGTTTTAAACACCTGGCTGGAACAAAGTGCCACTCCAGGGTTTGACATTTCTAATTTGATTTCATCTCTGCATCACAACATTTTGTCAAGAGGACTTGTTCATTTGAGTATAGACACTACATCACAGTTTATTTCTTTCATAGTGATCACTGAAAAGTCCCATTTGTTCCTGCTAACAGTCAAAACAGTTCATGTGTTTCTCAGAAGTGTCAAATTCCTTTTTTCACCAAAACATTATTATAATAAAAATCCCTTTTATTACTAACTCCAGTCTATCCTGCCCTGCTGCACTTTTATATTTGTTCTTTTTGTCAGCAGAATACAGACCTCCTGGAGTTTTTCAGACTACAGTTACTGTACAGATATTTGTAGGCCAGTTGCATCACTTTGGACTTTTTGGTAACCCTTCGGTTCTCTTGAATCCCTTTTTAATAACCTTGCTGTAGGTAGAGCACTAACAAAGATACTGATCCGTCTTTTGATGCTTTGTTTTTGTCCCCATTTCTCTTCCCTTTATCGCCTGTCCTTTTCTGACTGGTATTCGGAAATCTCCAATTTGACTGTTCAATTTAAACTTCTCCGTAACCTTTCCTCTTTCTTCATCCTTTACTTCTCTTTTCTTTTTCTTTCCACAACCTGTCATTATTCACTTTCACCTCTAAAATCTACCTCTACGCTTCTCTCCACCTCTGCTTCTTCCTCTCTCTTCCATCATCAGACATCCGCCTGCGTGTTCGGGCCGAATACCTGGAACATGAGTCGGTTCTCCGTGGAAATGTCTCATCTGACAAGCAGCAGCCTTTGGAGCGGCAGTTTGAACTGTTCAGCCAAGCCAACTCGCTGCTGCGAGCCAGAGACCTGGGTTCCATCGTCTGCGACATCAAGTTCACAGAGCTGGACAATCTGGAGGCTTTCTGGGGGGACTACCTGAGCGGAGATCTCTTGGAGGCCCTGAAGGGAGTCTTCATCACTGACTCCCTGAGGATGGCAGCAGGCACGGAGGGGCTCCGCCTGCTGATCAGCGTAGACCAGGACGACTACGAAGAGAGCCGAAGGTTTCTGAGCGCTTTCGGTGGTAAAAGAATTCCGTCATCGTGTAACGGTGGGCGCACCGAGTCTCACTTGGCTGTATAGACTAATTAACTCGTTTCGGTGTACTATAAATGAATTTAAGGAACGCAATATAGGAGAAGGCTGTCAAATGTAGGATTTCATTTGTAGTGTCGATCCACAGCATAGCCACTAGATGGCATGACTTACCACCTGAGTTTGTTCATGTCACCACCCTAGTTAAATCATAACTAATCTAATTAGTTGAAATATTACCCTTATTTGTTACAGAAACATGCAGAGTAATAGATACGTGTGCTTTCCCTTTGGAATTATGCACAGGTGCTAAAATACCAGGATGAAAACCGCGAGTATCAAGATCTTTCTTCTTAGTCTCAGTGAGGAAAGGAGTTAAGGAGGCGGGGCCAAAAGACCACGTGGAACGAGCCTTATATTACAGACCTCAGATAAATTAGTGTAAGATAAGTGGGTACCGGGAGCTAAATAAACCTCTGATAATTATAGTGTTGAGACATTGTCATGGTCAGGATTGAGATTGTACAGTCCAAGAATTTACTGACCACTTTGTCCAAATATATACCTAAAACCTTTGAATTCAGATTGCCTGTTAAAACTCTCAGAAACAAAAGGACCACGTTAGACGATAAGTCAGGCTTTACTGTTCTCTTTTGTGGAATTGAATGGAGTTTGTGGGCTTTGCGACAACAACAGACATCCTTTGTTTGTTCGACAAATCAACCGACAAGAAAAAGTTTATGATCCCTAAAAGTGCGAGAAGGAATTGAGCACAGTTTGAAAGATTGGCTGCCATCAGGGCAGATTGGGCTTTGTGTCTAACTTTTGGAAGCCTAGTCCACTCATACAAATCCAGATTGTAAAGAAAAACGGTGACCTGTTGGCCACGATAAGCGATTTTTGATTGGCAAAGTCCGTAGCAGTAGATGACAGCAGTGATTAGGGCTAGACCTCAACAGACCAAGGAAGATTCATCATCCAAAGCTCGTCAACAGAAGACCTGATAATGCAGCGGTGGTTTGTTTTCAGGCTTCCAGCTAGGCCTTGGCGAGGGATTCTCTCAGCGAGTAAAGCACAGGACAGTGCCTCGTTCAATAGCAGGGATGTTGGGGAGATCAAAATCAAAAGTGCGCATCCCAGCTCCACTCAGCCCTGCTGTGTAGACCCGGCAGAGGGGCTCACGGACAGATGTCTACTCACCCTGCTGGAACTAATGCCTGGACTTAACTCGTAGAGCGCGATCAATAAAGGCCCTTCTCCAAGTCCCTTCATACGGGCACGACTAAAGCAGGCAGACTTAAGCAGGCAGACTTAAGCAGGCAGACTTAAGCAGGCAGACTTAAGCAGGCAGACTTAAGCAGGCAGACTTAAGCAGGCAGACTTAAGCAGGCAGACTTAAGCAGGCAGACTTAAGCAGGCAGACTTAAGCAGGCAGACTTAAGCAGGCAGACTTGCTGCTGTCTGAAGTGACAGTGACACATTTTCATGTTCACCTTTCTGTGTCTTTAAATGAATTTGTTGATACGTGTTCTCACAGGGAAAAAATAACCAACATTTTTGTTAAAAGAATTTATGCTTTTGGTATGACAGTTATTCTTGTGGATATCATTGTATATTAGACATTACTTTTGGTGAATATTAAAGGGTTTCTGGCCTAAATCTGATAGTGATCATTTTTGATGAGATTGCAAAAACATTTGTTGTATCAGGAGTTTATATTTCTGCATATTCTTGCCGATATTGTGCATGTGAAGAACATGATGGAAACCTTTGGCTGCTGGTTTCACTCCAACACCACAGATGTCCAGATTAAATGGCTAAAGTCATTTTATATTAAAGCTGTGGTCAACCTGATTTAAAACACCTGAAACGGACAGCAGAGTATCTATACGCTTAATACGAGGTATTTTCAATTTAGGTTTTAACAGTTCTCAAGGCAAAGACAAATGTCCTTCAGGTGTGAATGTAAGTTGTTTGACTGTATCGTCTTACGAAATAGTGCCTCATACAAATGATTCATTTTTTGTCCCCTGAAATGCCACTAGTGTATATTGAATCACTTTTTCTCACACTTTGTTTCTGTTTTGATTATTTTTTCTCAGTTTTACAAATGGTCACTTTAGCCGCCCCTCAATCCTCCCCACTTGTATTACTGGGATTGTGGCCCCTCCCAGCCCTCAAAGGACCCGTAGAAGCTGATTGAATGGAGGTCACCATAGATCAGGGCTGTATTTCAACTTCCCCTAAGCTGTCAGCACGATGAAACCTAGGAATGTTGTGTACTTGAACCCCTCATCAAACTACCCACATAGAACTTTAGCCTCTTCCTTTTACCGTTCACTCGCTTCAAAGCTGAAAATCACCAGTTGACCTTTCACCGATGACTAGTTAAGCAATTTTTTTTCAAACAATATGTCAAAAAATCTCAGATATGGATGGAGTGAAATGGTTTTTACTCCACCAAAACGATAAGAATACCTTTATTAAAATATTTTTGCTTGGCTCTGATGCTTATTATAGCATATGGTCTATTTTAAAGCTCTTCTCGTTTTGTTTCCAGATGTCGTCAAAGCTCTGCTCTCGGTTATATTTCCAACGTTCGTTTAGTTCCGGTCCAGTCCAGATATAATGTACCGTTGTTATCCATGTAACTCTGTAGCACAAAGATTATAAGTAGAACTCTTCCACATCTATTGCTGGCAGTGGAAAACAAAGATAATTTTGTTTCTTCTGGTTATTAGTTTCCCTATTATATAAAACAATGATTTTCCTTACATGTGCAGACTCTTTATAGACAGCGAGTTTGGACTTTGACACTGGGCATCTTCTGACTCCATTAGGTCCTATGATGTAGATCAACACAGTCGGGCGTATGAATAAATAATGTGTATGTCGGCTAAAGGGCATCTTGAAGCTTCACCTCATTTCACTGATACTCTGGCTACTTCACTAAAATACACTGACAGACAAGGCACCATGTCGAGTAATAACTGTTTTTAATTCAATAATATAGCTACCTATATTATTTGCAATCTGCATTTAGACATTTCCCTTCCCCTCACACAGTAGCCCCCCGGTCAGAAATGCATTGTTTGTATTTCATTGTATTAGAGACGTCTTACAGTAATACTAATTCCTCTATTTCATTTTATTAAATGTATTTAATCCTGTCAACCTCAGGGGTTTTTCAAAAACTCATTGTAACTTTTATTGACATGTCACGGCCCATATCAGGTTCTGTTCTGCTGTCAGATCTTTAGGTAGATCATTAGTTTTGAGGAACTTGTTTATTCTATTTTCTTTACTGTTGTGATAAAGGTCATTTTTGAAGATTTCCCCTACACATGTGGACGGATCTGGGTTAAGATGCAGCGGATATCTTTAAGAGTTTACATCGTTGTGCAGATCCAAATACAAAAAACTTGGATCCAGTGGAATTAAATATATTTTCACCAGGGTAAGTTTTTATTTTACAGCTGCTCAATCTATTTGTGGCCGAACTGATGAAGATCCATGTGGAGTCGTTTCTTGGAGTTAAATTCTAAACTAAGCTTGATTTAATGGTATTTTAATGTTTGACTCGTGGCTAAGCTGTGAGTTCTTCCAGATGCCATTCTAGATTTAAATAGTGCCCTCTTATTAATTATCTCCTGGCTGGCCTAAACACACACTCTTTACTAGGTCAGTCTAGATAGACCACACCCCCTTTTTAAAAGTACTGTGTATAAATGAATAGTGTTTTTTTTCCTGCCATCACGGAGGGAAGCAGCAGAAAGAACCCTTGGGGGTATGGAGCTGATAAAGCCATTTGTACCCTGCTCAGAATATGCCTTGTTTGATGACCAGCCAAACTGCCCCAGGACAGCCGAGGGGAAAACAGATCTTTGAAAGCCCAGTTCTCACCACGCCCAACCTCCAAGCAGAACCAGTGATGTGATGCCCACAGGGAAACCCAGGCCCTCTGTTTGAAAAGTCTGCAAACTATATGGATCCAAAGCAAAGAAATCTGCCACCTTCCCCCAGCGACCAGTGACTCCCCTCTGGACGATCCCGACACCAGCAGAGATCAGTTTGTCAAAAGAAACAGGTGGACATATCTGGAACATTCTGGAACGTCCTGCTCACATAAGTTGAAGAGGCGTCTCAGGCGGAGGACGTATCAGCGGCACCTGTCAGTGGATGGGATAAATCACACATCAAGATTTCAACTCGTCATGTGCTGGAATCAGGATAAAGGGCAGGAGATTGGACCTGAGGGACTCTGACAAGGACCAAATGCAGATGCAGGACGGCCGGGTCATGGACCGTTCAGAACTGCGGTTCTTGTGTTAGTGCTCAGAAGTGGTTTGTATCTACCAAGTTGGTCCAGGAGGAACAACTGATGAACCAGGGTCATGGGCTCCATAGGCTCACTGATTGGGGAGTGAAGGCTGGACCAGGTCGTCTGATCCCACAGAACCGCTACTGTAGCTCAAACTGCTGGAAAAGGTTGGAGCTGTTTTTGATGGACATGTGTCAGAACACCGTTTAACACACATTTGACATTTGTCAGTTCTTGTGCGTGCGTGGAGTGAATATTCTCACTACTGTCTTTGTCTGTGATGTCATCATTGTCCAACGCCATTCTACCCAGAAATCATGTCAAATCACCGTCAAATAATCACAGAATTTTGGAATTTTCCGATTGAAAAGAGAATTCATGTTTGTCCTAATCATCGATGTCACACCGCCACCTCCATGCTTGACCGTTTGGTTTAAGCTACATGTACTCAGATCCCTTGTCCTCCAAACAGTCCAACTTTAGACTCATCATCCATTAAAAAGTCTCCCAAAAGCTCCAACGGTCATCCAGGTGTTCTGTGCCAGTATTCAGATGAGTCTTACTCTTCTTCAGGGTTTTAATGACTTTACCTCCTAATTCTGGCGTGGATGCCATTCTTTCCCAGAGCCTTTCAAACAGCGGCGCCATGAACACGAGGAGAGGCCCGCGCTTTCTCAGATCTTTTCTTCGGATCATTTAGGACTAACTGAATCATTCTTTGCCGGCCTCCTGGAAGGAAGCTATTCTGGGAATGTTCACTGTTTTCCAGAATCTCTACTTGTATATAATGTGTCTGTGAATCTGTGGAGCCTCTGAAGAGACTTAGAAACCGCTTTGTAGGGACTCTCAGACCGATGGATTTCAGTCACCCTCCCAAACTCTCCGGGAATTTCTTACAAGTCAGACCTACTGTCCAACTTGACTTTTCTGAAAATGCCTCTAATTTCTTCAGGTCTTCAGGTTTGGGTCTTTCTATCCAGCAGCAACCAGTTAATTATTGCATAAGATTTGTTTCAAACTTGGTTTCTGAGGAGGATAATAAAACTTTATAAACCGTAACCCTTCTATCCATCAGTACTCCTTAGACCCAAAATTGAATATCATGGTATTTGTACAATTTATATTTATTTTGCCTATGCGGTTTAATATAAATGTAAGACTGAATTGAAAAAGTCTTCAAGCCACAGCAGCGGGTTTGTTTTGACGTTCGGGGACCGTCTGCCCCCCATAAGTGACCCCTATATCCCGCCATCTTCCGAGGCTGCCATTAACCATCAGAGCCCACCCCTCATCACCACCACCACAGTAACCGTCCGCTGCTGCTTCAGCTTTAGCCAATGGGGTCCCTAGATACCACACTGATCTACATCCAGGTCAAGGATTCCACAGACAGGGTCAAAGATCCCGTTGCCATGGTGACAGCGCTGCGGCAGGCGGTTTCAGTCATGTGATGCAGTTGGCTGGAGACCAAACGGAGAAACACCCATAAAGCCGGTGTAGAAAACAATACGATCGTTTGAAATGACTGAATCCGGTTTAATAAGTGTTTGGACTCCACTGGGGCAGGGAATAATTTTGGGTCATAGTGAACATGTGGTGCAGCATTTTTTCAGTCTGTGGCCTGAAATATTTCCTAGAGACAACAGAGTTGGGTATCCTTCCAAAGCCACTAATTGTACCAGTGTTGCGTAGCTTTACAATGTTCTTTGTCTACCTGCAGACTTTTCTCCACTGTCTGCAGGTGATCTCTGCACCTTCTCCATGACCAGAGACCCGAATCATCATGTGGTAGCTCAGGCTCCAGCAAGTCTCCTGTTGAAACTCGCCATCTAACTGATAGACACTATAGCCCCCTCCTGCCCGACTGCAGCTGCCTTTATTACACACATACACTGCAGCACATGATATCTCTCTTTGATGGGGGAATTTCTACAGCTTTTATTGAAGGGAGGAAATTAGATTAGGTGATCTTTTCCAGGCGGTTCTTCTTTGGCACACCTCTGTACTGCGTGTGGTGTTCAGCTCAGTCAAGATTAAAGATGAGCACAATGTCCTAATATATCAATGTTTGATGGAGTTCAGGAGTTCTAATTATTAACCGATGGCCCGATCCATACATCCCTTCAATCTCTACTGGTGCTTATTCTTTGAGGAGTCAAAGGGGGCCTGGAGCCTAACTCAGATGACATGGAGTGAAAGGAGACATGACAGGTTGTCTGTTCTTAAAGGGCAGACACACACGGTGACAATCTTTTATCCCATATTAGTGTTTTTTGGCTATGGGAGGAAGTACAAACACTCAGAAAGAACCCTCAGGTCTGGATTCAAACCCACCACTGCACCACGCAGGTTAAGTCAATGCATTTCCAAAATGTAACATGGAGACCGAATCTTGGAAGTGTGTGTGTGCGTGTGTGTGCTTGTGTTAGAGAGGGAGAGAGAGAGAGAGAGCGTGGACCCTCATAAGTAGGACTGTCATGTTTTCTGTGGCCTGCAGGTGGCAGCATAGATGAGACCCCGGTTTGCGGAGGCCTCACATTCAAAGTAGCAGAGCTCATGCTGAATATCTACTGTCAAGTCAGACCCAGCTGTCATTTCATGAAGTTACAGATCTCAGAACAGAACCTCCTGTGGTCGATTTTAGATTCACACTTGCAGAACTTTATGATTTCTATAGTAATAGTCACTGTCATTACTATGCAGAACATTTGAGTCAAACTAAATCAGCTGCTTATGCCTCTACTTGTTCATCACCTCGGATATGTCATTATCCTCTCCATGCACTTCAAACGATCGTCTCGCCTCGTTCCCTTCTTCTCACGCACGCGCTTCTTTCTCCGCAGCAGCAGCCACAGCCATGGGTCGCTATGGAAACCGCTGAGAGACACGCGTCGAGGCTGAGGGATAGAGAAAGAGGGACAACGAGGGACCCGGAGAGAGTGAGAGAGAGAAAGGGAGTGCGAAAGGAAGGGGGACATGAAAGGTTAGGATGTTGCCATATGCCCCCCCAAGCCCCCCTTCACCTCTAACCCCTCAGTTTAATTCTGAGCCCCCAACTCAGATAAACCGCCCCACACACACCGGCCCCTCTCACATACACCTCTGCCCGCCCCCCTTACCCTCTCCCCATCTTTTTGCTCTCCATCCCTCTCTTGTCCAAACAGGCTGCTCGGATGGCGGGGATGGAGACATTCACCGATGGAAGCACTGGTAAATTTCTCACATCCACAAACACACATCACACATGAAGATGATCGGGACAGGTCAGATGTGTTTCCTGCACACTTCTTTTCACCTTTCATCTCCTGAGCCTCACTATACACTCCCCCTTTTTTTCCTCTGCTCAAATCCCGTTTTTCTGTCGTGTGTCAGTGGAGAAGGGTGAGGTTTTACTGGGAGGGGAGTCAGACTCTCCTCAGAGCTGTCCCGGGGAAAAGAGGAAGAGGTAGAAATGATTTTTGGTGTGTGCGTGCGGGGATGCTCTTTTTTATTGATTAGATAGGAATGGATTCACGGGGACAACCCTCGTGTTCTGACTCACACTCTCTCTCTCCTGTCCTCCCTCGCTCCTTTGCTGTGGACGAATAGCGTCGTGTCTTCTCGGCTTCTCTGCATGTTGTGCTGTCGCGGGAATATTTGATCCAGAATATGCAGTGCGTGAGAAGGAACGCTTTATCCCGAATATCTTGCTCATTATTTTCCCGCATATGATCCACGTGAGTGGATGTTGGTGTTCATAATTAGTGGAGCAGCTTTATTTGTCTCGTAGTCAGGATCGATGCAGACATGATTGGTTTGCTGATTTGCACAGAATACAGAGGTAGCACTAGTTGGACCTCATTGTTCCGTTGCACATCTCCTCTCCAGTCGTTCTTCTCTCCTGTTGTTTGACGTCGAGGCGTGAAAGGCCACGGCTTCTCTTCACGCACACGTGGGCGTGATGTTCTAGTAGGACACCCTGCGTCTTAATTTGTGCAGATTGTATCCTTACCTGTGGCCCAACACAACAGTCTACGGCCACATTCCCCGATCGGCCGGGCTTTTAATCAGCCTGGTCGATATTCGCGCGTCGGTATCCTGATGCCGGCGGAGATCACGGGATCACGGTACCGCCTCAGCACGGTGAGGCTCCCGCCGAAGGGAAATCGATGGACAGACTGAGTTAATTATGAGAAAATCAATTAAAAGGAGGGGATCCGTGGGCTTTATAAAGCCGGAGAGGGAGCTCTCACCGGCAGTGGAGAGCAGAGGTGAGGCGGAGAGCGGACACCGGCCACCTCCCAGCCGGTGCTCCTGCCTGCCGCGCCGCTGCGCTCCCGCCATCCCCCGGCTGCCTGCCCGGTCCGCCCACCATCATTTAGTACTGTGAGGCAAGGAGCTCGTGTCACGTCATCATCGTCGACATATAATTGTGTCAGTGTAATTGGGTAACAATCAGAGAAAGCTGACTGCTGTGGTTCCAAACATCTCTGTCCGTTTCTGCGTGACCTTTGCTCTCCGCTGAATTATTACCACGCTACAGTGTCACAGGCCTATTTAAGCCCACTACTAAAGTATCACACTCCGATGATATATTTAGACTCGTTACTAAATAATTACACCGCAATGTCCTCTTTAAATTCACTACTCAAATATGACACTATGACGTCATGTGGACCCACTACATTTTTAAACTATAAATGACCACGCCGCAGTCTCACATTCATGCTGACATCACAACTCTCATGGTCAAACTTTGTGTTGCTGGGATGTTGATTTCCACAGGACGTGGGTGCGTCAGGGTGTCATCTGATTTTGGGAGGCATATCTCTGAAGGTCAGTTCACCGTCACGTGACACCGTCTAATTCTGCAGGTTGGTTTGTGTTGCTGTTCGTCTCGCGGTGGTGGAGATACGTAGAGTCCTGATCCTCTATGAAAAACACACTCTGTTGTAATTGTGAACAATTCTAAGGCAGATGAAGTCAAACACTGAGACGTGAAGAACCAGGACACCTCATGTGACAAGGTTCGGTTCGGTCGGTCCAGCAGGTGGATTGGACTGGATCAGGAAAATAGAGACTTTTCATTCTTCTTCTTCTTGTTATCATTATTATTGTTCTTGTTATCAGTCGTTTATTGTAGGACTATGAACATCCGGTGAAAACCCAAAGCTTCTCTAAACCCACTTAGAAGGAGTTCTTCTCGGCCCGTAGTAATAATCATTATAATAGTCTCATTTTCCCAAATACTGTCTTGCGTGGGATTGATTTGGCATCAAAGTGTGAGTGTGTGTGTGTGTGTGTGTGTGTGTGTGTGTGTGTGTGTGTGTGTGAGCGCGTGTCTGATAAATCTACTACTGCCTAATTAAACAGAAAATACTCTTTTTATTTGTTATCGAAATTGTTCTTCAAGATTGATTTTAAAACCCAGAATTAAAAATGGACAACTGGATCAGAATCCGAATCGTGCTGCGGTGGGAACTTTGATCCGTATTCAATCTAAATGTCCAAATCGCCCCGTAATTGTCTGTTTGATAAAACATCCATTAAGTTATTGATCCGTGGCGCGTTTTTATGACATAAAGTCTCTTTTCTCATCGACAGACTACGTGTGACAATGTTTTGTCAGAGATTATGTAAATATCCATGCAGGTATTTTATGCAAACCTTTAGATTCTGTTCAGACTTCTCCTCGTTTATTAATATTTCTGCTTATGCTGTAGTTCTCACACTAAAACATATATTTAAATTTATAAAATTATGCATATTATTTCTCATTACGCATGTTTACACCACAGGCAGTCGGTAGTTGGTTTAACAGAAAACATAATCCACATCCCATAATTGAGGGGCTTTCACAGTTTTAATTTTGATTTCCAAATTATTTCTTTTAGAGTTATTTAGAATAATTTGCAAGAAAGCTCAGGAATATCTCCAAACTCTGGTTACTGCATTTAAATAGTGGATCCCGTATTTAATTTGTGTATTAATGTAATTCATTTCATATTTATTCAGTAGACATTAATTAAAATAATTCCTTATTTGTCCCACAGCGGAGATTTTTTTTTTTCGAGTTTGAGCAGCAAAAACCCAAAATGTGAAGAACAAAAGAATTCAGAGAAAAGTCTAAAAATGAAGAGCAGATCAACATACAGTATAAAACTCTCTGTTTTAAACCCTATTTACAGTTGATTTAAAAAAAACACGAGGATTTGCACCGACGCCTGAGAATATTGCAGGCCATAATATTTAATTTACATAAATAATACTTATTGCTTATGTAAATTAAATATACTAGTAGAGCTGAGTTCTTTTGCACAATGCAGATTTCTGTGGAGAGCCAACTGGGAGCAGGATTTGTTGAGAGGATGAACTGCAGCAGGAAAGAAAGATCTGCCTTATAATGGATTTATAATCTGTTCGTATTTCAAGTGATCAAGTTTTGACGTGAAGGATTATTTTACACCCTCAAGAATTCTGGCAGATGCTAAACAAAACTTTGTGCAAATGCAAAACTTACCTGGGAGTCTTTTGACTCTGTAGTTTTAATATAAACGCGTATTGACTTTTAATATATATTTATGCCATAAAAACATTTGTCGTAAGCCATTTAATTTTTACAATAAAGACAGATGTATTTAAATATATTTATGTGCTCAACAGAAAAAGTCTTTATATTTTTTTTCCAAAGAAAAATGTGGAAAAATTAAAGTGTTTAAAAAAATGTAGTTTTAATTGCTTCTATAGGGGCGAGAATTAAGAATAATTATATATTTTTTATAATAGCTGCTTTAATAGGGAATAAGTCCTGCCAAACACAGAACACAGACAAATGAATCAAGTGATGACGTTGTACATTTAACATACTGCGCAAGACTGCAAAATCATACCGACATATATATATATATATATATATATAAATTAATTATGGTTTGACTCAGTGTATTAACACAAGATTGTTATTCTTGGAGATTGTTATTAACACAAAAGCTGTAAACCCTGCATAAAAGCAGGAAGTCCTTTAAGAGGACTGGTATCTTATCCGAACAGACCTCCCCACCGACACATTCAATTTTACGGTTTATGTTAAATTCTGTGTCCCATAAACTCTTTATTGGCTCATTTTTACTACCATGAAGCCACACAGTTTCTGGTTGACGTAAGTTCTGCTTGCTGGCCACTTACAGTCCATATCAAGCACCACAGGCCACACCAAATTAATCCATTCTCTGCGCGCCACTCTCCTCCCAAACGGCGCGGCTGCTCTCCACTGCCAGGCGCACAATGCGGTAATGACCCGCGGGTCAAAGGTCGCTTGGCCAGTTCCTCAATTAAGGCGGGGAGATTGCAATTGCACGATACATCGTTTGTTTTGCGAAGAAGGGGCCAGAAGTGACCAGCTTAGACGGGATGTATTGATAGAGGACCGGTCCAAAAGAACCCAGAGTGAGAGAGCGACACTTTCCACAGTTTGCTGCACAACGTCTCACAAATGTATAAAATCCTCTGTTTGCTCTACTAATATTAAAAAAAAACCCACGTTGATTAATATTTAAATACAGATTCAATTATTTAAACTATTTAATATAAGGTTGGTGTTTGATTTACGGACTATAAGACAAATATTCGCTCAGAGAAAACATCAAGGGTCAGAGATTCTGTACAGTCTGTGGTTTTCTTGTCAGTAATACATTTGTATTTGTAGATGCTGCAAGAACAATAAGAATTCATCCTAAAAAACATCCCCTTTATTTTGTTCTGTGTGTGGAAGGATATGTTTGCCACTTGTATCCGCTGTGGTTATTGAATATAATGAAAAGACAATTCACAATCATCGCCGCATCGATTAGCTGATAAATGGCGCTTGGGTTAATCATCCAAAACAGTCCTGTGGTCGATGGCCGCTGTGCTTCCTCAGCTAACCGTTCAGCCTCCAGAGCAGCTTCACCGACACAGACAGGACTTCAATAAGTGACAAAAGAGAAGTGATGAATTGATCAAGAATGACCACAATGAGTCGGGCCACACATGTCCATTATATGAGTGTGTCTGCGGGTGTGTGGTTGGAATACATCAAGGGCTGCAGGGTCAGAGATCAGCTTCATCTCAGACTGATGACCCTGCAGACGGACTGACCTCTGGGCACTCTCACAGCTGGGGGAGGGGGCAACAAACTGGACCAGCCAGGGAGAGACAGGATGCTTAAAAGGGGAAAGACAGAATTAGGAGAGGTGAAATTTTGGAGAGAAGAAGATAGGAAAGTAAAAGCAAAAGGGATTTTGAGGAGGAGATGGTGAGGGGAGAGCCAGGTTACCACCACCTACCCTGAACATACCCTTCTGGTTGTGGCCCGTCGATTCCATCCCAGCCTCCCCTGGTTTCTGTGCTTGGCTCTGGTTTAAAGCAATGAATTAACACCTGACCCAGGCTTCTGACCCCACACCCTTCCTCCACCTACCTCCTCCATTTTAGCGAATAGTGCTATCTAGCCTGGTCACGCACACACGCACACACACACACAAACACACACACACGTATTTGGAATCATAGGATCACAATTACACACAAGTACACACAACCACATAATGTGTAGCGTAAAAAAAAGAACACTACAAGATACGTGAAATGTCCACACAACCTCTGCACATCTGATCGTCTGCAGCATCCACCTCCAGTGGAGCCCCAGTGTTACGGCGTGTCGCTGTAATGGTCAGTTTGCTCTCCCTAACACAATGTCCAGCGAGGAGGACTCTCCCCCCTCACATGGGAACACATCTTCTTTATCTGCAGGAAGTAGCCCAGTGTCAGTCCCACAGCCAAAGCTGGTTCCCAAACTATCCGTATGCCACACCCATATTTTACCCAAAGCACTTTCATTTTCTTCCCCTTATATAATCATATCTTAAGTGTTCTTATGCATAATGGTGTGTGCAACAATTAAAGACGGCCCTCCCTTAGTTTGGATAAATCTCATCAGAGTAGGCCTGGAGTCTGGTGGGCCACAAGAAAACACAGAAGAAAATAAACGTACTGTTTCCCTGAACATCTTAAGGAACCGATAGTTTACAGTCCTGGAAGCAGCAACGCTTGGAGCTTCCCGTTCTTAAAGGTGCATGGTTTGTTCTTATTAAAGCCTGTTGAATTTACATTTACATTTACAACAGCAGCAGAATTTCATAACGACTCTTTTACTAAAATTCCCCTTACCAAATATAAAAATGCTCATTATCAGCACAGATTCAGGTTTGATTCCTGATTATGATTAAAAACCGGCAGTTTTCTATATATTTCAGCTGCAAATTCTTCCATGGTTAATATTTAGATGCATTTCTGATTATTCAATCTAGTCTCTGAAATGTCCAAATCCAAAGAAATTACAGTTTCCTGGACAAATCAATGGTAGAGTTTTTCAACGTTACTCTGAAAAAGTCAGTCTCTCACCAAAACACTTAATTACACAATGTGTGAGAATAAAAGTTCTTCTCAGTTGTGATGCAAATTTTATCTGTCAAATTATGAAACTAATTTTTCCTCACCTAATAAATAATTAAACTCGCTTAAGTTCTTTATCTTGGTAAATCTTATGGGTCTTTTTTTCATATTTATATATGATATATGTTGTTGTTGCTTTTAAATATAAGCCACTATAGCAGATCTATCAAGCATCGCAGGACCGCATCTCCTTCACTCTCATCCCATCTCCCCCGGACTCCTCCAGGCCATTGTGCCGGATTGATGGTGGCTCTGGCTGATAGATGGGGAGGGGGGTCGGGGGGTCTCAGCCAGGCTGGTCAGCAGCGCTTGTAGTGTCGTCCCTCCGCCTGTAAGTGTCAGCAGAGAGCAGCCAGTGTGTCCGGCTCCATTAGGGCTTCCTCGCCTTCTCCCAACTGTGTCAGACAGAGGAGGAAGGCAGCAGAGGGGGAGAGCAGCGGGAAGTTGCCCAGAGGAGAGAGAGGACAACAGAGGAAGCAGGAAAAATACATCTTTTTATCCCTGCTCTCTCTGTCAAGCGTCCTGTCCAGCTCTCCTGTTCTCTCCTGTTCTCTCCTCCTCTACGCCGCCCGCCTCTCACTTTGTCCTTCTTTCACCCAATCCTCTAATCCTCCTCCTGTTACCCCACACTCATTCCTTAATCCCAAATCTCTTCTTCCCTCTCTACTAGCCCTTTTCCAATTGTTCTGCCCTTACCTCTGTGTTACCCGCCTCCTCCCTCTTCTCCTTCCTGTCTATCACATCTGAACATACCAGCCCTCAGCCGAACCCTTTCACCCACTCCAGATGACTGCAGCACACCTTATTTCCTCTCCTTCATCTCTGGACACCTGTACTTATTTATTTTAACAATGTTTTTTCTGTCTTATCATCCACACACCCTCTTATTTGCACGCGCCTCTTCTGCTCAGTCCACTTATGTCACCATTACACTTAATATCTGAATATATTCATCTGACAAATGATCTCAAAGGCATTTTTAGAAGTCTCTTCATTCTGCAGTAATCGCAATGTGCTTTTTTTTCCTTCTTGGTCTGGTACAAACCTGAGCTCACACCAATTTTATCCACCGCGGCCATTTTGTTGGATGTGATCAATTTTCTGTGATTTGGCCTCCGTGAATTCAGGTCCATCATTTTCTCCACTGGATGAAGATTCGGTAGCGTTGCCATGTTGAGCTCAGACCTTTCCTCCTAAATAAGGTTTTTGGGTTGTGGACAGCAGTGGAGCACGATCATAGATATTTTTACATGATCAATTATTGAACAAAATTACTTTAATTTGTGTGACTTGCTCTTTTTTTCTCGCAAAGTCATAAAAGAAATGGGTAAAAAAAAAGAAGAATCTGTCACAAAGACATTGAAGAACTACTTCCTCTTCCTCTTCCTCAGTCTGACTTTTTGTTGTTGTTGTGAGAGTGGGGAGTAATTTCATCCTGGGAGTTTAACCGCACGATGTTTCAAAATAGTGTTTGGCTGCCGTCTCAGCACAGCTCGTATTATTCAGATAACAAGAGAGCTTCTGTCATGTTCTACAAAATAGGATATGTTTTCTTAATCTGTCATTGGCTCCGGCCGTCAAAGACTTCATTTTGGCTGAGCGATGAAAGCTGGAAAACATCAATGTGGCTGAGCAGGATAAGAAGAAAGAGTCATATTCCTAGTCTGTATCACATTTCCACCTTATCCTTCTATTTGTATTGTGCAGATATTAGGTCTCAAGCGAGAAATCAGGATTGCATTCTCCCAGAATGGCGGCATCCGTCTGGCGAGGTGGAATAGGAATGTTATACGGAACCAATGCATCCGGACTAGCCTGGACATCTCAACAATGCCACTTCACACTGTCTCTCTCTCCTGCTCTAAATCTCTGTGTCTCTCTACCTCTCAGTAAGTTTCGCGCTCACTATCTCCATCATAACCACAGCAGCTGGGAGGAAGAGGTGTGGATTAGGTCTAACTGTAGACTCATGTCAGCCGAGCCGTGACTGCCTGCCTCTCGTCCACGGTCCACCATGGAAATCAAGTGTGTGAAGAGAAAGAGGCGAAAACAGGAAAACAAAATCCACTCCACTTCGCGCGCCTCTCCCTCCCGTTCTCTTTGTGCATTTAACCTGCAAAAGGATTTCTGAAAGGATGTCAAGAAAGGAGAAAAAAAGAGATAGGAAAAGACAGACACTTGTCCCCTCTGTGCCTCGCCTGTCACACTACAATGTGCATGCTTGATAAGTAATTCAAAAAACATGCAGGGGCCAGCTTTAGCTTTTCAAATAGCTTGTACGCGTGAATACGATTTAAAGGATGTTTTTTATGCAGCTGCCTGTGACTGATCAATGCTGTTCCTTTTGTCATGCTGGGGAATATCACAGCTGGTGTACAGTAATTCAGCACAAAGGGAGGGCTCTGCATTGTGGATTGAAAAGATCTGCTTTGCAGAGTGTGATGTATATGGATGGAGTTCTGGCCGTGGCTGTCAGTGCAGAGAAGAAACCGGTCTCAGCCCTGCAGGCAGCGATTTCACCGATGCACAGTTGCCTCCTGCCTTTTCCCCCCTCACTCATCCCATTTCAGGCTTTCATTTTTTTTTTTTTTACACAAGGGGAAAATGAGGAAGAACAAAACCAACATATGAAAACTAAAAAAAATGACAGAGAAACAGAGAAAGGAGGGGGGAGGGGGGGCAGAAACAGAGGAAAGGGAGGCAATTTCAGAAAACAAGAAGACTTTCAAAAGAAAGGGATGAAAGGAAGTCTGGTTGTTATTTTTGAAAAATGATCCTTGCGGTGCTCCTCTTTAGAGTCAGGTACGTATTATTTTATCTCCCTGCGAAGACTCGGCAAGGTGTTGTGGAACAAAACAAAAAATCCCACTGGTTTCTTTTAAGTTGCACAATTCATCATCCTTAATGCGACTTTGGACAGGTGTATTTTAAATCACTGATCAGCTTCTCCGGGAAACGTTTCTCCAATATTTTCCATAAGTCAGATTTATACATCAGGCCCAATTGGCAAAGTGTCACCATGTCAGGAATAAACACACACTCTCCCTCTCTATGACATGATCCCTCCTCCCTTAACAGACGCCGGTGATGGCTGGCCGGTGGCTGAAACCTGAATTAGAGTGACGCTGGCGTCCACATGGAGTCATTTTCAGGCCCGCCTTTGACCCTTAGAGCCAGGGATCCCGGAGAATGAGGGTGGGACACGTGATGCGGTGTGATGGAGAGATGAGAGATGCTCCTGACTGGACCAGGGAACATTGTTGATGTTTGTCAGTCTAATTGTTAACGCAGCGGCGTGGGTGAGGCTTTCTTAATCCCACCTCTGGTTAGAGTATTGAGTATTGAAGAGGCAGAAAGGTCACGTTGCTGGAGGACACCTGAAGTATGATCCACAGCTCACCGGAGTTTATAAGTGGGCTGCACTGGAAAAAAATGTCTCGTCATCACAGCTGATGTTTGTACAGGAATGTGCCTCGCGTGTGTGTGTGTGTGTGTGTATTTGTGTGTGTGTTCAACACGTGTCCTCCGTATCAATAGGTTAATAGCCAAGATGTCAGTTTCAGTGACTGGCTGATTAGTTGTGTGTTCACTAATCCACACTGGGGCGGGGAACTATTGGCTCCTCTATTGATTTTAGTGTAGTGAGCAGGCAGAAGATAAAGAGAGGGAAGATCTATTGATTGACCCCAAATTAGCCCCCCCCCCACCCACCACCAACCCGTTCCGCTGTTCTTGCACTTAGCTCCAGCTTCTTCATCGGACAAAAAAACATTTGGTGTGAGAGAAGCAGTGAGAGGAACGTCTCCTTTGATGGGGGTGGTTTGGTGACGTTGGTTGTTTGGTGATTCTGCTGTCAGCTGATTGGCTGTCGGCATCGACACCGCTGTACGGTCTGACCGTAGGGAGCTGCTGGTTCCGATGGTTTTGATGAACCACATGTCGCCACATCCAGAGGGAGAGAAATACTTTTGTGTGTCTGATCACAATCCATCACCTTATTTGGAACCTTACATCCTGTGACATGTCGCCCTTTGACTCGGGAGAAAATGTCAGAATATTCACAGTTAAGTTTGGTTTCCGTTTTTGCACCAGGCACACTGACATCAGAAAAAGATGCTCAGCACCAGAAATAGCTTCAGGCTTCTTTCCGTGGGTTGTCCCAGTGCAGCAGAGAAAGAATCTGGAATCTCTATCTCTGCTGACAAGAATCCATTTCTTAATCTCATGTGAGAAAGTATAAGTATAAGTTCTATCATGTATCGACGGTCGTCCAATCACACAGTGAGGATCGGAAAACTTTCTGCGTCCTTCAACCTTTTCCTCTACCTACCTGTCCTCCTTCACGACTGTCGGTCCACTGCATTATTTTCTTCTTCCTTACCGTTCTTTATCTTCATTGCTGTCCTTTGCTCCATGCCTTTCCCCACCCCTCCCTCCAATCCTCCTTTCTTTGGGTCTAAGCTTTGAGCTTTCTCTCCTGAGCTCTTCTTTCCCATATATCACTCCATCTCATCCCTCTCTGTCTGCCGCAGATATTCCTCTTAAGGCCCCGCTCCCTCCGTCTCTCCTCGCTCCCCTGTGTCTATATGTAAGCAAGAGAGAAGAGGTTGTTAAACATTTTTCTTCCCTCTTAATTGTTTTGACTTGGCCGATTGGCATCCCGATTAGGCCCATTGATTTCCTGGCGCTAAGTGCATTGATTTTTAAATTTCTTATTGATCCCCGCTCTAAATCTCCTGCCTCACAGTCTCAGCGTTTACAGGAGCAGAGATGGAGAAAAGGATTGTGAAGAGAGGAAGAGGGAACAGGGAAAGAGATGGGTGTTAGGTAAATGCATTGACTGGCCACCGTGTAGTGAGTTAAAGGAGAGAGAGGAGAGAAGAAGAGCTGCAGGTGAGGATGGGAGACAGAGTTAGAAGCTGTGGAAGGTGTGGGTTCGCTTCCCATCATGGCGAAAGAAGAGGCAGAGATCAGTGGACACACCAAAGTCAATCATTTTATGGTCATATTGTCATAACTTATTCATTTTAATCTACTATCTTGGCCACATCCCAACCACAAAGCTGTAGAATAGAAAGGGGAATCAATAATGCTGTAATTATAAGAAGATTAGGAGGGACGGGTCGCTGTCGGGAAGAAACACCTTCATCCGTGAGGGAAGAGTCACTTTAAGAGTGAGCAGAGCTTTATGAGGGATGGACAGATATTGGAAATGTCAGCGATGGAAGGGAGAGTTTTGTCTTTGTCTTGCTATTTCACATGGTCTGCAGAGCCTGGCGGAGGTGCGTGTGTTATTTCTGCCTTATGACTGTGTTAGGCTTTAGAGGCCTGCTGGACTCTGAATCCTACATGCCCACTGGTGTTTCTCAGAGGGTGGTGGACCTAATTGGCTGTGTCCCAGTCTGTGTGTGTGTGTGTGTGTGTGTGTGTGTGTGTTTCTGTGTGTGTGTGTGTGTGTGTGTGTGTGTGTGTGCATGTGTGTGTGTGTAAGCGGAACAATAACTGGACTAAACCTCCTTCCATGTGAGAGAAGGAACATACACTTGCTTTTGCATCTGTTTGTGTATTTGTTGGTGTGTTTGTGTGTGTCTGTGTGTGTGTGTGTGTGTGTGTGTGTGTGTGTGTTTGTGTCTGTGTGTTTTCATTTGACCTTTTCTTGGCTTAAGTGTCGTGGCTCAAATTCAGGATTCAGTTGATAGCGTTTTCTTTTGAAAGCTGCTGTACTTGACCAAATTGTGCTAACCTTTTCCAAAGTCATTTGCTGCTTTTCTGTCTCAGCGTTGAGTTGAGTGTCCAGCGCCACACACAATGAACGTATGGACCATATGTAACATTATTGCATCGCAATTACAATTGACTCTGTTTAGATCCACTCAAGATAAGTGCTTTCAAATGGCGAGCGAGAAAAATAAACTGTTGTCGGCAGCAAGGAGAGAAAATGGTCAATGCCGCCATTGTCGTCATAGATACTGTGATGCTGCAGAGGAAGGACATGAAATGTGTGATGCTTTAAAAGCAGCTCATTAAGGGCTGCATTCTTAGAACGATGGAAAAGCCGGTGGGCACTGGTGATTATGATACCGACTGTTTACATTTTCTCCAGGCAGAAACCTTTGAGGTATTATTTCATCTCAGAGTGTGTGTTGATGAGACAATGAGAGATGAAGTGTTTAGAATGTATACACTTGGCTGAGATGCTGTTTGCCTTGTAGCGATGGAGCCTGTGTTTGTTCTGGTGATGGGCATGACCTTATATATGCTCTCTCTTACACACCCACACACACACACGGATACACACAAACACACAAGTACATGGAGAATATGTGTCTTGTCTCATGTGGGATTACACATCCACAAACACACACAGACGCTCCCACAGTCAATAAGACTCATACTGCCTGATGGTCACCCTCACTGGCCAATTCTTAAGCTGAGAAGTAACCTGCAGAGTCAGCACACACATGTACACACACACACACATGTACAAACACACACACACACACACATGTACACACACACACATGTACAAACACACACACACACACACACACACACAGGCAGGCATGTCCCTCAAGTCAACCACATATAAAGACATGATCAAGACACGGGCACACCTACACACACCATCATGACAGCAACACACTCCCGCCCACACACTGTCCTTGGCCTCACACACACCTTTCATGCACTCATAGGGACACACACCTCATCCAATACACACTCAAAACATAACCTTGACCTGTCGTGCTCCCAGCCTGCAGACTCGTACATTCTTCATCCACTCACTCAAGGATATCATGTCACCTGAGAGGCGACTCTGAGCAAATATTAACCAGATGCATAAAATAGATAAATTCACATTAGTGTGTATTTCAAGAGTTTTGATCAAATGTATGAAATTTGAATGGCAACACATTTACCTTCACAGTTAATCTCCTTTAAACCTCTACTGAACCAAACCTCAGAGGCAAATATTCTAGTAACTCGTTATTTTTCAGTGTATAAATCTTCATAATCTTCCTCTCAGGTAAAAAAACGTTTATCTCCAAATGTGTTGATTTTGAATCTTCCTACTTCCTAGGATAATTAAATGTTTTGAAATGCTCTACGTAGGTATGATGATCTTGTAGCGTCGGCTCCTCGACCGCGTATGAAGAAGTTAGATGACCTCATCTGTTCACACCTGCAGCAGTTAGAAAGAAAGTCTGACACGTAGCATAATAAAACGCAAACAATACAGTCAAAGACTGAAAGTTACTATTTCACCGAGTTCTCTTACTTCAGATACTTTTACTACAATTTTCTGGTAATCCTTAAATACTTTTACTTTAGTGAAATTCTGAATGGTGGATTTTTATCTTGTAGTATTTGTACTTGTATTTTATTCACTACTGATTATGGGTAACATCATTTGAGCAGACTCAAGTTTTATTTACTAATGATTACAGCTGTAAATAATAATAATGGATTCTCGATTTATTTCATCTGAAAATTTCAGCAATTCTTTGAAAACATGAGAGACAGATTTTTTGTCTTCAAACGTCTTATTCTTCTGATTAACTGTCAGAAGCTGAAACAGCAGAGTTGGGGATATTAACATGTTAGAAGAGGTTTTGTCTTTTATTGTAGAACAATAATTGAAATAATTCTTTCTGTCAGTTAATTAATCCTTCAGTTATTTTAGGCCTACTGGTGAATTTCAGATTTTCATTTCTCACTACATTGATTCATGGCTCCTTGTGTTCTTCCACATGTTCTCATCGTATCAGAGCAGATATTTAAGGGGTGCCGTTTGTGAAAGTATAAAATGTTAATTATTAGCCGTTTGTAAAAGTAGCACATGCAGATTTTAACAGCAAAGTTTAGCCACATTTAGCTCCAAATGTTAAATCCCGCCCCCTGTCTGTGATGTCATTGTATCTTGCCTTTAGCCCAGGAGCTTTTGGTCACCCTTAAGTACCTGTTTTTAGCAGCCAGCGAAATTTCAAGTCAGGAAGTAGATCAGAAACCACATTGGTGCAAAAGGGGCGGCATTAACTGAGTGACGAAGTTGTATTCTTCATCGAGCTTTTACTTTGGTACTTCAGCTGACGTCACTGTAAATCTGCATATTTTCTAAACATTTAGGTTCAACATTTAGATTTAAATTGATAGATTGATAGATGGATTTAAAGATTTCAACTAAATGTGGTCAAATGCAGCCGTTAAAAGCAGCCGGTGCTTCTTTATAAACGTGGCCCCGTAGATAAAGGCCCAGTCAGTGATGAATCTCACCGTCAAAGACAAATTCGAAATAAATCTCTCGCCATGGACTTGCAGCGTGTGTCGCACTCTGATAATTTCCACAATATCCTCTGCAACCCCTCGGGGCAGATTTTTTTCTGCTATTTCTCTCTCCATCTTCTCCTGTTTGTTTCTATCCCTGTAAAACGCTGGTTGCTTTGCTGAAATACTGCAGTGCTTTATCTGCCCTCTCTTTCCTCCCAATACCCCCCCTCCTGCTCCCTTTTCTCCCCTCTCTGCCTAACCCCCTCTGTAGTTGTTGTTGTTGTTGAAAATGGTGTTTGGAGGGGGTTGGAGATGCAGCCAGGACCCAATGACGTGGGTGCGACATGTAGCCGTGGCGCAAGAGAGGAAATCAATACATGAAAGGATGAGGAGCACTGGGGTGGATTACCGTCTGGGACCTTGGCTACTGGAGGTAGATGGGAGGGGGGTGTAGATGAGGCCTGGGGGGGTTAGAGATTGTCCTTTTGTGTGTGTGTGTGTGTGTGTGTGTGTGTGTGAGTGCTCGTGCATGGGGGGTTTGGAGGGTCAGAAGCCAGATTGTCCAGTCCCCTCTCTCCCGCATCCCCTCCCCTGACCAAGCACTGTTTGAATCTTCAACCCTCCCATCAACCCTCCTTTGGCTTCTAAGCACAGTTCAGCAACGGTAGGCAGCTGTAGGTGAACCTGAGGGTCCGGGCGCACACTCAAACACACACACACACACGCACAGGTGCAGCGACTCCATATTGTTTAGTGAATACGTAGACATTTATGGCCCCGGTGCGCCGCCACTGCTGATAACCCTACACAATCTGTGGGGGGAATAATCGCCTGGTATTACCAGCGTAAATTAAAAAGCCCCAGAGACATAGTGAGTGTGTATATGTGTGTTGTTATGTGTGTGTGTGTGTACGTTTGTCTGGCTGTGAGGTGAGTTTGCTGGCATGTAAGTTTTCAACGGTCTGAGTCCGCAGCACTGCCACAAACCCAGATAATAAATATCTATAATAAAGATCATTATTATTGGGCCAATCTCGCCCTGTAACGGAGCCTCGGTGAAAGATGGCACCAGGGACAGAGCTGGATATTGGCAATATATCAGCATTGATTATTGAGTGTGCTGACAGAGAGAAGGAGGCAAAGTTAATAAAAAGGAATAAAAACAACAAGCAGAGAGAAGAAGAGCTTCAGCTGGATCAGCTGCTTGTACGCTAACAGGAAAGAGAGGGAAGAGATGCTCGGAGTGACAGGAAGTCATGACTTCTGTCTGTTTGTTCATATTTAAACAAGTGAGTGTGTCGGAAGAAGGAAGTTTAATCACATTTGAGAAATCCTCTGTCAAAGAACGGCGACTGTGAATACAAGCCAACACACACACCAACACACACGCGGCTGCTGCGTCTACCTGGATCGACTGGATCGACTGGTCGGATCAGAACTCTGTGAATCCGATCAAATGCCTGCTAAAGCTTTGCATTGCTTTAAACAAAATGCACAAACATTACTTAACCCTCAAAACATAAATACACACACACACTTGCTCACACACACTCACACAGAGACGCCCACAAACAACCCTCATAAAAGCTCATGCATCATATCCATATTATCTTGACAAATCTATACATCATGTCAGAGCATGGCTTTATGTGAATATTGCATTTTGCTGTGTGTTACTAGTGTGTGTGTGTGTGTGTGTGCGTGTGTGTGTGTGTGTGTGGAGAGAGAGGATATTAGTGCTGTGCTGCTGGGTTGTGATGGGTTTGGGAGACAGCGAGGGAGCGTTGTCCATTCTAATAGGGTCTTGTTAGGCTGACAGAACCAGTAACGCCACTGTTTGCTGCTATTGATTCCCCACCGACGCCGTTATTGATGAGTGAGACTTTAATTCAACCAGCTCGTTTGTCAACATGACATCGCTATTTAACTATGACCATGACATGGATGTGAACCTCCGGATGAACTGGGAACACACACACACACACATATACACACACACACACACACACACACACACACACACACACACACACACACACACACACACACACACACACACATATAGTCACATAGATAAACTCAGTTTTATGGAGTCAAAAGTCATTCTTCAGTGACACACACACACACACACACACACACACACACACACACACACACACACACACACACACACACACACACACACACACACACAAACACACACACACACACACACACACACACACACACATATAGTCACATAGATAAACTCAGTTTTATGGAGTCAAAAGTCCTTCTTCAGTGACACACACACACACACACACACACACACACAAACCTCATTGAACAGAAAATCCGCATTTTCCACAATATTAAGAATTTATGTTGGTCTAACTTAATATATTTTTGTTGGATTCATATAATTTATTGGAATAGACTCAA
This sequence comes from Lophius americanus, assembly GCA_037951165.1. Lineage (NCBI taxonomy): Eukaryota > Metazoa > Chordata > Actinopteri > Lophiiformes > Lophiidae > Lophius > Lophius americanus. The sequence goes on from JBBDHG010000486.1 coordinate 80,736, forward strand.
TCCCTCTGAATATTTTAAACTTCATTTAATAGGGTTGATGTTTGTCGTTTTACAGCGGTACTATTATTATAGGGAATTGACTGAAACCCAAATAAAGTAAGTTGGCCCCACATGATTTCTTAATGCTGATGGAATCATATTTAATCATGTTGTGGTGAAAAGGGTTGGACATAAAATGAGTGAAATAAAAGACACTCCATCATATTAGTTCATGCAAAACGGATCTTATCTTTTTGAAATGAACTCTAACCCTCATAACACGGTCATGTTTATGTTTCAAACATTCAATTATTTCCTGAGAAAAACATATGTCACGTTCCTGTCAAATATAATCCCTCGCCAATTTCCATTTTTTTGGTTTAGAATCGGCCATTATATTTGTTTTTCTTCATCATTTTCAATAAAAAGGAAAAGATTAATTATTTATGTTTCCAACCAGTCAAATCAGTCATTCACAATGAATAAAAGACCCTTTCAAGGAGCGCAATAAACGATATGACTAATGCATGGGCCGTGTTATGACTAATGTATAGCCCAAGGATACTTCTGGCTCTTTCTGAACGGATAAATATTTCATCTCACATCCTGACCTACAGCACATGTCATGGAAAACATGTTGTATTATAGAGAAGAGTTTAACGAACTCTTAGTTGTTTTTTTAAATGAATGAACGTGTTTGGAGGTAAGATCCATATCAGGGAATACTTCTCCAAGACACTTTTCATTATTATTACAGCTTTGTGTTCATTTCTAAGTTCATCTGGTGATTCCTGCAGGACAACTGACGACATAAATACACATAGATTGAAACAAACGTGTTGTTGGTTATTGTTTCCGTATAAAAAACACAGATTGAAGATTGGCGTTAGCCTTTGATCACCCCGATCGCCAAACTTTATACATTACTATTAATTAACCACATTAGTGTCTTTATATTCTCAACATGTTGCATTTAGTTGATTCTAAAGGTTGATCATTTTTAAGAAGTTTATTTTGTAAACTATACATTTTTGTACTTACACATGAGTTAAACATCGGTAGATGGGATTTAAGGATTTAAGATATTTTTGTTTTTTAGAGTTTACCATGGAAAGATCATTTTTAATGAAGACTTTAAGGAAGATGTTTTCCATCTTCTCCAAGCATCAGGGTAATAGGGATGACTCCTTATTAATATTAACATTGTATTTAACACGTTAATGATTGCCTGGAGAAATCATAATAAACAACAGGAAATATACACATCCATATATTAAGAAAAAAAACGACGGTAAATGAAGATTAAACTTGCTATAATTCAGTTTGTCTTCTAATTTCTCCTTTTTAAAATCTGATCAGGATAAATGTTTAAATTGTGACGATGTGACAAATTATAAAATATATATTGTAATGGTTGTTGTTAAAATATTAAACAGGAGGTTGATGTGTTCTTTCTTGAAGTATAGAGAGAAACACAATGACGATATAACTGTTGTAGATTAAATACCAAATGAAGAAAAAATCAATGTTGAATAAATATAAACACACTCAAAAAAGGTAAACTTAAATAAAGAACGTTTTTTCAGTATTATTAACAGATGTTATAAATCCACTTTAGCAGGTGTAACTTAAACGGGAGACTTGTTAAATTCACAAAAGCTACTTGATTTGGCACGAATGAAGAAGAACGAGTGAATCCTTAAATTAGAGTCTCACATTAACAATGTCTGAGATTACACAGGTAATGTAAAATAAAAAATAAGAGCATATGTTTTTAATTCATGTTCAACTTTGTTCACCGGACCCCGATGTCTTCAATAATCTAAAACAGTCCCTTTGGTGGGTCTTAGTTATTTTATCAGTTTGTTGAGCATTGCTGCCATAACTGGATTAAATAAATGCAACAAATAATTCCATTTCTGTTATAGTAAAAAGTATTTATTCATTTATTCTATGTCCAGTATAATCCTCCCTTTATTATTTACAGTATTTCTCTATCCAAAGAAACATGAGAGCCAGAGAGAGAGAGAGGGAGAGAGAGGGAGAGAGAGAGAGAGAGAGACAGAGAGAGAGAGAGAGAGAGAGAGTGAGTGAGAGAAAGAGAGAGAGAGAGGAAGAGGGGGGATTTTTTTTGGAAAAGCATTATTGGGTGAAGATGGTGTAGGAGACAATGGAACCGCCTTATGTCTCTGTTTGGATTGGGAGGCTTGATGGGGAGGGTGTTGGACAATCAGGACTATGTGGGCCCCCGATGAGAGTGGTCCACTAGGGGTTATTGGATGGAGTGGCTCCCCAGGGGAGCGCTCTCTCTCTCTCTCTCTGTCTCTCTCTCTCTCTCTCTCTGGGCCTCTGGGGAATGAAACTGTAGAAGCAGAGTCGCTGCAGGGGCCCTATAGGCACCAAGAAGAAACAGTGAGCGGGGCAATCTGTTGAATTTAGGTGGTCTTCCTTATGTACAGACAGACAGATGGAGAAATCAGGATAAATGAGATAGGTGTCATCTCCAGGTATCATCACCTGTGTGATCTGTGAGTTTAGAGAGGAAAGGTCAGAAGGAGAAAGAAAAACAAGAGTTTGTTTCTACCTAAAAGTTTTATGTCTAACATCTACTGTGGGGGGGAGGGGGGAGATGTTTAAACATCCTCTGTGAATTCATCTGGATCCATGCGCAGAGCTTTTGATGGGATCTTCTCTGTACGTGTGAATGATAGCTCTCTTTAATGTTGCCTTTGTGGCTAGTGTTTCATGCGGAAAAAGAAGAGTTTGGACAGGAGAGCAGTGTGTGTGGAGGAGGAACAGGGTGGATGCTGTAGGTGTAAGCATCCTCCCATCCTCCTCTACCCCTCCAACACCATCTTATTTTGCCCTCCTTCAATCTCACACACCCTCCCTCCATTCCTCTCTTCCACAGACGCGCACAACCACACTACATTCTACAAGAAATAATTGCTTTTGTCTGGAAGGAGTGTAGGGAGGAGGGAAAGGGGCGCACGTGGATCCCTCTGTGGAGAGAAGGGGGTCTTTGAAGGACAACCAGTCACTTCTACATTCCCTCCCTCTTTCTCCTCCTTCATTCTCTTCCTTTTTCTATTCACGTTACTCCTTTCTATCAGTTCCCTCCTCTTCTTCCCCCCCTCCTTACTTTCCATCTCCTTCTTCTGCCTTCCTTCCAACATCCCATTCTCCCTCTCTTCTCTTCCTCCTCCTCTCTTCCTCCTGCTCCCTTCCTCTCCCTCGCCGGACCTGCGGATGTCATCTGTCATACGTGAAGCGGAGGGAGAAGGACAATAAAACCTGCTTGTCTACTACAGAAGATGAGACATTTTTCATAATTAAGAATAAGCCGGTTTTGGGTGCAGAGGACATTTCTTGATAAAATGTCTCTCTGTTGTTGATGACGGAGAGAAATGACTGGACTGGTGATGATAGGAAACTTACTTATTTATGAGCCATTTCCATTAAAAGGGGCCTAATTACCCGCAGCATTAAGTGAGCAACCGTCCTGCGGTATGAGGCTCTCTGGCCCTGCAGGAACAAGATCTCGCTCCTTCCTATTGATTTGCCGGTATTGACTGCGATGTTTAAACTATAGATTTTTCTATTTAAAAATCTATATCGACAATAATCTGGTGTGTAAGCGCCCGGCGTTGACTGATGCTGGCTGGTAATTGACAGCGTATAACATGGGGGTTTGGGGGTTTGGGGGGGCGGGGGATGCTAGGGAGGCCGGCATGCCTGGCTGGGACTGAGGAAACGAGATCCAGGACCAGAGGGTGGTGGGATCACCTCTGATGTGAGACCCTCCGGCTCCCTTTTCACTTTTAAATAATCACCAACACCAAATACTCATTTTACACGCAGGCGACTAATTTCTCAAAATATGCTTTTCCCAGCTTCTTCTTTCTCGTGCATGCAGCAGCAGTGGTCGACCCCCCCTCGTTATGTCTGACTAAACTAATAATACACCCTCGTCGGCTTATTAAAAGCAGCAGTGATGAGATAAGTTAATTGTGCGCATATTGGATATCCTGGAAGGTATTAGCGTTAAGTAGATAGTATCGGTGTATCCATGGATGCGCATGTCGGGTCTTCATAACTCCCCGGTGCACTGATCACCACCGGCATCATTATAGCCGGTATTATTAAGAGAGGGGGGGGGGGGGGGGGGATCCAGAAATCAATACAGGATACCTTTTGTAGCGGTAGTGAAAACGAGGGAGATGGGGCGGGAGGAAGGATGGAGGGGATGGATGGAGGGAGGGAGGGAAGGAGGGAGAGTGGGAGAGAGGGAGGAGGTGCGGGGGTGGGGTGGTGATGTGTGAGTAGTAGCGGCTCCTCTCTCTCCTCAATGTTGCGGCCAGCATAGTGGCAGATCGCTACAATCCTGGAGGGAGCCGGGTCCAATGAGCTGTTGGGGTTCCCAAATAATAACGGGGACAAACCGACAGAGCAAAAAGACAAACAGACGGATGGACAGAGATAGGCAAGTGTTCCGCTAAAACGGGAGACCGTGACCGGATTCTATACGCTCTGTTCTTGTTTGGTGTTGTAGATTGCTTCCTTTTTCTCTTCTTTTTTTAAATTATTGATTTATTCCTTGCATTTATTTATTTATTTGTTTATTTATCTATCGATTGATTGCGTTTTAATTAGCGCCCTGTGACACGGAGCGAGGGAGGCGGAGCGTCAGGGCCGAGCGCGCGCTTTGTGTTTGTGTAGCCTTGTCTCCACTTCTTTCTGCTTTTGTTCCCATTTACTGACAATAGCCTTTAATGAAGTTGCCGTCCATGTGTTGGTGACCCGCTGCTCCGAGGGCGGACGAATGTCTTTACGCGTCGCCTCCATGCGAAGGAGAGAGGAGAAGCAGCGCGTGCAGCTAGAGACCAAATACAATAGATCAAACCAAATAGCCTACTTACAGGAATCCAAATAAGACTTTTTAACTCCGCGGGCCTTTCTATTTCTATGTCTCATCATTGATTGTGGTGTTTTCAAAAGCAAAGCAGATACCAAAGCTACAGCCCGGTCGGTGATGCTACAGCAGGAGGCTAGCGACTCTTCTCGTGCCTCTTCACACCTATAGGAGAGACTGCTGCTGAGGAGAGAGGAGGAAATAAACTCCCCGGCCTCTATGTTTACTCTAGAAGAATGCTTTAGCAGTGCACTTGTAACAGAGACGCAGGCGCATTTATCACAGGCAGGTGACACCAAGCATTTTTATTATAAAACTAATACAATATGTCCGTTATCAACTTTTGCTGCAGCCTGCAGAAGTGAGGTCTGATCTCCTGTCCATCCGTCTGTGTGTTAGTCTGAACTGTAAGCTAACTGCTGCACCCAGGGGACCCCCCCGTATGTTCTATGCACATATACACCAAAACGGATGCCGGCCACCAGTCGACATCCACACATGTAAATAAAGGTGCGCAGCTCGGCTACATGTGTGCACACCTAACGGCGAATGTTGTGAGCTCTCCCTACCAAACTGTCCCCCAAAGCTCTCCGCCACAGAAGATACTCAAGAGGACAGAGTTTATTACAGCACTTATTTCAGATTATTTGCATCAGTCCAAGAAGCCGGAGGAAGACCATGTTTGTTCCATTGCCGGTGCCGTTCGTGTTTCAGAGAACCGCCCCTGACCTCAACGCCTGGCGCCTCAAGTCCCCCCTGGCTCTGCGCTCCAGCTCCGGTAAGGCATCTTCCTCCTCTCCCTGCACCACATCCTCCATGTCGTTCAGACTCGGCCACGCAGACCCGCCCCGCCTTGCACGGTGCCGAGGCACTTTGCAGCGCGGAGAGCTCGTTGGCGCACACACCCACTGACACGCGCACACACACTCTCCTCCGGCTCCTTCCGAGGCTTTCAGCGGAGTCCTTCACACTCGCAGGGCCGATTGTTGAAATTGGAGAGGCGGTCCTGAGCGCGCTGTAGAGTCCAGGGTTTTTGAAAACGAATGTAATAATGTGTCCGTCTGTGCTGTCCTTCCCGCGGAGCGATGCGCCACCTCTCCACCCGTGCGTGGGTCAGTTTCCACGCCGCTTACGGTCCTTTCTTGGAGTGTTTCTTTTCTCCTGTCTCCGTCCCCATCCTTCCCCTCGCCTCCACTGCCTGCGCCTGAGCACCAGCCTCCGTCTCTCCCCAACTAGACTGTCGGCAGGCAGGGAATATTCATGCCAACTTATCGATCCTGTGGAGATCGATTCCTGGCCGGTGGAAGCAGGAAGAGGGGGAGACAGAGGGAGAGAGTTGGTGGAGTAGGAACGCGTAAGAGGAGAGAGAGAAAAAAAACATTGTGCTTCCTGCGGTTGTATTTCTTACTGGTGTGTGATTGTGATTTATTCTTATATAGATAATTAGTGGCCTGGCTTTGAGCCTGCAGACTCGACCCGGTTCTGCAGCTTTTGCCCTGACGTGCATGCTGGTTATTTAAAACAGGCTGGCATAGTTGTCAGAGAGAGCATCAGTGACCCCATCTCTCTGTCCCGTTACCCGCTGCTGCACGGCAGAAAACAGAAGGGGTACGGAGTCGTGGGGGGGGGGGGGGGGGGGGGGGGGAGGGTTCCGGCGGGGGCGCCGTCTGAGTTTCATCTGCGCTGGAGCGGAATAAGAGGACGCATGGCTTCAGTTGGTCCCGGACTGTCGCTGTGACGGAGCTTCAGCTCAGTCCAGCTTCCAGTTGTACTGAGACATTCAGACACGCAGCAGCTGCCAAGCCCTTTCCTGCACTACATCTGTGATGGGGAGGATGCGCCAATGTCTTCTCTGCCCTCTGTATGTGCACATTGGATGACTGTGGAGTTTATTGGGATGAGTGAGAACACGATCCCGGTCCATCTGGCTTTTATTTCCCGATGTGCTTCAATGTGGAGGTTATTATCTGATGCAAATGCATACAGCTACTTGTGCATCAGGGCATAATGGTGCGTAAATGTGGCTGGTGTGCACTTTAGCCGAATGGGCTCTTAAAGGGCCAGGCATCCTCTCCCCCTCCTCCAGGAGTAGAGCTCCCCTTTTCCAGATCAGTTCAAGCCCATTTGGTTTTAGAGATGCCGAGACTTCACCCTTACCCCTCATACACAGTCAACAGTGCACATGGCATGTGATAGTGGGGGAGTGGGTGATAGAGGGTGAACGAAAAGGAGAGACCGGTTTCCCACCATATCTCCAGAGATATACTGACACAAGAGAGGGGATAGGGGCTGGAGGGAAGATGAAGCAAAGGAGCAGGGACCGGGCAGGAGGAGTATTTGCGATCTGCACCTTGAAAAATGGCGAATGTCAGAACGAGATAAAAAAAAATGTGAAAAGAGAGAGCGAGAGAGAGAGAGAAGTGGACGAAAGTGAGAGTAGATGACAGGGTGAAAAATGAGGAGGGAGAGGAAAACCCAGTTTGAGCTTAAGAGGTGAGAGTAAACCACAGACGAGCCATTATGTTGCAGTTACCCAGGCCAGCGCCAGCATCTGAATAAACAGGCAAAGTGATGCTACTGGATTGTGTAGATGGAGGGATAACCGTGATTTACAGTTCTATGCTGATTTCAGTCCCTTTGAGAAAGCCGTACGACGCGCTGTCCTTCCCAAAACTTAGAGGGTTTGTTGCTGAAAGGTTGCAGGGTCAGTTCAACATATCAGGCCTGAAAAAGAACCGTTCATTGGCGAACAACAAGGGTTGGAACCCGTGACAGTCTCCCCTCTCATAAAGATGCAGCCCCCAAACAGAGAGCTGCTGCTCAGTAACGTGTTGACAGCCGTTGTGTCCTTTCTCTCTCATCCGGACTCCTTCAGCCAGACACATTTTAAATACTCCTCACAGGGTCGTAGAGCTCTTGAGTCAAGGTTTCAGTCGACTCCTCACTTTGGAGCTCCTTGACTCCTTGAGTTAGATCTGTATGGGTGGTCGGAGGTCACAACAGGAGTGTTTGACTCAGCCCCACCTGACCCTTCTCTCCCACTTGTTTTTTCATTCTCTTTCATGTTACAGCAAGCCTCGAGCACTCATGCGCAACCCCTGTGCACACACACACACACACACACACACACACACACACACACACACACACACGCGCGGTCATAAAACAGATGGAGCATCATATAGCATAAAACAAGCATGTTAGACCGTTTTCCACCTGGATGGCAGGCTGCTATATCAGATCCAGGTTCTGTTGTATTTTTAATGGCATTGTGTCTGTGAGGGTTCAGGTCGTGACCACAGCCATGTGAACTACCTGTGTATGTGTAGCAAAGTGGTTTGTGGAGCCATCAGCATTAACTGGTGGATGAAAGTTTAATGGGACAGAGAGGAGAAACCGCAGGTTTCCCACAAAGCACAGGGTTTGATATGATATGATGGGACATCAAGGAGACTGGTGGCGGCTTTTTTCTCTCTCCCCCTCGCTCTTACACAAACACCTAGATTCAGTTCATCTCAGCTATGCACCTTCTGACACGCACCATTAACCACTGTCTCTAGCCATACACCGTCCAACTCTTGCACACACTCCGCTCAGATTTGAGACTCTCTCAGATCCTGTCTCTGAATTTGAGAGCCTAACATTAACCAACTGGTTGCTTAGACTTTTATTCCACATAACCTTACCTTTCCTAATTAATTTAATCTGGTGTTTTAGTTCAAGCAGTGTTTTCCCATAAAATGTGGCGTCTCATCAGCATATTACACAGTAAACTTCTGCATCTGTTCTTCTGGGACACTTTTAAGACATTTAAAATTGGAGGTGGGCTGCTGGCCCATGTTTTTATGTGAACATATGATGTGAGGCCGTGCATGAGCTTAACCATTTGCAGAGAGCCAAAGAGTGTGTGCGCACAAGTGTGAGCACATGTGCAAACTAGTGTGTAGGTATAGATCGGTTTACGGAGGGGAGCGTGCAAGTCACAGTGTTAACATGATTGCAAATGACAAAATGTCAACCTGGGTTTGTTAGCAACATAATGGGGAATCAATAGACACGAGAAAGATGTCAATACTACATGCTTTATTGCATTAAGCTACCTTGCTCCTTCTCTGTAGCCCTCTCTCTCCTCTTCTTTTCACTTTCCCTCCCACTCCTGCTCTATGACACGATACAATTCTCTCTCCCTCCTTTCCTCTCCCTGTTATAGTAGAATTAGATTGCAGTATATGAGCCGGCCACGGGTTCTGAATGCAGCAGGCGCATGCAGAATGCTTTGGGAGCTAATGGGTTCGTCTCTTTAGGCTCCCGTAGATGACCCTGACGCGGTCTCAAAATGCCACGAGGCCCACGGCACTGATGTGATAATAAGGCAAACAGAATCTGAAAACCTACTCTGAGGAAAATTGTTTAGATCATAAGATTTGAGTAACGTCGTCTGTCAAGAAAATCCTTTTAGAGGTAAAATCACATGAACCTGTTCTGTAGTTATCAACGTATGGTGGCAAAAATGAACCCTCTGCATATATACTGATAATCCCATTAACTGTTTACCTTTTCATAGATTTCCCCGGCGTCAGTGGCTTGTTTTTATATATATATATATATCATGTGTGTGTGTGTGTGTGTGTGTGTGTTGGTTGAAACTAATGTAGTATTAATGCTGATGAGGCCTCACAGCTCATTAGCAGCAGTGAGTGGTATTGAGTGTCTCCCGGGGAACAGGACACACATACATAAACAGTACATCCTAATCATCCATTAGCGTATTAATAACCATTACCGCGCACACATACACACACTTCCACCAAACAGTGCCCTTTACACAAATGCTTTTAAATATGCATCGCCATCATAGACACTTGGAGGCAGAAGACGGAGCACAATGAGAAAATCAGGCTAATGTCTCCGGAAGAGCTTGGTGAGTAGAATTTACATTAACATTCATTATTTGTTGAATCTGTTTGCTACACACTCTGCCAATGGAGTGGCATGCACACACACACACACACACACACACACACACACACACACACACACACACACACACACACACACACACACCACACACACACACGCACACACTGACTCACACTCTGAGGAATCTTTTTGTGCACCAGGTCGTGTGTCTGGTGGAAAACCGCCCAGCATTAGTTCTCATCAGAGGCTGGGTAAACAGGTCACTTAATCAGACTTCACCACTGGAGAACACACACAAAGAGGGATGGATGGAGTGTGCACGAATGTGTGGGTGGGTGTGTGTGGGTGGGAAGTTAATCAACACATCAGCAGGAATAAACACATACAAACCGCCTGACTCCATTCTGGGTATTGATTTGTACCCCTCTCTGTGTTTCTCTCTCTCTTTTCCTCCCTTTCAATAACACCCGTAATGCTTGTACTGAGAACTGGAGCATACTTGACCTCTACATAGGGGACACCCTGTCGTACTCCGAGTGTGTGAGCGTGGACCTTCAGTCAGTGGTAGCCCGGCTGTGATGAGTGTTGGAGTGGGCTTCGCCACATGCCGCCAATCACCTGCATCAATCTAGGTAGAACAACAATCCTTAGAACTCCCGCGGACCATTTTGAACTCTTGATTAGTTGGTTTTAGAAGTTCGGCACCCGAGACTGCCTGATTTATTCAAAGCAGCAGCACGAAGGCTCAGGGATCGGTTGGTTATGCTTATCTTCATCGCTATCCAATCCAATCCAGTTCAATAGTTGGACTCTCTTATTTGCCGGGCTGACTCTTGTTTGGTAAAGGTGTTAGCCGCCGCTGTCTTTCTCTTGTTGTTGATAGCCGCGGGCGGTCACCTCTGCCACATTGCTCATGTGACAGCACATTTAGATAATAAAAAGACCAATAAAATCCAGCGGTTTGATTGGGTCTCTCCCCTTAGCCCAGAAGAGCGGACAACTAAATCAGGGGTCTTTCTCTCCATTTCATTTAGCTGATAAGATTTATGGTAATGAAGGGGTCCTATTAACCTTTGGGGTTTCGCGGCTGTCCTTCACAGCGAGGCTGGATGAGCGACTGCTTTACCTATTGGGTTTTTAGGCAGAGGCAACGAACAAGTCCGTTATAAGCAATGTCACATAATCTCAAATGCACCCTCCGGAGTGCTTACACAGGAACACACACACTCACTCACAACCACAAAGGAGACCCTCCCAAAGCAGCGCAGCCCTTTGAGGGAGTTGAATGCATGTTTAATCTCCTTCTTCTCCCACTCCTTTAGACATTTTCTCTTTTCTTTATCCCCTCTATCCTTCCTGCTCTCCGTCCTTCTCTTGGCAGGGGCACTGTGTTCTGAAATTAATCTGTTGTACTCCACCACCTCTTCTCCCTCCCATTACCTTGAGCAATCTCTCTTACTCCGTCTTTCTTTTCTAAGTTCATTCAGCGACTCTTTTCCTCATTGCTTGTCAAAGCAAGTGCCAATATTTTAAATAAATACAAGTGTGAACTTAAATTTATGTTGGATGATATTAAAGTTGAAGAATCCAATCGATTTCCCCCCCCCTGTAAATCAACAAAGGAGTTTTAATACACCAGGTAGGTCCTCTCTACCTTCATCTCTCCATAACAATGTTAGTAACTGGTAAGATATAAATATTAAGCGGTAGAAAGAGAGGGGGTTGAAAGACGGAGGCATAACCCCCTCCTTCTTCGGTACAAGGGCTGCACCCCTCTGTCCCTTTGTTTGCTTGTAAAGGGGGTAAGGGAGGAGGCGCGGAGCAGGGGTACCCAAGGAGTGACTAAGTGACCCCTCGCTCCCCTTTTTTTTCTCCGCTCTTATGTTCTGTCCATTTCATCGTGCACGTCCCTCTCCCTCCCTCCTCTTTCATCCTCTTTCGTTCTCATTTTTTCAGCCTGGTTAAGTCGTCAAGGCTGTTGGCCTTGTGTGTCCCGTCCTGTCTCTCTCCCTCAGACTCTCTCTCTCTCTCTTGCGGCATCTTTGGCAGCAGCAGCTTGGTTGCCAAAGTGTCTGTAGGACACATTAAGGCCCATAAAAGCCTTGTGCGGTCGCACTATTAACCACCAGTCAGAGGTAGTGTTCAAAAGTGACTTTAAATGAGTCTGTGATTACCCTGGAACATGAAGACACACTGAAGTGGCCAAGAGAGTGTGAGACAAGGCCGGTGCATCAAAGAGGGCAGAAAGAGTGCCACTTGGATGCGTTGTGAGTCTCTTAAGGAAAATTGAACATAAATGAATATTTGTTTCTCCCAGAGCTAAGAGGTAAAAAGGCTATATGTGTGTAACAAGTGATAAAAAGTTGTAACTCAAATCTTCTGCCACTCAACCCCTTCATCCCAACCTGCTTGCCCCTCCCCCTCCCCACCATCCCTCTTCCTAATTGGCCACATGCTGCCTTGAGTGACAAGTGTAATCATCAGTCAAATTATGATGGAAGGAGAAGGTGGAGGCAGGGGAAGATGGAGGAGGAGGACAGCAGAAGGTGGTGGTGATGGTGGTCGTTTGGGTGTGTGTGTGTGTGTGTGGGTGGGGGGGCTTTGATCACAGATAAAGTGGGGGTGAATGGACAAACAGACGGAGCTACATGGGAACCTGCTGTCCACACACCTGCTGCTTTACACATTGGCGACATTGCCCACAGATGTCCGTCCATGTATGTGGAACATGACGAGAAGCTTTTCCATAATCTGTATTGATTACTCTTATCATATGAACAGAATTCAAAACTGTTTAACCTGAACAACAAGAAGCGTTCTCATCACAATGGCAACACAGTCGAGAAAAATGAAACCACTGGGTGTGGTAACCACACGCTCCGCAGTCCATCTTATATTTGGCTGTACTTTGTTAGTGAGAGCAGATGTTAGGTCTCCAGCCGGCTAACGAGGTTTACGGTAATTAGGAGTGCTGATGAAGCGCTTTGATTCTCCGGCTGTGGCGGCCCTCTCATTAGCGGCTAGCTAGCTAGCGCTGCAGCAGGCGCTCCAGTCACATCCTATTAGGCGGCTCAATGTACACTCTGAATTAGGAGAGGGAGATTAAGTGGAGATGAAAATTGTCTGCCTACACACATAGAGAAACGTGCACACGCACACATGCAAGCACACACACACCTAGACCCAGAGTGTTTTTAAGAGACCAACAAATTCCACATGCACTCGCTGTTATAATGAGGGTTAGTGGGAGAAAATGCTCCTTTGGAACCAACCAAAAATGTAATAAACTACTAATTGGTGGTGGTACGCTAATCCTTCCCTGAGACTTGTGCCTATGCCAAGAGAAACGTTCTATTATAACAGGCTTGTGTAAATGGTATATGGACTGTACTTAAATAGTGCCTTTCTGTTCTGCTTGACTCCTCAGAGAACTTCTACAACACAAGCCAAAGGTCACCCATTCATTCCTTCATGCAGTGGCGGCGGCGGCCTACCACTGCATGTTTTAGGGTTATGTATAGTAATACAACATGTTAAAGTGAGGAAATAATTGACAGGTCATAGTCGTGTTGTGCCGTGAACAGGTACAGCGCTGAGCCACTAAATGTGGTTTAGGTCATAGAGACTCAGGGTTAACCGTAAACGTGGTCGGAGCTCAGACTCCAGAGACTTAAGACATAAGACAAATATGTTCATGTGTGTTTGTGCAAATCACTCAGCGTTTAATCCATGCAAAGTAAAACAAGACGACAACCTTGAAAATACCCGAGACCTTCTTCCTCTTCGGTTCTTCTCCGTGCCATTCGTCAATACTCTTACGCCGTCCCCTCAGCTCTCTCCTCTTGCTCCCTCATCGTCTTTTGTGTGATGGAGTGATTATTGAGGACGTGGCTCCTGTGTTTAACGCTGGTTGATGAAGTCTGCCTTTGTCTGTCTGTGCTAACCTGTCGCAAACGGGACACCGCTTATAGCAAAATCAATACCCGGAGTGGAGGAGAGAGGTCTGGCGAGGGAGGAGGAGGATGGAGGGTTGTTCAAACGCAGATGAAGGCACCAAGAGGCAGGAAAGGAAAAGGAAGGGAGTGAGATGGGACAAAATTTAAATACTAGGCTCCACCGCCACTGAATTGTGTTGACACCAAATGGCTGGCGTTACTCCGTTTGCCTTGGGTGTGTGTTTATGTGTGTGTAAATCAGGGCATTTATATGTATATGTTTGTCTTGCCTGTACGTGGCCTTGACTGAGGGGCAGCTTTATCGCTTGTGGTGTGTGTTCATGTGATTGTTTAAGTGCCCACAGAATGCTCCGGCCCCCGGTCGTGTGCGACAATTGGTGTGTGTGTGTGTGTGTGAGTGTGTGTGTGTGTGTGTGTGTGAATGAAAGCTTCTTTTGCTTTTTCTCCCCTGGGTCAAACCGGTGTGAAGAGGAGAGGCGAGCAACAGAGGGATGAGGAGACGGATAGAGTAGGAGAGTCATAGGATGGGGAGAAGGAGAGGTGTAGGGGCTGAGGAAGAGGAGGAGGCAGAAGGAGGAGGGGGAGCAGTTGTGTGAGAGAGGCACAGCTGGGAAATGAGAAATGCAACCCCCTTCCCCATATACCATCACCTTATACTCGTACGTCGCACACACACACACACACACACACACACACACACACACACACACACACACACACAAGCCCCATCTCTTTATCCTCCCCTCAGGAAAGAAGGGGTGGAGGTGGAAGGGGGGTGAAGCCAAGGTGGAGGCAGGGGGGGATAGGAAGAGATGGAGAAGGGGACAGATAGGGGCATTAAAATTCATGGACTTTTTTTATTTTCCCTGCTGAAAATCAATAGTGTTTACTATGAATGAGTGGAACAGTGGACAACAGTGGTGCCGGGGGGACAGATAGAGAAGAGAGGAGGGGGACGAAGAGAGAGAGGTAAAGAGAAGGGGGGTCACTTTATGGCGATAGGCAGAAGCACTAGAGGCCAAGGTTTAAGACCGGCCGGCTCAGAGAGGTAGAAGAAGGAAGTAACTAGTTGTCCTCTCAGACAGTTTGTTTCTACCGTTTATTTACATGTTTACTCACGGCCTTCGTGAGAAAACAACACAATTTAAATCCTTATCTCATAATGTCACTTACCGTCGTATTAACCACGTCTTCGCTTTTCTGACATTCTACTCCTGAGTCCTCGCCTCAGCTAACTCCACATTTCAAAAAGTGTGTGTATGTAGGTTTGTGTGTGTGTGTAGGTGTGTATGTGTGTGTGTGTGTGTGTGTGTGTGTGTGTGTTAATTGAGAGCCAGAGACGCCGCTGACACAAACAAACGGTCGTCACACATAAACACACACAAACCGGTTCACGCTGACTTGTTCAGCAGACCTGACCCTGTTTCCTGCCGCTGAAAGCCAATAAGTTTGGGATGGCTTACCAGAGTTTTGATTAAGTGCTGAGTGTTTGTCTCACACCACTTGATCAAAGAAGAAAAAACATATTTCTTTTTTCTCTTTTGCAGCCCCAACATGTTTCGTAACAATCAAAACCTTTCAAACAGTTATTTCCCTTTCTGGCTGTCAGGAAGCAGAAAAAGTTCAGCTGAGGTCGTCGAATACTTTCTGCTAGTTTCCAAAGTTTTTGTTCTCTTTTTCTTCAAAATAGTAATTTTCTCAGTCCTCTATTTTTCAGTTTTCCTCACAATGCAATCTTTGTCTTGAGTTTCTGCTGAGGTGGACTGCAGGACAGCGCGGAGTCGTGCACGACTATCTGGTGCACACACTCTCCTTTCATCGGGTGTGTGTGTGTGTGTGTGTGTGTGTGTGTGTGTTCCTGCACTCCTGTGCATGTGTGAGTTTGTGTGTGAGCTTTGCAGGGGGTGATATATATTCAGGCACCTCATGCATTATGCAGAGTGCAGGTGAGAGCGTCTAAATGTGAACTGCTGGTATGTTGAGGGTTCAGGGCCAATCTCACCGAAGCTTTCTGTATTCCCTTTGCATTTCCATTTCAAATCGGCCTGTCGAAAGCCGGCCGAATGTTTTATTCAGCAACAGATATTGATCACATATTATGCATACGTACCAAATCTATATTGCATACCGAATCTTAGCCTTTGATGTGTATATGATAGTGTGTTTTTTTTTATGTGCATAACCCCCCCCACCCCCTAACACTTTGGTGAGGTGAGGTTTATTTTTGTTTACACTTGCATCGGAGGTTTTTGATGTTGTAAGATTATGAATAATGCTGATCAGGCATTACAGTTTTGGCATCCATTCAGCGCTTGTGTGTGTGTGTGCGTGTGCGTGTGTGTGTGTGTGTGTGTGTGTGGACACAGCTTTGTCTGTGGGAGTTTACTGTAGTCAGAACGGCACCTGGTTCTTTTCTCTGGGCTCGTAACCACGTGTTCATTATTCCAATAGTCAGATGGGTATTGTGCGCTAACTTCAATTTCTCAATCCACTTACCGCGCTTCCAGCCTCTTGGTCGAAATGACCTCCAAGCGCCGCAGACATTAACAGCCTGCAATTCACTACATCAGCTTCTCTTTGTCCATCAACATGTTTTTACATCAATAGTTGTCCATCTGTTAAACCGGAGACCCGAGGCCACCGCCGCCTCTCTATCTTGTGCCGGTTTTTACCATCAGCCTGTATCGGAGCTGCACTAAATCTTGCCTCTCTAAATGACTGGAGTGGATGAGAGGTCACAGTATACGAAGGAGGAGGACAATGCAGGCTTTAGCTGTGATGGAGCTCGCTTTTCAACCTTCATGATTGTTTGCTGAATGGAACACGAGGAAGGTAAATGCTGGTTTGTTAGGGAAGGATCATCTTTTCTGACTTTCACACTGAGGTTTTATCTCTTGTTCACCTTTCTTGTCTCAACTCACCCATTTCCAAGGCTGGAGGTATGCAGTGATGTCATAGCCTACCTGCTTCAGCCTACACATTTAATTCATGTCCTGACTCCCCCCCCATCTGTACTGTTTCCTCCTCATGTCTTCCTGGTTTCAACCCATATCAGTTATTATGATACGTCCCTCTTTTTTTTACTGGTTTTATTACACACCTGCAACTGCCTTTTTTTTTTTTTTACTGCTTCTTTGGTGCTTTTTTATTGCTTTTATGACCCTGCCAAAGGAGACATATAAGGTTACCCTTGTCCTTACATATGTACGTAACAGGAAAAGTCTATCCACATCTCCTCAAAACCACTGGAGAGAGTTTAATGACATTTCAGTCATGCTGCGTTGGGGCCCTAAAAGGTGTGTATCTCAACTACCTTGTTCAATTTGCTTATTCATTTGCACTGAGAGGAGTTTCCTGTCAGTTTGCTCACTTTCATTGGATTGGGTTTATGGTCTATTGACATGAGCACAAATTGAGTTTTTCCCGTTGCGAGCGCATCTGTGACTTTGAACACAAACGTTCTCGGTGGTTTGAGATTTGCTCCGGTTCCTGCTCCACATTTGGACTTGTAATAATACCACTGTTGATTTTTAACAGCATGGGAGAGTGATGCTTATCTTTTCAGTAGCTGTAAAGAGACAGACCAGTTGAGCTGCACTCTGTCCACAACTCTGTACATCTGCTCAATACTTAAAAGGTCATTTGTCAAACCTGACATTTTCTGCCCTTACCAAAGGTTTCCTCCATATCAGGCCCGGCTCCCACATTCAGTTTATGTCTTTTTGTGTCTATTTGTTTACTTTCCTATAAACCTTTTCTGACAATGCTTTCCTCTTCAGCGTCAGACGATATATCGGGAGAATGGGAGGCTGAATCCTAGGAGAACTGCGTTGCTGTGTGTGTGTTCATGTGTGTGTGTTCATGTGTGTGTGTTCGTGTGTGTGTGTTCATGTGTGTGTGTTCATGTGTGTGTGGGGGGTCGGTCGGGGTTGTCTGGGTAATGGGGCCAAATATTCCATGAAATGTAAGTTGCAACCGGAAGCAGAGTGAATTGTAGTTGCGGACACTCACAAAGGGGACTGATTAGGGATTAATCCATGAGTGTGTGTATGTGTGTGTGAGTGTGTGTGTGAGTGTGTGTGTGTGCGTGCCAACAGGATGTTTTTACTAAGCACTCACCTCCTTACCCGTGTCCTTTTTTTTTTTTCAAACCCTATTCCACCATTTTGGTTTTTGTCCCAGACAAAAAGAGGACCCCAGAGCAAGGCCCCCTACCTGAACGCGGCCCCCCCTCCTGATATTTTTCAAAGCTCTCCTTTCAACGCACACACTCCGCCCCCTCACTCATCTGAGATCCTGTCCCTCTTCACCTTCGTTTCTCAGTTTCAGTAGAGATCTGCTGACCTGGCAGAGTTCAGTGCTGCCAAAGCTGGTCGTCTGAAGAACATGTGAATTAAAGAAATGTTTTTGTACATTACCCATGAACACCGGGAAACACATTATAAAACACACAACCAACCAACTGTATGAACGAAGAAAAAAGCCATCTATGGATCCACTGACTCTCATTGTATTTGGCTGAAAGCATTCCATATTTATTTTGTTAAAGAGCTTATAATGATCAGCCATAACATTAAAACCACCTGTCTAATTTAAAGTAGGTCCTCCCCCCCGCCATAATAGATCACACACCTTTCCACAAGTACCAACATCACAGCAGTTTGTGTAAGAGTAGACTCTCTGAGATTGGACACCCGGTTCTATCGCTGGTTGACAAGATGTCCTTCCTTGGACCACTTTGGTTAGTGTTACCCACTGCAGAGTGGGAACACGCAGTAAGTTTGGTTTTAGAGATGCTCAGACACAGTTGTCTAGCCATCGCAATGTGACCTTCCTCAAAGATGCTCAGATCATCACTCTAGCCCAATTTTTCTCAATTTCAACGCATCAACTTTGAGAGAGAAATGTTCATTTGTTGCCTAATATACCCTAAGCATGGACATGTGGCATTATAACTAGATAATGAGTGTTATTCCGACATCTCCTGTCATTAGTTATAATGTTATTGGCTGATGGATGTATCTCTGTATACAGGCTGCAGCATAGGACAATTTTTGCTGCTGTGGCTACACTCAGTATTTTAGGCCACAGGACCCGAACAGTTTCCTCATTCAACAACTAGAAACACAAACTAGCTCCACATTTTCATTCCCTCCACGTCTGCAACCAGGAAATCAGCCAGCGTAGCCGGAGGAAGTTTCAACCCTACACGCACCAAAGACACAGCATCCAAATCAACCCCCAAACTTTTTGTCATATGTTTCCTGTGAATGACTTCTGCTTATGGCTCTGCCATCGCTGTCGTCAATCCTGCTGCCATGTTTGTTTGTACCCATCACTCTCACATCAGGTTGTGGTCACTCAGCATTTATTTAGCAAATGTCCTTCTCAGTCTCCCTCCAGTTCTCTGGTTATCTGTGCGCTGTGGTGTTGGGAGGGAGAGCGTGTTGAATGAACTCTGTGGTTGTCCTGACAAATCAATGATAAAGAGTAATGACATCAACAAAGTCATGTATCTCCTCGTTTTTTCATTGACTCTCTCTGTCTCCCCTGAACACCCCTCGCATCATTTATGCCCCCTCACTCCTCCGACTGTGCTCTGCACAATAAATGATGTTTCTATTTGAACATTTCTTTATATTTCTTATTATATGCATCTTTTATTTCTGTCATTTGTGTTTCTCTGTTGGTCTGTCTATCACCAAACACCTTCCCTCTCTCTCTCTCTCTCTCTCTCTCTCGCTCTCTCTCTCTCTCTCTCTCCCTATTGATCCAGTCATAGTTTTCTCAGTCTTCACAGTACTGGGCCGCTCTAATCAATACAGATAATTGTCTGCTCTCTCTTGATGCCAAACATAGTCTCCTGTTCTCCCCTCTCCCTCACTCCCCTTTTATCAATGAGCCCCAGTCTTCCCTCACCCTTCCTCACCCCACACCACCACCACAGACGGGGAATCCCCCTCCCCTAATGACAGGAGATAACCTGCTTTCTTTACCGATTTTCTCCCACCCGCCCTTCCCCATCCCTGCCTCGCCCGCTACCTCCCTTTCCTCCCTCGTTCATCGATTACCGTGAGAGTCAGGGCCTGGCCGGCCCACCCTTACAAACGTAAACACACAGCACTCCTGTTGTGGTTTAGTTGCCATTCATCATTTCGTCCTGGGTGGGCCCTCACGGTTCATCAGTGGGATTTAGTGGTTTCACAAGGTTTGCACAACTTTCTATGCAGACGGGGAAGGGTGGTGTCACAAGGACGGTGTTCTCTGTCCACCATCTGTGGACACCTCCACCTGTGGCTTGTCTTCTCCACACGATGGTCTTCAATCAGGCCCTCTCTGACATTGAGGCAGGCATCCTAAACTAACAGAGAGCCCTTAGAACATTTATGCTGATTAAAAGAAAGAAATAATCAGGTGTTCATGGAAAAAAAGATGCTAGTTGTATTATTAATGAGCAAAATCAAATAAAAAAAAACACAATTAAGTAAATCATTGTCAATTCTGTGTAAAAAAAGAACTTGAAAATCTTAATAACACCTCGTATTATTACGTACTCGATTTGAGGAAAACCTCAAAATATCCATCAGACAGGAAAGAAAAGGAGAAACTTCCAGAAGAGCAGCATCTTTCCTGGATGGACAGACACAAGGGTTGTAGACACTTTGATCAGCCATAACATTTAACCATTGTCAGATTAAGTTAGAATATCAATGAATGTTAGAATGGAACCTGGAAGAGAGGAAGTGACCATTACGTGACCATTAAGGTTATGTGTTGTAGCAGGAAGTACGGTCAATGCAAAAGGGCCTGAGCGACTTTCACACGGACCGAATTCTGCTGCTGGACTTCTAGGGTCAGAACATCTCAACAAATGTAGGATGCAGCTCGGCTGCTACCTGCTTAAGTTGTTTAAGGAAGGACAACTGGTGATCGAGCTCCAGCGTCATGGGCTCCCAAGGCTCAGTGGTGCACCTGAGGAGCGAAGGTAAGTGTTTTCTGATCAGAGCTGCCGTAGGACAAATTGCTGAAGAAGATAACGATGGTTCACGCCCCTTTTGTCTTAAAGGGGCTTCAACAAAATATGAGCCAAGTGGTTTTAATAGTTATAGCTGATTGAGCTACAAAATAAACCAAATTAGAATTCTAATATGAAGAAAGTGAGCGACGGTGCTGAAGTAAATGTATGACATAGATATTATCATAAAGACATAGAAGTAAATCAAAGGGTATCTGAATAAATGTAAAGGTGAACAGCTGGATGTTCATCCATTCATATTCTGTCTATACATATGAAATCAGGCGTGTTTAATAATGCAGCTACACATCGAGGCAACTAGGCATGTTATAGACCTGCAGGTTATTTTACTCTGTGTGTGTGTGTGTGTGTGTGTGTGTGTGTGTGTGTGTGTGTGTGTGTGTGAGTGTGTGTGTGCATAGACACAATTACATTTTGTGTCCTTCTATGATTCAGACTTGCAGCATCCAGCAGAAGTCTCTGATGTACACTCTATCACTGAACACAATCTGCCTCTGCACATAAACTGCAACAGCAATATCAATGACAATGTATGTATAGAGTATATGTATCCAATGTTTACACAAATATCTCATATCCACCCGCGTCTGCGGCGAGCGATAGCCAAGGCAGTGCCATGTTTCTGTTTGGTCTTTGCCACGAGAGGAGCAAGTGAGATGGAGCTGTAAAAGGGAAGAGACCGTTTCAATCATGATGTCGGTGCCATCATAAAGTGATCTGTAATATGGGAAAACAAACGATAGCAAGAGCAAATCATTTGTATTTGAGTTGAGAGACCTTATTGGAGTATTATGGATCTGGTCATGCTTTGGCGACTTATCTATATGATTGGATGTGAATGTGCGTGTTTGTTTATGAGCGGGCCTGTGCTTGGCGGCACATCTGAGACCGGCAGAGAGGGTCTTAAGGCTGGACTCAGGTTTGCATGTGATCAGACTAACCAGGGCATAAAAGGGCCAGCAGCGGGATGAAGATGAGAACAAGTGGGTGGAAGGAGGTGCAGCAGGGGGGTTATATTGTCCTGGAGGAGCTTTAAGGGGGGTGGGCTGGGGTCGCACGGGAGACAGCAGGGATCCTCCTCGCCCCCTGGGAGTTGAACCTACAACCCGCTAACCTTCCTCCAGCCCTCTAGTCATGGACTTGAACCCCGTAACCCTCAATGGACAATCTGTTCTTCTCCCCGGCCTGACTGCGGCGCGGTGCATGACATTAACGGATAAACACGTCTTTGTGTGTACATATGGAAACTTCCATGGTTGAGTCAAGTGTTTGGTCAGTTAGTCATGGCTTTGACGTTGGGTCCTGCTCCCTTTTTAGTTAATGCCTATCAAACAGAAGACGCTTCAAGCGCCGTCATTGGCTACTTAAACTCCCAGATTTCTGTGCCGTCTTTGTTCAGATTTCTGCTCGGGAAATAATTCTGGGAGGTGAATTTATTTTATTTTTTCCTTGCTGAAATTGTAAGATACATCATACACAGACTGTCGCTAACTTACGCTATCTCTCGAAGCTCCTTCCACTCTAATGAGGACAGAAACAGAGCTGTTTATTCATTTGGACGCTCTTTCTTCACCTGTCAACAGAATCATTTTCATCTCTACAAAATAAGACAACACGGCGGGGAGGGAGACCGGACAGTAGCTGGTTTGTAAGTAGAGAAAGGAAATGAAAATATGAGGCAGAAAAGAAGAGGTCGAAGACTGATATATTTTCCTTAGCCATTTTAACTCTCTTTTATTTTTCTATTCCTTCCCTTGTTTGTGTGCGCTTGCTTATCAGATCCTAGATCCATTCAGGGCCTCAGTCAGGGGAAGAAGCCAGATGCCTCCATCTCTCTTTCATTCAATCTCTCTCGCTTTCTCCTGCTCTGTCTCTCCTAACCTTTGAGAATAAGAGCCTTGAATTTGAATTTCAGAGCGAGCTAGCGAGCAAGCGGAGGGTTTGGAAGAGAAGGAATAGGAGGAGGGGTGTGCAGGACAGGAGAGGGAGACTTGGGGGGGAAGGGGCTGTGGTTGGAGCCATAGTCGCTGGGAAAGGGCCTGTTCAGCGCGTCCCCCGGCCTTCCCCCTTACAGGGGCCCCGATCGATACAAACTCTGAGCAATAAAGCTTTCCCCCTGTCATCTCTGCAGAATACAAAGCAGAATCGAGAGAGGGAGAGAGAATGAGAGGGAGAGAGAGAAAAAAAAAATAGAGAGAGGTGAAAAGCTGTTCCACTAGCCACACCAATTTCCTAACCCCCCTCTTCCTCCTCCTTACCCCCAACACACCATCACCACCACCTCTATCACCCCCTTTACCTACCTTGTTTTTATCCATCACTCAGTCACTCCTTTCCCCAAATGTACATTAAAGACCCTGAATGTGGAGCCAAACAGCATCTCCATAATAAATACACCATAAATAAAGAATACAGCTAATTCCCTGCTTCCCAAACGATATGAACGAAAGACAGAAAGATGAAGATAAGAGAGGAAAAGTGCCAGAGACGGTGTTGTGAGGGGAAGAGAAGCAAAATCCAGAGAAGAAGGAGAGGAAGGAAGGATACTTATATCTGGGGATAAAGTGTGTGAATGTGTGTGGAGGAGGGAGATTAGGGATAAGGTAGAGCAAAGGAGGGAGGGACAGAGGGGAGCGGGATTTCAACCCAGAGGAAGATGGATGTGGCGATACAGGTAGAGCAGAGGTGGGGGGAGAGGGGGGAGGAAGAGGCAAAATGTGTGGAATGGGAGAGGGAGTGAGTGAGAGAGAGCAAAAGGAGATGGAGAGGTGATGGGGTCAAATAGCAATCCCTTGAATTGAGAGCCAATTACTGTAATTGTAATCTGGATACAAAGCAGAGACTCCGGAGTGACGGCCAAAGAATAAGTACACAAACAGACAAAGGAAAAATGACAGTGCTTGAGTGTGACACTGTGTGTGTCAGTACACGCTGTGTTGATTGTTCACTGAAGTGCAGATGTGCATGTGTGTGTGTGTGTGTGTGTGTGTGAGAGTCTTCATTCTTCTCCACTAAATGGCGGTGCAGGAGTCAACCTGCCAATCAACTATTGTTCACTTGTCAATTTAATAATATTTCTGAGCGCCGACCTCCACTGTGCTATAGCTAGGACTCTGTGTGTGTGTGTGTGTGTGTGTGTGTGTGTGTGTCTGTGTGTGTGTGTGTGTGAGCCTTCCTATTTATTTCTCTGTCTCTCCCTCTTTCACTCATTCTAACCCCCATCCCTCCATCCTCCTCCTTCTCCCTCCCCTCGTTCCTGTCTCTCACACTCTCCTTTATTAGAAGAGGATAGTGCGAATCCTTCATCTCTCCTCCACTAATTCTCTCCGTTATTGTCCATCCAGTCGGCCCTCTGTCTCTGCACTTCTTCACTCCTGTCCTGGTTTTCTTTTCCTTTTTTGATCTATGTAGCTGGTTATGGGTTGGGTTTTTAGCCCCAGTCTCCTCTTTGTCCTTTCTTGTTCTTTTTTTCCTCTCTATCAACAGACACATATGTCACATCCCTATCTTTACTCTCTACTTTCTGCCAGGGACCTCATCCCTCTCTCACATCAACTTCCCCACTCTTCCCTTCTTTTCCTCTCTCATCCCGTTCACGTCCCATTTTCAGGCCAACATTTCTTGTCTCATTTTTGAAATTGTCCCCTTTTGCTTTTACATCATCATAGGCTCATTTGTCCACTCAATGTCCATTTCTGTCTCCTCACCCCTCTCTTCCTCCATCCTCCTCCCCTCCACATCCCTCTCTCCCTGCCTTCACCCCATTCATTCCCTGGGGAGGTCAGTAATAATGGTAGTGATGGAGTGAGAGAGGGAGGTGCGATTATTGTCTTGTCGGGAGTCAGAGGAATCGATCGGCCCAGAAATATGAGGCGCGAGAAGGAGCCGCTGTGTCAGATACAATAACCACACGCTCCCGGGGGCTTACACACACACACACACACACACACACACACACTCACACACACACACACACACACACACACACACACACACACACACACTAACACACACACACACACACTAACACACACACACACACACTCTCACACACACACACACACACACACACACACACACACACACACACACACACACACACACACACACACAACGTAAAGACACATTCCCATATTTGACACCAATATACACATTTATTTGATTTGACGCAAGTGCAGATACTGACATGAACACACACTGGTAGGTAATTCACACACACGCGTCTTATTCTGGGGTGGAGGACGGTGGTGAGTGAGGCCAATCATCTACGTGCTTTGATGTGAGATAAAGCATAGGAGTAGATCTGTTCTGATCATTCTTCATGCACAGATAAAGGGCAAGGCGAGGAAAATCGCTCACACGCCTTTCACTCACGTAACTATAAACAGACATAAACACACACATGCACACACATGCTGCACACTGGCTCACACTGAGACCTTTCACTGCTGTTGCCAGGCAACGTGGCCAAGTGTCCAATCCGAGAGGAGAACAGCGGCCAGTGATGTCACAGCTGCTGCTGACCAGCAGGTCTGAGAATAAAAGACGGACAGAGAAGAAAGTTTAAATTGAAGGAAGAAATAGGGGAAGGTCGTGAAAAATGTGTGGGCCGATGATGAGAGGGTTTGAAGGATAAGGAGCCGAGCAGGTGAAGAACGGGCCGAGGTAAAAGAAGAGATGGGTGGATCTAAAGGAGTGGGAAAAAAACATAAAGTAGCCCTGTATAATTTGTATAGGGAGAACATGAAGGCTAATTCTACACAAAAGTGTTCTTTGTGTGTGTAAACGAACAGTTTAGTCTTAAGTGGCCTCAGAGCTCCTTGAGTCAGCGGTGAAGGCTAGCGGTTCTTTTCGTTAGCTGCTCCACTCTTGTACCATGAGATGAAGAAAAGGAAGAGGAAGATTGAGAAAAGGAAAAGACTTGAGCTTCTCTCCCTGGGTTGGAGCGGTGCCTGTCTAGACAAGCTTGGCTCCCCACGGGCTGGAGAGGTGATACAGGGAGGGAAACGCTGTCTGAGGAAAGGATGGAGGGGCCAGAGGTTGATCAGCGATTGCGAGCGAGTTGTCAGGACAGGAGAGGAATAGGTGTTGTATAGGTGTAGGCGGCAGGTATATGTGTGTGAGGTGATGCTGCCGGTCCCATGGTAGCCAACAACGTGAGAGTGTTTGAACCCCCGCTGCTTCTCATACGAGACCCGGACCTGTGTGGACCCACACCACGAGACCCTCGGTTTATACTTCTGCAACTCCTCATGCCACCACACCTGCCCGCGCACACACACACACACACACACACACACACACACACACACTCATTCTCTAAACTGCATTTTAAATATCTCACGTTGCAGAATGGAGTCCTGCTGTTGGACCGGGCTTCGTGGGCACATCACTGAGCCGGGCCTTGTCTTCTCTATAAACAGAGGAATATGATGGATTGGATGAATTAGAGCCAGTGTGTGCTCCAGGCTCCAGGCTGCACTACATATAGGAGGACCGAGCCATAGAGGGATACTGAACTGGTTTTAGGACCTCTGAATTGCCCCTGCAATGACCCATTATACACACAATCTCCTCCCACCTGCCTCACCCCAAGCTACCATCCACTATTTTTCCCTCCGTCTCACTATCTCTCACCTTCATCCAAGCCACTCGTTCACTCCCTGAGTCCCTTCCTTTATTCCTTTACTATTTTTCTCCCTTACTAACCCCCAACCCTCCCTCCCTACCTCTCCCTCCCTTCCTCTCCCTCTTCTCTGAGGGCAGAGTGATTGATGGCACTCTAGAGACCCAAGCCTCCACCCATCCTCCTCCCCGGGGTCCCACTATCAGTTTGTGTGCGTGTGTGTGTGTGTGTGTGTGTGTGTGTGTGTGTGTGTGTGTGTGTGTGTGTGTACATGTGCGTGCGTGTGGTTTATCATCTTATGAAAATGACCGATACACACACTCTGTCAGCATTATTATTAAAATAAAATAAAACTTTTTCATTTATGAATTTAATTCTATTTGGCCAAACAAACAATATCACGGTTTGTTGTGTTTTAAATTAGTTTTCTGTTGGTCCAGTTTAATGTAGAAGTGGCAAAGGCTTATAGACCCACCTGAGACAGAATGCTGTCCGCGGCCAGGAACTCCCCAACACACACACATCACCCTCACAGAGACACACACTCTGGTGGATATGTGAGAAGCCCGGAGTTTGTCCTAAGGTCACGGCCAAAGCCGGGTTGCCCAGACGACCTCTGACCCCACCCTCCGACGTGCAGCCTGTCACTGTTTGTCTATATGTCGTATAGACGGGCCTGGCCCACGGAACCACACCCACAACAAAACTATTTTCAGTTTACTTTTGGTTTTATCAAATTTTTCCAGATGAGGGCCAAAATATGATCATGAACCAAACGTGAAAGTAGAGCAGTGAATATGAAAATGTGTTTTTTTTGATCATTTAATGTCTTTGATGCACAGCCAGCCGCTGTCATAGCAGACATTTGTTTGATTGTTTGATTGTTTGAAAGAGAAACCTTGGAGGGAAATCTATCTATGTGTGATTGATGTGATGATTATTTTCCATGTAAATCAATTATTTTTAGCCTGTAATAACAACAATGATAATAATAAAAAAAACTATCACAGTCAAATGTGAGATCCTCATGTTGTGTGTTTTATCCAACCACACTCATGACCCAGTAAAGCCCTCAAGCGCTCAGGTTTGTAAAAAATCTGTCGTTTTGGCTAGAAAAGAAAAAGATTATTGAGCTCAGAATAGTTTCCAGATCATTTTCTGTGAGTCGACTGATCATCACGAAACTAAACTAAACACTTCAGCTTTGAAACCAACTGTTTACAGTAAATAAACAGAATATATACATAATAAACACAAAATAATGTGCATTTGTGATTTTGATGAAAACGTCTGGACCTCGCTCACAAATATTTTTTCATGGTTCTTACATTTGTCAGAAGATCCATATATAGTATTTATTTGAGGACAGCTTGATACAAAGATATCTCTTTTAACGGAAAACACCTCCAGGTCAGTGGCGTGTGTCCTTCTAAACGAGCTTATAAAGTATATATTTAAAAGGTTAAACTTGCCTCTGCTGCTGCTTCCTTTTGAATTCATGAACTGACCGAGGGGGAAGAGGAGGGAAGGACTGATCAGCCTCTCCTCCTCCTGGTTCATAGATGAAGCCCAGTCGTTCATCAAGCTTAGAAAGGCAAGAGCGCCACCTTGTGTTCGGATCAACCTCCTGCCAGAGCAGCACCTCTAAACTCGGATCTGATCCTCTGAGCAGCATTTCTGCAGAAATATGCTTTTGTGCTTCCTCAACATCCTTCCTCATACCTCAGATGTTCACTCGTTCAACCGCTCCTCGCTCTGCGTGTCACTGATATCCACCTTCTTTGAACTTTGAGCCTCTCAGGTCACGTTTGCCAGAGAAACGTGGCTTTGTGTGGCCTCTCACGGCGTTCAGCGTGTTCAGGGATGCAGGAGGGTCGTGACTGAGTTGTTCCTTCCACATGGGTTAATGTGTGACTCGTTGAGAATGTCTCACATCTTCTCTTGCTACCAACCTCCCCGGACAGACGCCATACAACCACTGATGTACGCAGTGGCGCCCACCCCACACATACACCCCCAGATGTGACCACAGAGAGACGCTCAAGTTTCAGCGGGGACCCCACTGGCTACAGGAGGGTCATATGACACTCAATTCACAAGATTTTCTTCTGTAAGAATGTCCATCTTGCTGTTTTCCTCGTGTGTGAGCGACTGTTTCCAGCCACCCCATCACTTTCCGTCGGCACCCATCATCCCCCCTTTTTCACACCGAGTCTTCTGTCTGTTTACACGCTCGCCGTCCCACTCGCTAACCCCTTTTATGTTTTGTCTCGTATTTCTCTCCTCTATTTGGGGTTCCTACTCTTTTGAGGCTTACTTCCTGTTGTGTTGCAGGATGTGGGGAGGAGGAGGAGGATGAGGAGGTGGGGCCTGGGGGTGTGGACTGTCATGTGCGAGAGAGTAAAAGAGGGAAGGAGAGAGTGACTCTTGCAACCAGATGATTTAATTCACTCCTCCTTTTTGGTCAGACACAGAGAGAGGTAGTGGGAGAGATATTTAACACACTCTCGGAGTCACACACACACACACACACATACACACACACACACACCCTCTCTCTATCAGCGGACACAAATATGAGCAAGACAGCAGCAATAGCAGCAAAAGACTTCTCAAGTATGTGGTTGCCAGGTGAGTGATTATTTAAGACCAATTAAAGCTATCTCTGTGTGAGTGTGTGTGTGTGTGTGTGTGAGTGTGAGTGAGTGTGTGTGTGTGTGTGTGTGTGTGTAGAAGAGAGAGACGTGTCCGCACTGTTGATTAATGCCACTGGGTCTAACAAGCACAGCTAATTAGAGACCATCAAAGAGCAAAGGGGGGTAAGCAGACAAAGATGTGGAAAGATGGAGGGACGATGGAAGGATGGGTTCACGCCTCGCAGGCAGAGAGAAAGGTCAGACACCTCGGCAGGTCATAGCATGACTTCTGTGTGTGTGTGTGTGTGTGTGTTTGTGTTTACAGGGAGTACTGAACTCTGGAGGGTAGTGAAGAGAATACAGTAAGAGCATACTGGTTATATACTGCTAGTGACAAACTATCTTTTTATTTATTTATCATTTATCTGGCTTAATCAGGCAATTTTTATTTCTTATCCTTTTCTTTGAATTGTCTCGCTCCATAAGAGTGTTGTGTTTGTGTTTATTCTGTGAGTATATAGCTGATGAAGTGTCTTCCTGTGCTCTGATGAAGTGTTGTACACTCCTGTGTGTGTGTGTGTGTGTGTGTGTGTGTGTGTGTGTGTATTTGTGTTTGGGGCTGCTTGCAAGGATTGATGATAAACTGAAATTTGTATTAATGTCATTTCATTAGGAAAGATAAACAGAAAAGTAGAAATTAGTAATGCCTAATATTGGGACAAAAATGCTGATGACATCAAAGCCAGAGAAAAAGTGACTAATGGTTCCGTATGGACTTTGTTGTTCAGCTCAGGCTGCCAACGTGTCCAACCCAGACTCAGATGGACCGTCAGTTAACCCAGCTTCTACCAAGAAAGGATTTTGTTACATTTTCTCATTTCTATGTGATGATCTCTTTCTTTCAAATAATGATTGATGGGGTAGAAATGACAGAATAATATTTTCACCTGTAGTTATGATTCCAGCACAACAGAATTCAAATAAAACTCTCCTATGAATAATAGCTTGGATTGTTAATGCAAAGAAATGGTCAGAATAATATTATTTCTCTCTAAAAGATGCTTTTGAACTTTTGTTTTGACCTCCTTTTAAGTCATGTCGAGGTTTATAAACCAGTTCAAGCGTTTTGCAATTTTATTTTTATTTTATTAATCAATGATTTAATGAACTAACTGATTAACTAAATTATTAAGTCACATTGCCAACTTGTATTCACAATCCTATTTATTTTCTCAAAGTTTATCAATTCATAAGTGAAAAAATTATTCTTAAAAATGAACATATTCCAGCATATAATAAAATGTGACAACTCAGCTTTTACTGCAGCTTCTTATTTTATGGTTCTCCTCTTCAGTTCTTGACTTCCTCACACATTTCACATTTTCATTCATGTTTATATTTATTCATGTGAGAAAAACAGAATCTTTGATGCTCAGTTTTAAATTGAAACCATTAGTTTAATTTAATTAAATAATAGGTTGTTTTATGGAAGATGTAGTTATTAGACGTGGTGACGGGAGTTTGCAGGCTTAGACCCTCGTTGCTGGAGTTGTTGTGTGGGGACAGGAGGTGGTGTTAGTTTGTGGGTGGAGGAGTTTGGGGTGCTTACACTTTTATCTCAGCCAAAATACTCCGAGGAGTGTAACAGAAATAGTCCCAACTCAGCAGATTCTGCCGTTCCTTCTTCCTATTGATCGCGTCATTTTCTCATGACACAGGATTATCCAACAAACTTTTATTAGACGCGTGTGGTCGTCTGGCCTCACCGCGTCCTCGATAAACCTGAACGTTTCTGTCGTTAGCATGAACTACAACGAGATAATTATTCAAGCTTGTCCTGAGAAAACATGCTTCTCAACACTCCTTTAAACGAGGTCGTCACACAAACACAACCAAAGGGCCACTGCTAACTCATAATATAATAATACAATCTAATAATGACTCTAAAATCGTTCTTGGCGTGTCATTCTCATCTATGTGGTGTGTGTGTGTGTGCATCAGTGTGTTGTAAAAGGGAGGGAGGTTTTAAAAGATGGAGGGAGAGCGCACAGGCCAATATTAATAGACTCGCTGACAGTAAGTGTTGGGTTTAGCACTCGGCGTTCAACCCTGTACAAGGGGAAGTCGGGAGGGGAAGTGAGAGAAAGACACAACATCTTGATATACTGTCCCACCACTGTATTACTGACCACATTATCCACCATGATACTGACTGTAGGAGGTTTTAAGCCATGAATCAATGCCATCCGTCCTCAGGTTCTCCTGTGAGCGGGCCGCACTATCCAGCGGCTGCACATGAGTGACATCACAACTCTGTGATGAGGTTGTTTTAAGTTGTGGATTTGGCTTTTATGCATGTTTACACTCTACATGTTTGTTACAAGCTGAACACGGCAGTCTGATGCACTGCATGGAAAATGTATTTTACTTGATGTTAACGTCATGTTTGTGTATCTGAAGAGGAAGATGTTGCTTTTTGAAGAATACTCAACTGTTTGTCGGGGTATTGGACTTTTTCAAGGATACCATTTTACGCCAAAACAGTAATCCTCTTGAATATTGGGATAACCACTAACTGAGCTTGATAATAGATTAACCAGACGGTTGCAGTCCATTTATGTGAGGGAAGTCCTGCGGTCAGCCTGTGTTTGTGTGGGACATCGGATCAGATCAGATCAGATCAGAGTTTTTCTGTCTGATCTCCTCTTCCTCCTTCTTTATAAGAGACTGCATGAACCAAAGTCCACGACTGTTTACGTCTGTCCGACTGAAACCAGTGTCTCCCTGCAGTTTGAGAGGCTTTACACAGGGAACAGCTGATTCAATCTTACATTCCTGTGTTATTTAAAAAAGGCTTTAGGTCAGCAGAACACTTTTCTTATCTTCTCCATGTTTGACTGCTGCCCCCTAAAGGAGAAAACGGTACCAGGCCCATTTCTTATAGGTATGGTGAAGTCGTACAAGATTATTCTCTGTATTTAATAAAGTTTTAGGGTATTGATCATTCCCCATAGTGCAGTGCTCTGTGCTCTGTAGAGAGAGGGTGGTGAAATGGAGAGAGAGAGAGAGAGAGAGAGAGAGAGAGAGAGAGAGAGAGGAAGGAGGAGGGAGACTGAGAGTTTATTATGCAGGTGGCAGATATAATTAGTTGGTCGTTGGACAAATTTGCATGTTTTCACAAAAGGGAAGTAGCTCTGTCTCTGTGTGTGTGTGTGTGTGTGTGTGTGTGTGTGTGTGTGTGTGTGTGTGTGTGTGTGTGTGTGTGTGTGTGTGTGTTGTTGTCTGGGAGAGAGAACGTTAGAGAGAAATGGTTTCAGATGGACACAGAACACACAAAAGTTGATTTACAGTTTGTGGTTCCAGCCCACTTAGAACCATTGTAGTGAGATGGTCATGTGATTTATCACGGACAAACAGACAGACACACACACACACACACACACACACACACACACACACACACACACACACACACACACACACACACACACACACACACACACACACACCTATTCTCTCAAAACTAATTTGGGAGTGTCTTTCTTATCTTTCCTCCACTATCTTCTGCTAAATGTCACCATTTTTCTTCTTAAGATAATGTTTGTAATTCACATTAAGCATTCCTCCGGCTGGTGCTGGTGCTGGTGCTGGTTCTGGTTCTGGTACTGGTACTGGTGCTGTTGCTGGTACTGGTGCTGGTGCTGGTGCTGTTGCTGGTGCTGGTACTGGTGCTGGTGCTGCTGGTACCATCCCAGCACACATCGACCATGACGTGGTGTGGACTCGTACTTGATGACACACAATAGGAGAGATTTTTTGCTTCCTCTCATGTAAACACCAAAGGTTAAATTTAGAACAAGCCGACTCCAGTCAACCCACTCTTATGTTAAATCTCTGATCGGAAAGTGTGAATCAATGGAGGCTGGAGTCGT
Source organism: Lophius americanus (assembly GCA_037951165.1). Classification (NCBI taxonomy): domain Eukaryota; kingdom Metazoa; phylum Chordata; class Actinopteri; order Lophiiformes; family Lophiidae; genus Lophius; species Lophius americanus. Next base: position 113,733 of record JBBDHG010000486.1, read on the forward strand.
GTGTTTGTGAATGATTCACACACATTGTTGGGTACGGGAGTGTGTGGGCCGGGTCTGTGACCTGAAAATATTTAACTCTACCCTATCAGACGTCAAAATCTCGGCCGCCGTCTTCCTCCTTTGTCATCAAGATTCGGATCCCCCGCCTAAACGTCTTTATGTTCTGCTTTGATCTGCATTTCTCCGCCCTGACACTATTGACCCGTGTATCACTCTTTCTTCCCTCTCTAGATATGAGGATGTCAAAACCAACAGTGGCGGAGAAAGCAGGCGCTGACTCACCGTTGGAGGGCACAGGTAAGATGAGCTTTAAGTATTTGTACATATTTGCGGGTTCATGTCTCAGTTCTGAACTATTGGGTTATCAATTTCTCATTTCTTCATTTCCCTCTCACGTAGATTCAGAGCGGAATGGACCTGAATCAAATCACCAGGTCTGTCTGAGTCCTGGACTTGATGTATTGATCTTCCAGCTTTTTCTCCTACATGATTGGAGTTCCACCTCAATATTTGCAAAGCTGATGGTTTCCACTATCGGTTGACTTGTTGTTGTTTTTATGCAATTCTTTTATCCTGTATGAGATCAGAAAATAGTCAAAATCATCTCACTTTGAATAACTTGTATGGTTTGTTTAAGCTGAATATTCTTTTACTCTATAAACTTCACATTTTAGTTAAAACAATCTTCTTTGCAGAATCCAGCTGAAGTTATTTATGCATAAATAAATAAAATGATGTTCTGTCTTATTCTCCTCTTGTAGGCTCAGTCAATGAAAATCAATCTCTTTCCTCTGTCACCAAACCTCAGCAGCAACAAGGTGAGTGTGTGTGTGTGTGTGTGTGTGTGTGAGTGTGTGTGTGTGTGTGTGTGTGTGTGTGTGTGTGTGTGTGAGAGTGTGTGCGAGCGTGTGTGTGAGCGTGTATACGTGAGTGTGTGAGTGTGTCTGTGTGTGCGTGTGTCAGTGTACGTGTGTATGTGTGTGAGTGTGAGCACGTGTGTGTACGTGTATTTGTGTGAGTGTGAGTGTGTCTGTGTGTGTGTGAGTGTGTATGTAAGCGTGTGTGTGTATGGTGTGTGAGTGTGTGAGTGTACATGTATGTGTTTGTGTGTGTGTGTGTGAGCGTGTGTACGTGAGTGCGTCTGTGTGTTTGTGTGCGTTAGCCTGTGTGTGTAACTGTATGTGTGTGAGTGTACATGTGTATGTTAGCGTGTGTGTATGTGTGTATGGTGTGTGAGTGTGTGAGTGTACATGTGTGTGTGAGTGTAC
>JBBDHG010000486.1:117500-132217 GCA_037951165.1 Lophius americanus
GTGCACGAATTTGTAATATTTTAGGTTTCATGTGTTCTAAGTTAAGTGAACACAAAATTTTCCATTTCTTTTCTCATATATTACAATAAGCCCCCCCCCCCCTAAATCTGCTGGCCTCCTCAGCCACAGAGATCCTGGTGATAAAGATTCACCGTCAGCCACAGCTTTACACTCAAAAAAACAAAATGGCTTTGCTGATACATTTGCTTGAATATAACATTTGTTTTGTATGAAATAATTTCATGTTTTTAATATAAACAGATCAAGTTAAATCAAACTCAACTCCTTAACTTTGACGATACTCAGTCATGTGACGTGAGCGGGGAGGATTGAGTTTCCACCGTGTTCGTCTTATTCTAAGTCCGTCGTTGAAGGAAGCTGCATGTTACTTTAGACACTGTTTGCACTTAACAAACTCTTTGGATTCATTTAATTAAATCACAGAGAATATTTCCACGTGATTAAATCGGTTTCTTTCAACGCTGAGAAATTCTTTTGGGCCAACTTAATTTATTTGGGTTGGATAAACTCTGTTTAGTTTAGGTGATTATTTTACTATTAAATTAGTAGAATAATTGGACCGACCCTATTAAATGAAGTTGGACCTGCTTGTTGAATCCATCCCAATAAATAATATTGACCCAACCCAAGTAAATAACGTTGGAACAACATAATTTCTTCATATTGAAAGTAATCCATTAAATCAAAACGTATTTTATCATCTTGTTGTTTTTACTGGATCTGATATTGTACTGGTTCTGTGTACTTTAAGAGTATACTGATGTTTTCTGTTGAAGTGAGATAGAAGACACAAATCCCAAAAAATTTAACCGAATTAAAATATTATAGTGACAATATCACACTTCCATAAATAATTATTACACAATAAACACCTCACCGCTGCGATATTAGGAAAGGTAACTTCTATTAATCCCAATATCAATTTTTGCTGTGGATTGAACAGGACATCCAACAGCTGCTGCAGCTTCAGCAGTTGGTGCTGGTACCGGGCCACCAGCTCCCGTCTCCGGCCCAGTTCCTCCTCCCACAGACACAACAGGGCCAGCAAGGTGGGCGGTGCTCTCACTGGGAGAGTTTTCTTTTCCCAGGAATAAGTAAGAGATGTTAACATCAAATCTGATTTATTGTCTTAATTGTTGTTGATATTCTTTCTCAGGACTCCTTTCAACATCAAATCTTATTCCGCTACCTCAGCAAAACCCAGGGAGCCTGCTGTCCGCTCCCACTAGAATGGGACTCCAAGCACAGGTGTGACCAAAGTCTCCAGCTTCAGTCAGGTGTAAAAAGGAGACCCAGTCTCTGCAATGGTGATAAACACGTCAGTCTTTCTTTCTTCCTCTAACGCCGTTCCTGCAGCGAGATAAGAGCATGGAGGTGAGCATTGGTGGAGGCATGACCTCGGTGTCCTCAGTTACCCCTCACCCTGAGGAGCCCAGTGACTTAGAGGAGCTGGAGCAGTTTGCTCGCACTTTCAAACAGAGACGCATTAAACTGGGCTTCACACAGGTAGGATGAGACCCCGACTTTTTCTGCGTGAATATCCAACGATCCGTGTTCAGCTGGCCTGAAACTGCATTTCTTCCGTTAATCTTTCCCCAGGGAGATGTCGGCCTGGCCATGGGGAAACTCTACGGTAATGACTTCAGTCAGACCACAATCTCCCGCTTCGAGGCCCTCAACCTGAGCTTTAAGAACATGTGCAAGCTCAAGCCCCTGCTGGAGAAGTGGCTCAATGATGCAGGTCAGAGTTACACATTCATGTCAGGAGTTTTATTAAAAAAAACAACTTTAAACTTTACCTCAATGCAAAAAAATCAAACATGTTCGTAAAGTTTGAATTTAATCCTAAAAGCAGCAAAAATTCATCACATGTTTAAATGAAGGGGGGTCTCCCTCAGAGGTGGGCGGTGGTTTTACACCTGGGCCTTCAGCACCATACTCCTGAAACTACGCCGCCCTCAAACACCTTCACAGTGACTCTCCAGTGAAAACCGGCGCCATCCAGACACGTGACACTGACGCCGGAGGAGGCTGCCTTAGAACTCGCCCAACCGGCTGTTGGCCTTGCTAGCTAGTCCTAACTTGTCAAAGAACAAAACCTAAATGGCAACTTCAAAACCTGATTGGCTAAAAAATAGAGAGTCAACAGAATCTTCCTGGTTTATCCTTCAGTCGGGAAGCTGCTGGAACCACGGAGACGTTTCACCCAGAGACTGCAGTGCAGAAGTCTGACTGGATAAAACAAAGCTCACTTACAGTATAAGAGCTCACAGGATGCAGACATTGACAAAACAAATGAAAGGAAAGAAACGGATGGGAACAAAATATTCAAACACACTTAGTCTCCATTCAAATATTTATTCAATTAGGGATTTTTTTTTATTTTCTGACAATAGGTGGTCAAATAAGTCCTTACTACCCCGACGGTCCGCCGATGGTCTCAATCCTCGTGTCAGCCGCATTTAAGTCGACTCCCGTTCTTGCTGGACCATGTTATGGGCCGCCGTCACCACACTGAAATAAGATTCTCGTGTATTTCCCCGTCAGAAATCTGCTGCTTTTCCATAGAGACTCTAAAATGCATAAAATCTGTCAAACTTACCGTTACTCTTCCATGAGACGTGACATGTCTGATTATGGTACGCGTCTGTGACGCTGACATTCAGTCTTGTTTTTCATTCCTCCATCAGAGACCATGTCCATAGACAGCACCCTGCCCAGCCCCAGCTCCCTGTCCTCCCCCTCCCTGGGCTTTGACGGGCTTCCTGGTCGCCGCAGGAAGAAGAGAACCAGCATTGAGACGAATGTTCGTGTGGCCTTGGAACGTGCATTCATGACGGTGAGATCCTTCATCTTATGATTACGGCTAAAGAGGCGACCTTTTATTTCTTTAGCTAATTGTTCCTTTGGCTTGTTTGTAAGAGAAGGAATAATCAATCAATCAGTCCATCTTTATTTATATAGAGCCAATTAACAACAATAGTTGTCTCAAGGTCTAGACCAGACTCTTTATATTATTATCTACAGAGGCCCAACAAAGTCCAGTAAGAAAACACTGTCGGATGGATTTAGTCAAAACTGGATCATTAATCTTTATTCACTCTCATTCTTACACGGCTTGACAATGTTAATAATAATAATAATGTTTTTTTAATAGAGTTTATATGTGTAATAAAAGATTAATGTCTGCACTTGTGTCACTACCCAATATATATATCATATATATATATATATTTATATATATATATATATATATATATATATATATATATATATGATATATAAAAATATATAAATTGAAATATAAATATAAAATTTATATTTAAAATAAAATAAATAAAATAAAATAAATAAATAAATAAATAAAAATATATATATATATATATATATGATATATGATATATAAAAATATATAAATTGAAATAGAAATATAAAATTTATATTTAAAATAAAATAAAATAAAATAAATAAATAAATAAATAAAAAATAAAAATATATATGTATATATATATATATATATATATATATATATATATATATATATATATATAAAAGATAAGAATATAAATATATATATATATCTCAGTGACTGTGTGGGTAAAAAGAAGCTGGCATTACCTCAGAGGTTATGATCTCATCCAAATACTGCTGATTTGTGGGCCGGGTCTTTTAGAAACAGTAAATACGGTTGACCAGAAGTGCTTTAGGGAAACAAAAATAAAACAAATTAACAAATCAAAAGAAGACCCTTTTTACAAATTTACATTCTGGAAAAAATGTGTATCGTACAAAAGCTGGGAATATGTCGTATTGTAATACACATTTATTTTGCCTACGCTTAAATTGTTTATATCTTGTAAATGTGTTTTTACTATAAATTATATTTTCAGACTGATTTGCCTTTATTGTCATTTTGTTGTCTGACACATTGTTCTGTAACGCCCATCCGGGTCCCCAAGTGAAAAACGCACCAGGGGGCCGGCCTGTAATCATTCACACCGAGTGGGGGTCTGCTGAAATGATCTGGATCTCTGTCTCGCTCCCCTTCAGCAGAACCAGAAGCCTACCTCAGAGGAGATCCTGCTGATTGCCGAACAGCTCAACATGGAAAAGGAGGTGATCCGGGTCTGGTTCTGCAACCGCCGGCAGAAAGAGAAACGCATCAATCCCAGCAGCGCCACCCCTCCTCTGCCCAGCCAGCCCCCCACTGCACCGCCAACGCACAAACCCCCCTGTTACAGCCCCCACATGGTAGGAAGCCGCCCATGACATCACTCTTACTCTTACCACCGGTCGACTGTCGTCACAGAACCTTCATCTGGGTTTTATTCAACGTTCAGCAGTTTCAGCCGCCTGAATCCGTCTCTGCTCCATTTTCCCCAGATGTCCAGCCAGCTGTCTCAGGCCGTCACCAGCCTCAGCAGCACAACGGTGACCACCATGTCCCCCACCTGCCCCCTGACTTCCAGCCTCACCTCCACCCATCCCTCCCTCAGCTCCGCACCTTCCTCGGCGACTCCTCCTCCCTGCATCACGGCCAGCCCAGCCGCTCCCGGCCACAGCACACTCAACCTCAACACAGGGTGAGACAGCAGGACGCCAGCACACACCTCTAGAGGGTTAAAAGCCCTCCTCCTCACATCCATCGTCTTCATCTGCACCTTCTACCTTCATCAGTATGTTGTTTGTCCATTCTGGATATTAAAAGGACAGGCTTTCTGAGAACGTGTCCATTATTGCCACAATTAAATAGAGAGGCGTTCAGAGCAGACGTAAATACTTCAGCCTTCTAATACGCTTTTTTATTCTCATTGTGTTCTAGAAGTAATCCAGAATAACTAGTTTCACTGTCATAATCTCAACAGATGGAATTCTATGTATCTTTATGTCGGCATGAATAAATGCATCCAAACCCGCTTTATTTCTACCTGGACACCCCTTTGAGGTGAACGGGACCCTTTAAGTGTTTCATCTGTGTTTGTGTTTGTGTTTGTGTTTGTGTTTGTGTTTTTTAATCTAATCTGAATCATGACTCGCTGTTTCTACTCATGTAGAAACATGTTTGTGCTTCACCCCGATAGGTTCAGCTGCAGGTTGTAGTTTAATGGTTGATGCACACACAAAGAGAATGTTTCTGCACACACACACACTAACACACACACACACAAAGTGAATGTTTGTGCACACACACACACACACACACACACACACACACAAAGTGAATGTTTGTGCACACACACGCACACGTACACAAACACACACACGCACGCACACACACACACACACACACACACACACAAAGTGAATGTTTGTGCACACACACGCACACGTACACAAACACACACACACACACAGGAACACACACACAAAGTGAATGTTTGTGCACACACAAAAACGTGCACACATACTAGCACACACACACACACACACACACACACACCCACACAAAGTGAATGTTTGTGCACACACACACACACACACTCACACACACTCAAGGACAAAGTGAATGTTTGTGCACACACACACACACACACTCACACACACTCAAGGACAAAGTGAATGTTTGTGCACACACGCGAACACTAACACACGCCCACACACACACACACACACTGATATTCCAACATGCCATCAGGTGCCCCAGCTTCCCTCGTGCAGCAGAGCTTTATAACCTGTGTGTGGTTGTGTGTGTGGTTCTTGTGTTCACAGCTTATGGCGTATGGGTAAAAAGAACGGTGACGTATCTAACTACATCACCGATTTCGCTGCAAACTTGAGGTGAATACGACGGAGACACGTGCAGATACACCACACCGCACACTTTCCTTCCCTGCAGAGTGGTGTGTTCTTGTATGGAAGGAGCTTTTTTAACACAAAGAAGGAATTAACCGTTTCTAAAACGTCTTTCTAACCTGTCGTTTGCACCTGCACAGCCAACTGCCTGCAAACTACTGCTCCTTATATGTTTACCGTTGAATTGCTGCTTATCCTTGTTGCTTAATCTGCTTTTTCTCGCCTTTTCTCTCCTCTGTGGTCTTTGTTGTGCTTGTACATGGTGTGTGTGTGTGTGTGTGTGTGTGTGTGTGTGTGTGTGTGTGTGTGTGTGTGTGTGTGTGTGTGTCTGTGACACAACAGGAACACTGTGATGGGAGTTAACACAGGGATGAGCCAAGCCCTCCTCGGTAACAATCCCCTGGCCACTATCCAAGGTGTGTGTGTGTGTGTGGACAGGAGAGAAAGTGAAATACTCTTATTTGGAGAGAGTGTAAAGAAAAGACCAGCACGCATCAGCAGCTCTGATGGACGTTAGAAAAGTAAAGGTCAAAGCTGATGGTGAGGTCGACACTGTATAAACTGGAACAATCAGATTAAGACGTAGAATCTGTGTCTCTGCTAAACACTCTTAGCCCCGCCCTCATCAACGCTGCACATGACACATCCTCTCAACCTTCATGCACTTGTGAACAACACATAATAGCACCGGGGGTGGGGGTGGGGGTTGGGGGGGCAATGCTGCAGAAATGACCACAACAGCCCCCTTCACATTCAGCACTGACGTTGTTGACAAACCTTTGAGCTGTGAGGCAGAGGAGGGAGAGAGACGTAAGAGAGGTACGATGTGAGTAATGCTGTTATTCATGCCAGATGAATCAAATCACACCTAGTTGCCGGATGGACACGCATGAAAAGGCGCCGGAGGGTTTTTCTGCTCCTCCACAGCGTGACGAGGCTGGGGACAGAGGGAGACGAAGAGAGGAAGAATAACTTGATATTCACTTGTTGTCATCAGCATTCATTAATCCATCCCATGGAGAGAGTGTGAGTGTGTGTGTAGTTGTTGATGTGTGTGTAGTTGTTGATGTGTGTGCGTCTGTGCCGTCTCACTAATGTTCAGCTCTTCATGCCTTCATCTCATCATCCAGTCCAGTCAAACTCCTGCGAGTGTGTGCTGCTGTTCCACCTCTGTCTGCCGTTCTCCGTAGCTTTATTCATTTACCTTTAAGGGACTTTGTGCACAGGGTTCGAACCAACAACTTCTTTTTTTTAATCAGGTTTTGGTATCAGTGCCTCAGAATGACAAAGTTAGAGCAACGTGTTGAATTCATCGCTTTCACAACACTCAGGCACCCAGAGATCAATCAGTGAGGATGTTGCGATAACAGCAGGAGGCTGCAGACCATAATGTAGTGCAGCTGCAACAAATGTTGAGTTAGGAGGAATAAGTGCACTGGCTGCTTTTCTTCTGTTCTTCTGCGATCACAAATATTTTTCGGCGGCGTCCGTTTGAAGCCGTTTCTGTGTGAAGGAAGCGCAGCAGCATGAAACACCCTTTACATCCAGTCTTCCGCCTTGTTTCCATAACGACAGACCACTCATGTCGCCCTACCTGTGGCAGAGCTGTTGCCACAGATATTACACAATTTTCAGTTCCTATGGCGAGCTCGTGACTTTAACCTGTGGAGGAAGACGAGGGAAGCTGATGTATCCAATGTATAAAAACAGAATCTGACAAAACTAAAGCTACTCAAAAACAGCATTATTTATTATTTGGTAAAGGAATGGTGGCAGGTTTACGAAGACAGAGAAGTGGAGAGGACACATAACTTCAAGGATGTTTGATAAAACACAAAATGTGAACGATGACAGTTCTGCTGTGTGATGAAGTGAAAGTCAAATGTTCTTTCAACCTTTTCCACTTCTTTTTCCCTCCATTCTTCAGCCCTAGCAGCCAGTGGTGGCCAGCTGCCTCTTTCCACTCTTGAGGGGGTCAGCAAGGTGATGCTGGGGCATTCTGGTGGTCAAGGAGGAGGCCTCCACTCCTCCCTCTTCCTCAACCATCCGGCCCTCCTCCACATGGGCCAGAACCCCAGCGCCGGACTGATCAGCGCTGCCGTAGCCAAAGCCTCCCAGTCCTCCCCCTTCCCTTCAGCCAGCAGCATCAGCCCGACACCTTGCTCCCCTTCCCCCTGCTCCAGTCCCGCCTCTTCCTGCTCCTCCAGCGAAATGGCACACAGCCCGCCGTCACTGGGCAGAGCCAAGATTGAGTGACCGCATCAAGAGCCAATCAGAGAGGAGGAGGACGGAGGAAACAGGAACCTCGCCTTTCACACCAAAGCTATCTCTTTCCTATGCTCTCTTCTTCCGTCATTTTTTTTTGCCGTAGTTGATCTCTCCCTCTCTCTCTCCCAGTCTTTCGATGCCAAAAAATACACAGAATGAAAAACGGAGAGAGGGAGGGAAAGATGCCAGAGACGGGAGAAGGGATGAAAAGGGAAGATCGAAACCAAAAATGTTTATCTATCCAAACAGACGGGGAGGAGGCAACGTGGGACCTTTTTGTCAATTAACATAAAATCGGCATGGCAACTAGTCCGGGCTTTCTCTCTGAAGGAAAACAAACTTATAACTCTTTAACAAAGAGAAGGAAGAGACGGCAGAGATATATGTCGGAGCGCATAAACCAAAAATGACAAATGATGACTTTACTATGTGACACAGGAATGGCGGCGAGGACAAAGAAGTGGAGGAGGACTGTTCTTACATTTTCCTTTTTTTTTAAATTCTTTCAAAAAGCTGCGGGTCTGAAGGAAGATGGAGAAGGGATGATGAGTTTAAACCAAAAATTTTCCCGAGGAGGAGGCGGGAGAAGAATACACAATGACAAAAAAAAAAAAAAAAACGACAACCATACCAAAATCCCAAAAACCAAAAATACGGAGAGAAAAGCTTTATTCAAAGGAAGTGTAAATATTGAAGCCGTCCAGGACCAGGACTCGAATGCTACTGCTACTCACACACACACACACACACACACACGCACACACATCAAGAGTCCATCCATCTCACTATCCGTTCATCCCGTCGGCTCATGTCTCTGACGTCATGTTATTTGGATTATTGTGTGAAGTGAAGAGTTGGTGCGTGAATGTTTGCCCACACTGCTGTCTCTTCATGTGTTAAAGTCTCTTTACCTACCTCTGGTTCTAAGAGCGTAGAATAACCTTCCTCTTTCCTCTTCATCTCACATGAAAGGCTCTTATTAGGTAACTATTTTGTACGTTTTCTGATTATTTTTTTAATTATTTATTAGTCATTTTACAATCCAGCTCTTATTTATTGTCCCAAACTTTCTAGTCTTAAGTGTTTGGCTTTGAATTATCGCCAGTGTCATCAACATCCTCATCATCATCATCATCATCGTCATCGTCATCATACGTATCTGTGTGTGTGTTGTTCTTTTAATGGGACTATTCTGCAGGAACAGAGAGAACAGAAACCTCTTCCTGTCTCCATGATCAAGTGCCGTCGATCCAAAACCTTCGTTGGCGTTCTGTGAGTTGATGTCAAGGTGAGAAGGATTTCATCGTGGCCTAAACATGTGATATTTCTTGCTCTTAATCCGGCCTTCCATTCCTCGATTCTAAAGATAAACCCGTCAGGGTTTCAGTGAGTCCATCCATTGGTTGAGACCGGTGACCATTTTCAAAGTGTGGAGTAGGACCCTGATTGGAGATTTTCAAGTCATAGCCGTTACGGCGGAAGGCTAAATAAGTCAGTAAAGCCAAGTTTAGTCATAGCTGACTCTCATTCTTGCCTCGTCAGTCAGCATAGAGCCGACACCTGTCCGTCGAGACGTGTTAACTGGTACGTGTCTGTTTCCATCGTCACACCATCATCACATTTCACTCTCATTTTCCACCAGAGACTGCCATTAACTCTCAAATGGAAACCAAAGCATTCTCAAGGCTGCTTCAGGCTCTTCTTCAAGACCTCCAGCCAGGACTTGTGAACATAAAGACATTGACGAGGGCGACAGGACGTTACCACCGGAAGCCCCCTCGGTGTAATCCCCTCCATCTGGCCTGTCCCAAGACCCACAGGGGAAGCTTTATTGAGGGAACTGATCCTTTACTCCGACCCCCTGCTAAGAAGGGTTCTGGGGGACAGGCGAAGGAGGGACACACCGTAGCGAGGGGAGCGGGCATCACACTTTTTATAAGAGGATACCAAAAATAAAACCCAAACCAAGGAATGACAGAAGCAAACCAAATAAAACCCAAACCAAATGAGGCCGGAGAGAGGGGGGGAGGAGGACGAAGTGAAAGAGAGGAAGGTGTGGCATCTCACCGTCTGCCTGTTGGCTTTAGTGCTGCAGCGTCGGCCCCCCTCTAGAACTAAAACTGTGTAGCATGGATGGAGCGATGGATTGACGGGCGGGTGAGAACAGAAAAAAGCAACCCTCCCCTCCTCTGCCTCTCACTCTCTCCAGCTCAGCCCTCTGGTCCTGGATGGAGCTAAACGCAAATGACCTCACTGAACTGAAATCTTCTAAGAATCTCTTTTTATTTTTCTGTTGGTTGGTTCTGATTGTTTTATCTCTGCTGTGTCTCTTGATGCCGTTTTATGTACTGTACTTTAGTGCTTACTACTCATTTGGAATAACCTACTCGCTTACTTACTACGAGAGCTCCTTATTTTTTTTCGTAGTCGTGCTAGAGATTTTTATCAGGTGGTTGGAAAAAATACTGTGAAAGTTTAGCTTCCAGATTTTTATTAGATAAAGAAACAGACTGTCTTGGCAGGAGAAAAAAAAAAAGACATGCAAAAAGCCAAAAACAAAGAGTTGAATAGTAAAAACCTTAAAAATGCCAAACCAAATAGTCAACCTAACCAAACACAGAAGAGAAGAGCGGGAACAGCCTTCTCCGCCCGAGGGCCACAAATGTGTTAAAGTCAATTTGTCCGAGGTGAAACTGTGTCCGGGGCCAAACGCCGAAGAAAAGAGAAATGATTGGAATCTGCGGTGATGTCTAGTCATTCATTTTAACCCAGGCTCCGGGTACAGAATTACACTCCCAGCGGCGGCTTCAGTCAAGTTGACGCGTCAAGAGTTGGACGTAAACAGATCCAAAGAACCTTGGCTTTGATCCAGCCCAGAAAAAACAGCGGAGAATCCTTTCATCAAGCAGACCTGAGAGGTGGGATCGGCACCTTAAAGGTGAAACCTTCTCTCCACGTTGACTCTTAGACGGAATGTATCTGTTAGTGCTTCTATAGATTTTGTAGAAAAAAGATCTATGTTCTACTGCTTACTTATCGCTAATGTATTTAAATGAAAAAAAAACTTACAAAAAGACTTTGAGAAAAAAAAAAAAGATCCTAAAACATTGATGATAATAACTTGATTTTTAGACCAAAAATTTTAACTATCTCTCTTTAGACGCTTTATTTCTCCTTATTAGACTTTTGATTGTACTATTTATTCAGGGCGTGGTTGATTTGTTTCTTCTTTTTTCTTTCCTTGCTATTTATTTCTTAATTTATTTCTAGAGGTCATTTTTTTTTAATATATTCTGTGATGTATTTGTGATGTTTGTTTTTTTCTGCCCTCCTGCTGGAGTTCTTTCTATCTTCTTTAAACCAAATAATACAGGAAATACAACCACAGGTCCTACCAGAATATTGCCAATTGGATGGTCAGCTGTAAACAAAGTTGAGCGCTCCAGGGGAGGGAAAGTTCACACTCGTGAGAAGCAGCCTCGTAATTCCAGTGAAAAAAATAATTATAGCCTTTCTGGACACACACATTTGTGTCTGCCGATAAAAGGGGAAGGAGAAGATTAAATCCCGTTGAATGGGGGGAACATAAACCTGATTTATGTGAGAGTTACAGCATGAGGGGCTGCTTCTGTTCTCTGAACGCTTTACAGCCACACAACCAAAAACTAAAGATCCAACGGGGCTTCATTTCTTTTTGTTTTTTTCTACATAATGGAGAATAAAGAAAGGGCCAGAAGACAAGAGGGTGGTTTAGGATTGCCAGGTCTAAACGACCCTTTATCTCTCCGCTTTGTCTCTCTTTCAGTTTTTCAATCTCCTTTATTTCCTCTTTTCTCTGCGTTGGTTGAAATGTTTTCTTTCACTGTAGGATGTAAAAGAGAGATAGTTTATCATATACCTCATATTCTTTGATGATAAACCAAATAGATGAATGCTTTAAAGAGCGGGGTTCAAGTGGGGATCAGGTGCCATGATGGCACGCGTGGACGGTGTGTTTGTGTGGCCAGGAGCAGGCACACTCAGGCCAGGTCAAAGGTCAGACTTGTTGCCTTACTGGAGGTTTAGGATTGATCGGGGAGATTGTAGTTTCCCCCTCAATGGGATATAAAGGGGGGCCATTTAAGGTCAAAAGGATGAACTGGTTCATGCTCCAGTCTCCACATTCACACCCTGTCACCTCTCCTGGAAAACCCCCCCTGCTGTCTGCCCTCTCCTCATATCTGACCCTCGCTGCTTTCTTCTTGTCAAACATGGACTCAGGGTTCAAAGCTGCTCTTTGGCACAGATCTAGGATCAAATATCTGCCCTAAAAAAGCTTTGTGCCTTTGAGCAACTTTATCGCTGTCTGACCTTTGGTCCTCCGCTGTCTGACGAGGGGATGTGATGACCAGTTGATGTTCATGCATCACGGATCACAGCAGGGCAGGTACCGGGGTCGGCTGAGACCGGCATTGCTAGATGACGCATGAAGACATTCCTCATGACTCCATGTGTGTGCTGAGATGTTGGTGGAGATGGAAGAAGTAGAAGGCCGGATTCTCTGGAGAGTCCTTTCTCTTGTTTAGCTGAATATATCCGTAGGACCCTGAAGCAGAGCGGCGCCAGTCTGCACCGTTTGTGATGAGGCGCATGTTGTGAACCTCAGGCTTTGTGGGACCGGGTATGAGGTGTGGATCTCTATGTCGGGGATACCCCCTCAGTGAATGATACCAAAGTCAATGCCCTGCCATGGGATCCAGCCCTACGTACACGCTCCCGTAAATCCTGATGTTCAGCCAACTGTTCAGAAAGTCCTCTTTGATTTATCGGGCTTCTCCGCCAGCAGGTAGAAGTTTTTGTCTCTCCCCACAATCCTACTGGTAGAATCAGAGATTTTACAACAGAGCCTTTAGAAGAATCAATGTCATTCACAAGTATGAGGATGATGATAAGAGGAAGCCGAAAGACCTCAGGAAGTCTTAAACGCCAGACAGGAAGTAGTTCCAATTACAATTAACGGTTTTCACACATATTTCTGAACAAACTATTTAACATCTAAATTATTTAAAGGTGCTGATTGATGGATTTTAGTCCTTGTTAATAAATCTTCTAGGAAACTTGCCAGCGATAAGCGTGTGAGGAACTCCGCTCATCATTACGTGATCAAACAGTTGATACAATAAAGAGGAAGCCAGATGAAAGAATCAGACTGAACTATTCTCGTGTGAAGGTGTGGGCTCTGAGGTCCACTTCACTCCACTTTAACATCCAGGGTAATTATACTGAAGGCAAAAACATGTAGGATTAGGCTTCAGGCCGATGTGACCTTAAGGTCACAGATATGTTCAAAAAAGACGGCAGGTTGAACATTATTAATGTTTTTATATAAAGGCTTACATTAAGGGTTCATACTATCGTGTCCTGAGTGTTTGTGTCTGTGAGGAACCACAGACAGATTTAAACACAATCCAGTACTTGACTGAAGAACACATTTATCGTCATTCTGAAAACAAAGCGAATGAGAAACTCTAGGTACCTAAGTCAGGCTTACTGCTTCCATGATAAGCAAAGCTAATGGCGTCCATATTCCCCCGACCCGACTGAGGTTGAGAGAGAGATTGTTCTTCTCATCTAATGCCTGAGAAGCCGGTGAAGATTTCCCAGAATGTAAATTTAAATATGAGGAGAGGGCCTCAGAGTTCTGGTTGGAGAACAAGAGAGAGTGAGGAAAGCAGAGCAAACAAGAAAACAAGCTGCTCCTTCTTCCTCCACCCACACTCCTCCACACGCACACAGTCTTCCTCTCTCTCATCCCTCGCCTCCCTCTCTCTCTCTCTCTCTCTCTCTCTCTCTCTCTCTCTCTCTCTCTTCTACACGACAGCTTTAGTCCAAAGGCTTCTGCAGCAACAAAGCAAAGTGAGTCAGACGTTTAAGAATAAAACCAAAGAGCTCTAACTAAACCTTCTCTTCAACACAAAGCCTCCACCACATTCCTCCCTCCTCTCTCTCCTTCTCTATCCTCTCTGCCCCCCCCCCCCCTTCACCCAGCAAGCCGGTCTTTGAAGCATTAACCTCAGCTGTCCAAAGGGGAATAATAATAATGATAATGATTAAGATGATAATGATGAAATGTATATTTTTAAGTATTTGTCATTGGAAAAAAATAATCTAAAGCTTCTCATAATGATGATCATGATGATGATGCCAACAACAACTATGATGATGATGATGATGATGATAATGAAGTTTCTCTTGGTATCTTTGTAGCTGTTCTGATCCGTCTTAAGTTTTGTCTTTTCTGCTCGTGCTGCCAGAGAGTACCGCTGACGTCCCCGTCCCCCCAAGTCTTTTCATTTGGTTACCTGATGTTTGGTCCCAACGTCTACCTGTCTGACCTTGAACCCTGTGTGTATGTTTGTACGTGTGTGTGTTTGTGTGTGTTTGTGCGTTAGGTTTAATGGGTATGATGGCTGTGTGTAGTCTACGGCAGCTATTTGCAAAAATGAGAAGAAGATCCCTCATGCTTTGGAAAACAAGCCCTGCCCTCTAATCCTAACCCTGGTCATCCACTTTACGTCACTGTTTGCCAACTTCCTGAAACATATAGATCTAATTAAACAGTCAGCTTAATTCCATATTCTGCGCGTGTGTGTGGG
>JBBDHG010000487.1:0-37500 GCA_037951165.1 Lophius americanus
TATCTTTACAGGTGTATTTTTTTGATTTTGGATTGAGTGTATATGTATGTATGTATATATATGTATTTATATATGTATGTATGTATGTATATATATGTATGTATTTATATATATGTATGTATGTATATATATGTATGTATGTATATATATGTATGTATGTATATATATGTATGTATTTATATATATGTATATATGTATGTATGTATGTATATATATGTATGTATTTATATATATGTATGTATGTATATATATGTATGTATGTATATATATGTATGTATTTATATATATGTATTTATATATATATGTATGTATGTATATATATGTATGTATTTATATATATGTATGTATTTATATATATGTATTTATATATGTATGTATGTATGTATATATATGTATGTATTTATATATATGTATGTATGTATATATATGTATGTATTTATATATATGTATGTATGTATATATATGTATGTATGTATATATATGTATGTATGTATATATATGTATGTATGTATATATATGTATATATGTATGTATATATATGTATTTATAAATGTATGTATGTATATATATGTATGTATTTATATATATGTATATATGTATGTATATATATGTATTTATATATATCTATATATATGTATGCATGTATTTTTATATATATATATATATATATATATATATATTTATATATTCGTCACACATCTTAATTATCTTACATTATTATCAGGTAACAGACTGACCAGCTCCATAAAGCTTAGGAACCCACCAGGAACCCACTAGGAACCCACCAGGAACCCACTAGGAACCCACTAGGAACTAACTAGGCACCGACTGGGCACACTTAAGCCTGGCGGTAAGTCTGGACTAAATGGTTCTGAATGCTTCCTCCAGCTCGGTCCATTAGCAGGTCGGGCCTTTGGAGGCGTCATAGAAGCGGCGTGTCCAGGAATAATTCATCTCATAGCTGCTGAATTATGGAAGGAGGGAATGAAGGTGGTTTGAACTGGAAGCACTCTGAGATGAAACAATGTCCCTCTGACTTAATTATGACGCTGAATCAGACGGGCGTTAGTTCCTCCGCCTCCAGTCAAGGAGATTAAGTAGGGGGGCATGTGACAGTAGAGACCTCTTGGGGGGGGGGGGGGGGGGGGGGGGGGGGGGGGGGCAGAAGAAGAAACCCACTTCATGAATTAACAAACCTGAAGTAACAGAGTCTGAGCTTTGTGACGGAGTCTGAGCTTTGTGACGGAGTCTGAGCTTTGTGACGGAGTCTGAGCTTTGTGACGGAGTCTGAGCTTTGTGACGGAGTCTGAGCTTTGTGACGGAGTCTGAGGTTTGTGACGGAGTCTGAGCTTTGTGACGGAGTCTGAGCTTTGTGTTGGAGTCTGAGCTTTGTGACGGAGTCTGAGCTTTGTGACGGAGTCTGAGCTTTGTGACGGAGTCTGAGGTTTGTGACGGAGTCTGAGCTTTGTGACGGAGTCTGAGGTTTGTGACGGAGTCTGAGCTTTGTGACGGAGTCTGAGCTTTGTGACGGACTCTGAGGTTTGTGACGGAGTCTGAGCTTTGTGACGGAGTCTGAGCTTTGTGACGGAGTCTGAGCTTTGTGACGGAGTCTGAGGTTTGTGACGGAGTCTGAGCTTTGTGACGGAGTCTGAGGTTTGTGACGGAGTCTGAGCTTTGTGACGGAGTCTGAGCTTTGTGACGGACTCTGAGGTTTGTGACGGAGTCTGAGCTTTGTGACGGAGTCTGAGCTTTGTGACGGAGTCTGAGGTTTGTGACGGAGTCTGAGCTTTGTGACGGAGTCTGAGCTTTGTGACGGACTCTGAGGTTTGGACGGAGTCTGAGCTTTGTGACGGAGTCTGAGCTTTGTGACGGAGTCTGAGGTTTGTGACGGAGTCTGAGGTTTGTGACGGAGTCTGAGCTTTGTGACGGAGTCTGAGCTTTGTGACGGAGTCTGAGCTTTGTGACGGAGTCTGAGCTTTGTGACGGAGCAGCCAGCTTCTCTCTGCTTCTCAGGAGGAACGGGAGACTCAGCCCTTCTGATTAATACACCTGCCTCAGGGAGGCGGGGGGAGACGAAGAGGGAAGATAAGATTACCACCAGAAGAACAAAACATTATGAATCTATACTTGGAACCGGACCGGCTCACTGCAGCAGCACCAACCCAGATTTAGATCCTGCAGCTGACCGGATTAGCAGCGCGGCGAAGCGAAACAATAGCCGTGACTCATCACGCCGCTCCGCTGAATGTAAGCCGAGGTGGACGGGAACTGCGGGCGAGCCGATCCACAGGAAACCTCACTTCCTGTCAGAGGGACGAGGCGGAGACAAGAACCGCAGCATCCCAGGCTCCTCTTCCTCACATAGACCAACATCATGACGCTCGCGCGGCGACGGCTGAATGTCCCTCTTTGTCTGCGTAAGACGGATTAGGACATAAAAGGACAGACGTATGAGTTTCCTCTACAAATTATTTTGAACTGGTTCTGTCAGGATTCTGTAGTTCTGGACCACGAACGCATGTTTGAATCGGCCTCATCCGACCCAGAGGAGCTTCAGAACCGATCCTGATAAATGAGACAGGAAACTAAACTGAGACGTCTTTGACAATAAATGTCAGCACTTCCTGGATTCTGGAACACACTTCCCTCCATCCAGTCTCCTCTGGTTATCTGGGGTTCTGGTCGTGGTGGACGCAGGTTAAGAAGACCTTCCTACGCCAGCCTGAGGGACGTCATGGACCCCATGGCGTCTGCAGGACAGCAGAGCTCCAAAATCCCTCCAGAGAAGTCCAGGTTCTCCTCCACGTTCTCCTCCAGGTTCTTCTCCTGGTTCTCCTCCAGGTTCTTCTCCTGGTTCTCCTCCTGGAGAATCAGTGACATACTGGTTCGCCCTCGCCGCTGGAAATACTCCTCTCTGAAACGGACCAGAACATCAGAACATGCATGAAGAGGCAGAAACAACCAAAGAAGAAGAAGATGGTGTCACCCCTCTCCAGTATATCTTACAGTAATAATGCAGTATTACAGTAATAATGCATTATTACTGTAATACTGCATTATTACTTACAGTAATACTGCATTATTACTGTAAGTAATACTGCATTATTACTGCTGTATTACTGTAAGTAATACTGCATTATTACTGTAATACTGCATTATTACTGTAATACTGCAGTATTACTTACAGTAATACAGCAGTAATAATGCATTATTACTGTAAGTAATAATGCATTATTACTGTAATACTGCATTATTACTGTAATACTGCAGTATTACTTACAGTAATAATGCAGTATTACTTACAGTAATACTGCATTATTACTTACAGTAATACAGCAGTAATAATGCATTATTACTGTATTATTACGGGTTATTTTGTCCCAGATGAAAATCTCCCTTCATTCTACGCTACTAAAATACTTTTTGATTTCACTTGATGTTTACCTTTTTCAGATTTACGGTTTAAAAATAGGCCGGCTCTGGAGACGACTATGAGAGGACACCTTTAGGACCCCTCCACCGATCATATCCTCCACCAGCGGACGGAAGGACACGTGGGTAGCCCCCCCCCCCCCCATGGCCCCCTGTGGCAGGGCCGTACATACGTAGGCGTCTTCATCAGCAGAGGAAGAGGTTTCCTGTTTTACATAAAGAGACTTTAAGGTCCTTCACGTTTGACTGCAGCCACCAGTTTGTGGTCCAGCAGAGACTCCAGACTTCCTGTGTGGAGAACATTCCCTCCACGGTCGGATCTACTCCACGACACAGACCTTCAGAAAAAGCCTTTATGGTTTGTAACTGTTTGTGTCAAATTCACTCTTTACTTCTTCTTGTTCTGCTGAGGGAGGCTTTTTTCTTACCGGCTGAGTTTAAGCTCTTCAAACGACGTTATGGGGTCACTTCCTTCCACTCCCACTCCCACTCCCACTCCCACCGCCGTCTGTCACAGCGCCGGAGAGAAAGACATTCGGTGTGTAGAAGCTAAACGCAAAGCAGAGACTTTATCTTCAGAGTGAGTTTAAAAGGACACGAGTACGACACTTCAAAAGAATCCTCTGGTGTCCTCAGCTTTCTCCTCCCTCTGTGGAAACATCTCCCTGTGGAAACATCTCCCTGTGGAAACATCTCCCTGTGGAAACATCTCCCCATGGAAACATCTCCCTGTGGAAACATCTCCCTGTGGAAACATCTCCCCATGGAAACATCTCCCTGTGGAAACATCTACCTGTGGAAACATCTCCCCATGGAAACATCTCCCTGTGGAAACATCTCCCTGTGGAAACATCTCCCTGTGGAGACCTCATCCTGTGGAAACCTTATTCTGTGGAAACCTCATCCTGTGGAAACCCCGTCCTGTGGAAACATCTCCCCATGGAAACATCTCCCCGTGGAAACATCTCCCCGTGGAAACATCTCCCTGTGGAAACATCTCCCTGTGGAAACATCTCCCTGTGGAAACATCTCCCTGTGGAAACATCTCCCCATGGAAACATCTCCCTGTGGAAACATCTCCCTGTGGAAACATCTCCCCATGGAAACATCTCCCTGTGGAAACATCTACCTGTGGAAACATCTCCCCATGGAAACATCTCCCTGTGGAAACATCTCCCTGTGGAAACATCTCCCTGTGGAGACCTCATCCTGTGGAAACCTTATTCTGTGGAAACCTCATCCTGTGGAAACCCCGTCCTGTGGAAACATCTCCCCATGGAAACATCTCCCCGTGGAAACATCTCCCTGTGGAAACATCTCCCCGTGGAAACATCTCCCCGTGGAAACACCTCCCTGTGGAAACATCTCCCTGTGGAAACATCTCTCCGTGGAAACATCTCCCTGTGGAAACATCTCCCCGTGGAAACATCTCCCCGTGGAAACATCTCCCTGTGGAAACATCTCCCTGTGGAAACATCTCCCTGTGGAAAAATCTCCCTGTGGAAACATCTCCCCGTGGAAACATCTCCCCGTGGAAACATCTCCCCGTGGAAACATCTCCCCGTGGAAACATCTCCCCGTGGAAACATCTCCCCGTGGAAACATCTCCCCGTGGAAACATCTCCCCGTGGAAACATCTCCCCGTGGAAACATCTCCCCGTGGAAACATCTCCCCGTGGAAACATCTCCCCGTGGAAACATCTCCCCGTGGAAACATCTCCTTGTGGAAACCTCATCCTGTGGAAACATCTTATTCATCCAGCTGTGGATGAATAAAGTATAGTCAAAGTCTAAATCAAGGTCCATGGAGACTCCTGCTGACCTCCTCTTTCAGCCTGTCCATCACCACAGCGAACAAGAAGGGGCTCAGAACCCATCCTTGGTGCGGTCCCATCTCCCGCATGAACCCACGTCATAAATAATGTCTGTTTCCACAACAGCAGGGTTACGTAGAGCCTTTCTCACAACCAGGGACCAACAAACACTAAAGAGCTTTCATAGGCAGAACACTTTGTCCCACTTTCACCAGAGGCTACGCTAACTATACCAACAACGAATAAGTCCAACTGGTGCCGTGAGCCCGCTGACTGTCCTGGCGATCACACGTCGGTAATGTCTGACGTCTCTGACAAAAATACTTTCTGCACATGAACGGATGAAAGAGAAAAATGTCAACGTCATGAATCCGTCAACTTTCATGACTCAGCATATTTGCCTCACTGACGTCGTCGGAGACGTTTCTGCGGCGTGTGAGAAGAAAAAAAGTCATAATCGTTGCTCTTTAATAGTAATGGAGGTAAAGGTTTGAAATAGTCCTGATAATCGTTTGAAGTTCTAATGGCTGTAATAATAGTTTGGGTCTGATTTCTTCTTTGTAAGAAGTTGTAGTTTGGTTATTGAATAAGTCACAGCTTTTAATTTCATGTCCGTCTGCTGCTGGAAGGAAAATCAATGTCCTGTAAAATAACAACAAACCCAACATTTCTCAGCAGAACCACTGAACCAAAATCTTATTGTTCCTTTCTCTGCCTTAACAACAACAACAATAACAACAACAACACTGGTAAGTTCTTGCTGCTTGTCTCAGTCCCTGCCGGGTCCTTCAAAGGAAGGAAGAGTTTGACTTTCTCTGGATCCACTTCTGGATCATGTGCTGAAGGTAGACAGTGGGGCTGAGAAGAAGATTCTCCAGCATCAGTTAGGACCCCAGAATCTCCTCAGCCCCCCAAACCCGTCCTTTCATGTCCTCGTTGCCTGTGAGGTTTTACAGCTCAGACTCTGACTTCTAGTTCTCTCTCGTATTATTCCATACCAACTCTGTGGCCAGAACCCAAGATCCACTTGAATGAGCAGAAGCTGCACCTGGGGTTACCATGGAAACCCTCCGTGTAAAAATAGACTTGGAGGACTGCAGTCTTGGGGAGGAATGTTCCTCCTCCATGTGTGCTTCTGGAACATGTATGTATGTTTTACAGCGTCCTGAAAGCATCATGAGCTTCCAGCCGGCAGAAAAACACGCCGCCTCTTATCTGATGATGCGATCGCCTGAGTTTATGTTGTAGGACGTGACGGATGGACCTGAAGCTGGAGGATCCTGTCTTCACTGTTTTCACTAGTGTCCTTCACAGGAAGGAGAGTTTGTCACATCCTGTGTTGAGCACATCACCTTTGTATGTGTGTGTGTATGTGTGTGTATGTATGTGTGTATGTGTGTGAGTATGTGTGTTTTTGTATTTGTGTGTTTTTGTATATGTGTGTGTGTGTGTGTATGTATGTGTGTATGTGTGTATGTGTGTGTGTATGCGTGTGTATGTATGTGTGTATGTATGTGTGTATGTGTGTTTTTGTATTTGTGTGTTTTTGTATATGTGTGAGTGTGTGAGTATATGTATGTGTGTGTGTGTATGTATGTGTGTATGTGTGTATGTGTGTGTGTGTGTATGTGTGTGAGTGTGTGTGTATATGTATGTGTGTGTGTGTATGTATGTGTGTATGTGTGTGTGTATGCGTGTGTATGTATGTGTGTATGTATGTGTGTATGTGTGTTTTTCTATGTGTGTGTATTTGTGTGTATGTGTCTGGTGTGTGTATTTGTATGTGTGTTTTTGTATGTCTGTGTATGTGTGTGTATGTATGTGTGTGTATGTGTGTGTATGTATGTGTGTATGTGTGTGTGTATGTGTGTGTATGTATGTGTGTATGTGTCTGGTGTGTGTATTTGTATGTGTGTTTTTGTATGTCTGTGTATGTGTGTGTGTATGTTTGTGTGTGTATGAGTGTGTATGCGTGTTTTTGTATGTGTGTGTATGTGTGTGTGTGTTTCTACACTATCAGTAGTTTTTTCTATTTTTCCTGAAGTGATTCATAAAAGCATGTCTTCCTTTTGTTGGACCACTGAAATGAGTGACAGAAGGACCGACTGTGGCTGAAGTGGGTCGGCCCGGCTTGTTTACTGATGTACGTAGGTTCTGGGCTCCGCAGCAAACAAAGGGAGAAGGGTAATTCGCCCATAATGAGAGGAAACACACAGCAGCAGGTACTTACTGTGAGTTATTGAGACAAATATCCGACACGCAGGCTACAATAAAAACCTCCGTGGAAACGACGCGGCGGGAAACGGAGGCGGAGCCTCAGCTTCACGTCTGGTAATAAAGGATCAATTATTCGCCGTATTATGAGTCACATCCCTGAAGTCCTTGATCACATGTTCTGTCCAACACCGGAAGAAAGATTCACATGAGCGAATTCTTCTGATGTAAGTGTCACGTAAAACATTGTGCTTTTTATCACGTGTGTTTTTTCCTTACAAACTGGTTTACATACTTTTATGCACTTTACTCGAGTGTGTTTCATTTATATTTAATGTTCTCTAGTCTCTATCAACCCACTCATGGAGATGATGTCATATATTACCCTAATGGTTCAGTTCTGTGCTGCTCTCTGGAAAAGACGTTTTTATTCTCGATGAGATTTTATCTGGTAAAACAAATTATAATATATTTACTCAATACTGGGAGCTTTTTTACGAAAAAGTTAAGTAGCCGAAAAAGACAGTTTTACCTTTAAAAACTCCTTAACCGTTAGTCCGAATTACTTTAATTTGGTGAATATGCATTGACTCCTATATATCCTGTAAATATCGTATTTTACTCTAGTAGTTCATATTTTAATCACTAGGTGGAGATCTTTCATGAAAGAAAAGTTTTACGGACTTTACTCAGAAATAATTTCATGGATCATATTTCATTTTATCAAATTTTATACCCGCATAGACCTTAGTGTGAGGAAGAGCTGGAATGATTTTGGGAAAGGTTGGTTTCATACTTCCAGCCCTAGGGGGAGCTTTATCTCAAAAATGATTCAGGCTGTAATTTCTCAAGCGTTGGTCTGATTTAGTACAAATGTGATGAATGTGATTCAACTCACTGAGATCAAAGTCATTTCTATTATTCTTCACTCTAAAACTTCATATTTTACTCCCTAGGGGGAGCTTTAGGAAAAACTACTGTGGACATTACTTGACATTTAATTTGAGGAGATCAATCTGATTACTCGTACAACGCAGGGGGTCGGGGACTTACAGTTGCTGTTGGCGACGACAGCATAGCTACATTTTTATCTTAATGTCAGCATATGAAAAATAACAAGGATGGTTTAAGCAGCTGATCTATAGTCTGAACGTTTATGTTGTCCATTAGGAGTCACCTTCTTCCCGGGGAGAGGACAGGAGAGAGGAGAGAGGAGAGAGAGGACAGGAGAGAGGAGAGAGGAGAGAGGGGAGAGGAGAGAGGAGAGAGGACAGAGGAGAGAGGAGAGAGGAGAGAGGAGGGAGGAGAGAGGAGAGAGGAGAGAGGAGAGAGGACAGAGGAGAGAGGACAGAGGACAGGGGACAAAGGAGAGAGGACAGAGGAGAGAGGACAGAGGGGAGAGGACAGGGGACAAAGGAGAGAGGACAGAGGAGAGAGGACAGAGGGGAGAGGACAGAGGAGAGAGGACAGGGGACAGAGGAGAGAGGAGTGAAGAGAGAGGACAGAGGAGTGAGGACAGAGGAGAGAGGAGTGAGGAGAGAGGACAGAGGAGAGAGGACAGAGAGGACAGAGGACAGAGGAGAGAGGACACAGGAGAGAGGAGAGAGGACAGAGGGGAGAGGACAGAGGACAGAGGAGAGAGGACAGAGGACAGAGGAGAGAGGACAGTGTACAGGGGACAGAGGACAGAGGAGAGAGGACAGAGGACAGAGGAGAGAGGACAGAGGAGAGAGGACAGTGGACAGAGGACAGAGGACAGAGGAGAGGACAGAGGACAGAGGGGAGAGGACAGAGGGGAGAGGACAGAGGACAGAGGAGAGAGGACAGAGGGGAGAGGAGAGAGGACAGAGGGGAGAGGACAGAGGAGAGAGGACAGAGGACAGAGGAGAGAGGACAGAGGGGAGAGGACAGAGGACAGAGGGGAGAGGACAGAGGAGAGAGGACAGTGTACAGGGGACAGAGGACAGAGGAGAGAGGACAGAGGACAGAGGAGAGAGGACAGAGGAGAGAGGACAGAGGAGAAAGGACAGAAGACATGTGTGAGACCCTGTGGGAACAAAAACACTCTAATGTTAAATAAGTCCAGAATGTTGGTTGAAAATGTTTCTCTGATAAGTTTAACATTTTAAACATTATTTCCTGACACTTAGACATGAAAGGAGTCTTGATAAAATAAGTTACGTTAATAAATGAGCTCAGATATCATCTGCAGGAATCAGAGGGTAAAGGCTTTATTTATAATCCTTGTTTTTCAGCTGACACCCAACAATCATGTCTGGAGAAATCCACTGAAGGGGAAAAAGACTTTCTGTGAGGACTTTTCCGTCAGCAGCAGTTTGAGTCTATAATTCAACGCACCAAAACACACGTGGGTTTTTGCAGCTTGATGATGGAAAGTCATCAATCGTGAATATTGCCTCTGCAAACATAAAAGCCAGCGTGATGCCGCCTGTCCAGGTGAAGAGAGCCGCTGTGAGTCACAGAAATGCATGCTGGGAAAGGTGCTGATGAATCTGCACACGCAGAGAAGGTAGATGAACGCCATCAAAGCAGGTTGATATCAAAGTTGAGTCTCTACCAGGTCAAATGAAGGTCAAATACATGAGAGAACGTCATGTGACGTCATGTGATGGAACATAAAAGCTCCTCCTGAACGCAGACACCAGATCGTGACAAAAGAAATGAAAGCTTCTCTGGAAAATAAAAAGAGTAAAGACGTCCTTTTCATACTTACAAACACTAACAGACAGCAAGTGAGTACAAGAGTAATTTCTGTTACATTATTTCTGCTACATTATTTACCCGACGTGATCGTCCATCATCGTTGTTGTTGTTGTTGTTGTTGTTTTTCCCTCGAGGCTGTTTATCACTGATGGTTGTTTCATGTATTTTTTATCCTGGATGTGTGTATTGAAAATGTATTTAATATTTTATCCTTAGAATGCGGACGCTGCCGTCTGAACAACACATGAACCCTGTAGGTACGAATAAAGAAACCGTGACCTTGAGTTAACCTTGAGGTTTTATGTTGTGACATAAAACGGATGTTTCCTGAATAACTGAAAGTAATTCCTCGATAAGTGTAAATGCTTCAGGGTCATTCGGTAAAATGATTCAACTCTATCAGTCGGTTTTCCTCGGCGCTGGAAGCGTATCAGGTTCTGATGAGGGGCGGAGCCTGTCCTGAAGGTCTGATCCCAGGATCGTCAAAGTCTCCAACCAAAAAGAAAACATGTACAAATAAAGAAGTTCTGCTGGACAACATTCTGGTAAAACTAAACGTGTGGTTTTCAGCGTCTTGCTCACGCTGGTACCATCCGCGGTAAGTGCTGAACGTTATGAACACTTTGGGCTTTTTGGGTTCTGGCTGGAGTCCAGACTCACTTTAGAACTCACGCGGAGAAACTTTGGAGCAAACTTGAGGTAAAAAGACCAAACATGTTTTTCCTCTGCTGTCTCCAGAACCCAATATGCTGCCTGTACTTTATGGTACCGACGCCTCCGGACTCCGTGGGTCACAGCCCACGCCATCAGTTGGTTCTTTTCATCCAACGACTTCTTTTTAATATAATATATTATTTATATATATATATATATCCTCGATAAGCGGGCGCTGCTTGAAGCTCCACCTGCTGCGCCACACTTCCTGTGGGCTGTGATTTATAAGGGAAACACAGCCTACCCTGTTCTGTGAACGAGGGCCCAGAGCGCAGCTTCCTGTTGGACCCAGCTCCCAGTAAAGGTTGAGTCACTGATGGCGGTCCCCTGGACTCATCCCTGCCGACTGTCAGACTTTACATCGTCACGCCGTCAGTCTGCCGATGGCGGGGAGGCGTTTGTCTTTGCGTTAATCATATTCCTGTTTGCGCCGGGACTCAGTGCGGATGACTCTGATTCTGTCTTCATCTTTAAGTGAAGGTCAAAGAGGTCAGAGGCTCACTTTGATTGATTCAAAACTGGACACATCTGCAGCGAAGCTTGTTTACGTGTTTCAGGGGGAAGTGTGATTACAGCTGATGTCAGTCAGACGGGCATCTTGTCAAGGAGTTCAATTATAGATAGATCATGTGAGAATCTCATACAAACCCTCCAAACCGTATCACATGAAGTCCAACTGTGAACCGGCTCGGAAGAGTGAGCAATTCCTCCCAGCGAGATTGAGTGGAAACCGGGTCTCGAGTGACTTTTTTTCTCTAATGTAACGTTACGTGACGCTTTTCTCGCCCACCCTTCCACTATCTCCACCAGCAAGATCAAAGGTGATCTCTGATGGGATGAAACTTCATTCCGCCCTGACAGGTGGGATACAGCCAGGGATGCCCATCACTCAAGCCCCCATCAAGCTGTCAGCGACGACTCCGGAGCAATCACACCAGGAGGAAGAGGAGAAAACCGGCCCCCCGACGACCCAGAAGGTAAACACTGCTGAGGGAGCAGAACCACCTATAGAGGTCTGTGTGCTTCATCATCCAAGCTCTTCATCACGTGGGCTAATTGAATTAATTTGTTAAGACGATATGAAGACTCGGGGGTCAGAGAACCGGGCCTGACCCTGACCTGATGTCAGACACTGATTTCATCTGGTACCGATCATTTTACAAATATAGTCAGTACACAAAGTCTCCATGAATGCATTCATCACCCCAGCTCACAGATGATGAGGGTGTCAGCGAGGAAGATTGTTCAGGGCTGTTATTACAGAGGGGACAGAACTCCTGACAGAACTCCTGCTGAAACGAGCTCCTCTCCATTTGAGAATTCTGTTTCTCCGTCAGATGGACGTTTGGGAGTGTTGATTGACGGGTGATCACGTGTTTGACGTGTGACAGCTCTGAGCTTCATAGCCGACAGAGTGGGAGTGGACAGGAGGATGGTTCTGGAGGAAATAGAGTGATTATCTTGTTACAGCGGTGGGATGGTTCCGGCAGCGCGTCAATGTTCTGTCCTCAAAGTTTCTGTTCTCAAGCAGGACAAATATTCAAGCAGGAGGGTCCAAGCAGCGCTGACAGGGGTCCGATTGAGATGTTGGACCGCTGGGTCTTCATCAGTGCAGCTATTGTTGGATGCTCTTCATCCCTTTGGACCTTCTCAGTGCCGTAAAGTCTGGTTCCGGGACGCATGACTGACAAACTCCTTCTGTTGAGCGCCAACATGGAGGACTGGGTTCTGAAGTATGACATAATCAGGAACGGCGATGTGTGTCTGGGACGCTCCGCGAGACAAAAGTCCTTCATGTAAGAAAAGCTTCTGACCGGTTCTGAAGTCAACCTACAGCATGAAAGAGTGAAAACAAACATGGCGGCAATGAAACATCGGAATCTTACCGTACAGAAGAAAACGCGATAGCCCCGCCTTTTCAGCGTTTCCCTGAAGGAAAACGAAGACAGAGTGATAAAAGAGCGTTCGCTGCCAAACGGCCTTTAAGACACGCCACTGATCCGTGGCGTTGGTACCGGTGATGCAGGTATCACCTGATCGTACGAGTCGGATCGCCAAAAACCACTGATAGCGTTGAAATATTGTGAAGTCTGAACCTGGTTTAAGGAAGAACAGGTGGGGAACCAGCAAAAGGGTCGTGGGCGTGCAAGGCCAGAAAGTCCAGGTATTCTGGTTCTGTGTGTTGAGTGTCAGAACACACCATGGATCACAGACCCGGTTTAGCAGCAGAAAGCGGAGCAGTGCTTCATAAAGACAGTGTTGTAATGTTACGGCCGACAGGTGTACAGGTGTAGAGGTGTACAGGTATACAGGTGTAGAGGTGTACAGGTGTAGAGGTGTACAGGTATACAGGTGTACAGGTATACAGGTGTACAGGTATACAGGTGTACAGGTGTAGAGGTGTACAGGTGTAGAGGTGTACAGGTGTACAGGTGTACAGGTGTAGAGGTGTACTGGTGTAGAGGTGTAGAGGTGTAGAGGTGTACAGGTGTACAGGTGTACAGGTGTACAGGTGTACAGGTGTACAGGTGTACAGGTGTACAGGTATACAGGTGTAGAGGTGTAGAGGTGTAGAGGTGTACAGGTGTACAGGTGTAGAGGTGTAGAGGTGTACAGGTGTACAGGTGTACAGGTGTACAGGTGTACAGGTGTACAGGTATACAGGTGTACAGGTGTACAGGAATATCCCATGATGCTGGTGTTTCTGAGACGCTGAGGACATGATTGCTTTTATCTGTAAATGTTATGTTCATGAATATTCAGCGCTCAACATTCCTGCTGAGCTTTCACTGGAATGTAACAGGAATGCGTCGCGACAGTAACGAGATAAATGTGCGGCGTTCTAATTATATTCTTCTGCTTTATAAATATGCATGACCTTAAATAGTGACAAACTCTGAATGGGATCCTTCCTTTCGTCGCCGGCGTCGGTGACTCGTGGGAACGTGGCGTTCTTTATCGGTGATGCCATTGTTTGTGGGAGAGATCCTTAATTAAAGCGCGAAGGATAACGGGTTCATTAACGATGTTCGGAGCGATGCCGCTCAGAACCGTTAAGATACGCCGGCACACGCACGCATTTACATACGATGTAAATAAACACGTCACAGAGTCGCAGGAAGTCACATGATCTGTTTGTATCCGACGACATGTTTGAGACAAATCTGAGGTGGACGGATCTTCACGGCCCTGACGTTTGTCGCCGCGTTCGTCAAACACGAGACTTTAAATCTAAACACCTTTGAGCTCCTTGAGTGACGGTGAGAATGATGAAGCAGGAATAACAACAAATACATTGAATGAAAGGAATATCCTCACGTGTGAAAAACCAGCAGCATATTAATGTGTGCTTTACTTTTACGGGAGCCATTAAATCCTGCAGACCTTCTCCCAGAGTCATCTTCATCGTCCTCTTCCTCCACAGCATCCACATCCGTTTTGTCAGAATGTCTGACATGACCCCACCGTGGCGATAAATGAGGAGGTCTGCATCAGGAGCAAACCACTGCTGAGAACCCCGGGTTTGGAGTAGCCAAAAGTAGAGTGGAGCTGTTGGATTGTGGGTAGTTCCAGCAGCTTTCCCTCTCCCGCCAGCGCCATCATTTAAAACAGAACATCACGCCGTTGAAACCGTCAGAAGAGTTTCGTTCTGGAGCGAGATGCTTGGTATCATGTTTTTTAAAGGAACGACCTCTTCTGGAAACTCATCGCACCTTTTTTTCTGAAGAACCTCCCAAACCTTAAATATGCACTTTTCTTAATCACTATTCTTGTTTCCAGAGATTCTGACGTCTGGCCGACGGGGTGAAAGCTAAATAAACAATAAACTGAGGCAACATGGAAGTGTTGTTTCCCTGAATCGCAGAAAAAACCTCCTCGCAGCTACAATGTAGGACGGAGAGCGGCGGCGTTGTGTGGCTGAGCACGTTATCTCTGGAACAATTTAAATTAGGCCGGCCAGGAATAAATTGTTGCGGCTGCAAACACAATACCTTAGCTCCAAACAAAAACATCGGACAAAGCCGCGCGTCTGTAGAGTGGAATGGGAATCCTCACCTCTCAGGCATTAAATCTCATATTTGTGAAGGAATTGTTGCTAACAATAGTTCACTAAGCTCAGCGCATTGAGCCTTTTAGCAATAATTGCGTGTTACAGCAAAAATTTGCTGCAATGACGGCTTACTATTGTGGAGCGGAGGATTGGAAAACTGTCAAAATAATAATAATTCCTTCTGGAAGTCAAAGGGGCGAAGAGAAAGCTCCTGCCTTTGTGCTCGCCGGCAGAGAGCTGGGGAGAGACCCGGGTCGGAGGTCACGAGGAGTCACCTTCAGATATCAGCAGAAGCAACGATGATCAATAATCATGCAAATAAGTGTAAACACAATCAGGATACTTCTGCCAGATATCCATGATTTCACTTTCTGTCAATCATCCGTCTGCGCCACATCCAGAGAAACGGCGGTAGAGGGGACAACAGAGGGGTTGAGACCCTCAATAGTAACAGAGGCCGGAGGTCTGGGGGAGGAGGAGTCAGAGGAACGGGTCCAAACAGGAGCTGATGGAAGCACAGAGAAGCTCCGAGGGAAGAGCCAGCTCGTCTTACAAGACGCCAGATGTCAACTTTTCTGCTCTGATATGGCTTCTATAATTTGTTTTCACAGTAAAGGTGTGGCGTTCTGGGCCTCAGCTCCATGGAGCGTCTGAGTGACGCTTTTAGAGTGAGAGGAAACGTGACACAGCGGCGCTCTCAGCAGGTTCCACGCCAGAATGAAGTGAAACACGACTCAGTGAGGTGAGCAGAGAAACGATTATTTAGTGTTAACTCTGAATAATCCTGGGAGCAAACAGAAGCGTTTGTCCCGGCAGCTGCAGCGACCGCTGCTGCAGAACGGTCATTATTCAAACCCGACACAACCGCGGCGTTCGGAGCCAGACGGATAACAGAATTAATTAAGTGGCACGCTATAATTTCCACTGATCAAAGTGACTGAATTTTAGATCTTTAAATGTCAAACTGGAGAGAAATAGAAGCAGGAGGCAGACGTAAAAACAAACGTAAAACCACGGAAGTTCTATGATGTGCAAGAAACAACAAGATAACACCACAACATGACATCACAGAGGCACTAGAGCCTTATCATGACATCACAGCGGCACTAGAGCCTTATCGTGACATCACAGAGGCACTAGATCCTCTGCATGACATCACAGAGGCACTAGGGCCTCGGCACTAGGGCCTCGGCACTAGGGCCTCGGCACTAGGGCCTCGGCACTAGGGCCTCGGCACTAGGGCCTCGGCACTAGGGCCTCGGCACTAGGGCCTCGGCACTAGGGCCTCGGCACTAGGGCCTCGGCACTAGGGCCTCGGCACTAGGGCCTCGGCACTAGGGCCTCGGCACTAGGGCCTCGGCACTAGGGCCTCGGCACTAGGGCCTCGGCACTAGGGCCTCGGCACTAGAGCCTCGGCACTAGAGCCTCGGCATGACATCACAGAGGCACTAGAGCCTTGGCATGACATCACAGAGGCATCTTGTCATTATGCTGTAGAGGCATTACAGCCGAATCATTCTGCCGCTGTCTCTTTTACACTAACAGCTTTTCGTACGTTTCAGTACCGGAGGACGCCGTCATCGGTGTGCGGTTATCGCTGCAGGTTGTTAGCCGCTCCTGAGGACCAGCGTAAACCGTCTCCTCAGATGTGGTTTGATTGACATGTGGCGTTTGTGCCGCATCATTTCTTTTGTAAGAATGTCTCAAATGTTCAGGTTTGTTTGGGTAATCCCGGTTCCAGCAGACCGGTTCAAGTCCAGTAAGGTTTTTCTAGAACTGGGTCCAAATAGACGAAGGTCTGACCCAGATGAAAGATTAGAATTCATCCTGAGGATGAAATCTATGTTGTTTGTAATATTTGAGGAATATTTTAAATGAGAAACTGTGTCGCCCCTCGAGGCCTGAAGTCTTTCTATCGACTGTTTCTCTCTATCTGACGCCTGAACTTTAGAACTTCTTAAAACACGGAAGATCCTCGTCTGAAGATGGAAGTGTTGGCGCCGTTACGGAGCAGCGGGGTGGAAACGGGAGCCAAACTGACGGCTTCATTAAAAGTGTGTTTCTGTAACAATGCTATCAGCTGTAATGAATAAATAACTGAAAGCTGATGTTTTATGGATGAAGCAGTTTCTGCGGCTGGAGAGAAAAAAAACAGCGTTAGAACGGAGAAGAACGGTTTCACTCCCGGAACGTTCCGCGGTGGATTACGGAGGAATGACTGGAAAACTTTATGTGAGCTGGCCTTCACATCTTCACATCTTCACTTCTTCACTTCTTCACATCTTCACTTCTTCACTTCTTCACATCTTCACTTCTTCACATCTTCACTTCTTAACATCTTCACATCTTCACATCTTCACTTCTTCACATCTTCACTTCTTCACATCTTCACTTCTTCACTTCTTCACATCTTCACTTCTTCACATCTTCACTTCTTCACATCTTCACTTCTTCACATCTTCACTTCTTAACATCTTCACATCTTCACATCTTCACATCTTCACTTCTTCACATCTTCACTTCTTCACATCTTCACTTCTTCACATCTTCACTTCTTCACATCTTCACATCTTCACTTCTTCACATCTTCACTTCTGCACATCTTCACATCTTCACTTCTTCACTTCTTCACATCTTCACATCTTCACTTCTTCACATCTTCACTTCTTCACTTCTTCACATCTTCACTTCTTCACTTCTTCACATCTTCACTTCTTAACATCTTCACATCTTCACATCTTCACATCTTCACTTCTTCACATCTTCACTTCTTCACATCTTCACTTCTTCACTTCTTCACATCTTCACTTCTTCACATCTTCACTTCTTCACATCTTCACTTCTTCACATCTTCACTTCTTAACATCTTCACATCTTCACATCTTCACATCTTCACTTCTTCACATCTTCACTTCTTCACATCTTCACTTCTTCACATCTTCACTTCTTCACATCTTCACATCTTCACTTCTTCACATCTTCACTTCTGCACATCTTCACATCTTCACTTCTTCACTTCTTCACATCTTCACATCTTCACTTCTTCACATCTTCACATCTTCACTTCTTCACATCTTCACATCTTCACTTCTTCACTTCTTCACATCTTCACTTCTTCACATCTTCACATCTTCACTTCTTCACATCTTCACTTCTTCACTTCTTCACATCTTCACATCTTCACATCTTCACATCTTCACTTCTTCACATCTTCACTTCTTCACATCTTCGCTTCTTCACATCTTCACTTCTTCACATCTTCACTTCTTCACTTCTTCACTTCTTCACTTCTTCACATCTTCACATCTTCACTTCTTCACATCTTCACATCTTCACATCTTCACATCTTCACTTCTTCACATCTTCACATCTTCACATCTTCACTTCTTCACATCTTCACTTCTTCACATCTTCGCTTCTTCACTTCTTCACATCTTCACTTCTTCACTTCTTCACTTCTTTACATCTTCACATCTTCACCTCCTCCTGAAAGCGGAGATGATGCCCAAAGTCAACTCTTCTCCTCATTCCTGCAGCTGCGTGGTTGAAAGCACCGAGATCAGGTCTTCGGCGCAGAGGTCTCTTCTTCATCAAGCTGAGGTCAGAACCGGTGTCGTTCAATGATGTTCTGGGAGTTTGTGCTGAGCTCATTTGTCTCCGTTATCACACCGGCTTCATCTGTGCGCTCGTCTTCAAGATGTTTGCAGGTAACTTCAACTTCACTTTTATTGTCATTAAACAGACGAACAAAATGTTTTTTCTCACGGACCAGAAAACAGACGACAGTTAATGACCACTAATGGAAGTAAGAACAGAACCCAACAGAACCTGAGAATGAAAGTACTGGAGTGTGAGTTTGAGCTCTGATGACAGTGAACAGACTGAATGTAGATGAAGAGTCTCTGATTATGGAGATGAGGGGACTTCAGCGGGCAGACGGGGGTCTTCATCATCGCTCCTAATGTGGACCCAGAAATGTGAACAAATAGCAGATTGTCCAACAGAGGAGGGCGCTGACAAACAAGCAAACTAAATCCACAAGGTACCAGACTAAAAAACATATATAGAGCAACTGACTAAAAAAGATATATAGTTTTCATTTTGTTGGTCTTGAGACATTAATTAACCTTGATTTCTTATCTCTTCCCATTTTGTCTTGTGTTGACAAAAACAACAATAAGGTTTCGCAGTGTGAACAAATATTTGTGCCGAATTCAATAACATTGAGGTTAAAATTAATAAAAAATCTGCTTTTGCGTCTGACTGTTACTGTTGTGGCGTCTGACTGTTACTGCTTTGGCGTCTGACTGTTACTGCTTTTGCGTCTGACTGTTACTGCTTTTGCGTCTGACTGTTATTGCTTTGGTGTCTGACTGTTACTGCTTTGGCGTCTGACTGTTACTGCCGAGGCGTCTGACTGTTACTGCCGTGGCGTCTGACTGGTACTGCTGAGGCATCTGACTGTTAGTGCTTTGGCGTCTGACTGTTACTGCTTTGGCGTCTGACTGTTACTGCTTTGGCGTCTGACTGTTACTGCTTTGGCGTCTGACTGTTACTGCTTTGGTGTCTGACACCTACTGTTGTGGCGTCTGACTGTTACTGCTTTGGCGTCTGACTGTTGCTCCTGTGGCGTCTGACTGTAGTCAGATACTTGTTCCAGAGTTGACCAGATTCATGGTCTCACTTGTGTGCGCCGCTGAAGGCCGTCACTCCTGCTAGTCTATACTGCAGATGCACGAATTATGATTTAATAATAAATGACACTTTCAGTTACGGCGTGTGGAATCTCTCATTTGCATCGTTGAGCTCCCAGAGCTGTGATTCCAGGGCTTCAGAGTGAACAGAGCAGCTGTGCAGCTCATGGATATAATGTGAGAGCATCGTACAGCGTATCAAGACAATTTCCTTTTCATTCCAATTAAGCCGCTCATTCACTGCAAATGATGAAAAGGACTTTCATGTGTCTGTGTTCTCTGGCCGACGGGCTGAAACTGTCCACCAGGGTTTTTTCTGGCTTTACCTGCCGCTAATAATCTGCTGCAGCACCGATAATCCCGTGGTATTAACTTCAAACAGGCCCAACGGCTAATCAGGAAACTTTACACAGTCCTCTCCTGAACTCTTGTGTCCCGGATTCAAGAACTCTCAGGGTCTGGACCCGCGTGAAGACATGAGTCAGAGAAAAATCACTAACCAAGGTCATCCAGGGGTCAAAGCGGTTCAAAGCGCCGACCATGGACTACATCAGACCAAGGATGGGAAGTTATGTTCGAAAAACTGTGTTGTTTTTTAAGTTTCCCCCCATTGAGTAAAATATGAAGTATTAAAGTAAAGTTTAAGACAAACCGAAGGAGTCGATTCACCAAATGTGGATTCAATCAAACCAACGGTTGAGATTTTATGGTCCTAAAACTATTGGAGATAACTCTCCCCCTAGTGTCAGAAACATACAACCAACGCTTCCCAAAATCAATCCACTTCTTCCTCACACAGAGTTCTATGTGGGAATGGCATGAAATAGTTTAAGAGTTATCGTTTTGATACAAAGGATCTGCGGCGGAACGCGTTCGTGGCCACGATTCCGAATTATCCCCGATTTTCAGGATGTCGGTCAAACTTAAATACAGAGAGAGTGAAAACATTCTGCCGGTAAGAAAAGGAACTGAGAGGTGAAATGAGTCGACAATCAGTGAGGAGGGAAAGTGGAGAGTGGAAGCTATTATGGACAAACATGAAATGAGAGAGCTGCAGGCGGAGGAGGAGGAGGAGGAGGAGGAGGAGGAGGAGCCATCCGAAGTGGGAACAGAAGAAACTAAATGGCAAAATACGTCAAAAGAACCAACATGAAGTGTTTGATTCAAAATAAAAGAGGAAGAAACAAACTTAAAACCAGAACCGTCACCGGTGGGTTTCAGATTTATTTTCTTCTTTCTCTATATCGTGAGATGATGTCATCGTTGGACAGTCCAGACTGGATCCTATAATCAAACATCACAAAATATAAACTTAAACTTCCTGTTTAGTCATGTGATCTCATCTGCAACACTATTCATATTAATCTCATGGTATTTCATTTGAGTCAGTGTTTAACTGTATGTAACTGTACATATATTTTCATAAAGCGTGTTTGGTGATCAGTCTGATTTATAATAAATGTATATGATTCTAACTGGAATTTCCGGTTTTCCCTGACGGTCGTCACCTCGTGTACGGCGAGGGTTACGTTCGTCCCATCGAGCTGTGAGGTGGAGGGATGGACGATCCTTCCTCGACGTGGCTGATAGAACTGCAAACCCAACATCGGTACGTCACATTGCACAGTCAGCACCTCAGACCCACGGACCTAAAGCCTCTTCATCGAACCGTCACACAGAATATTCATCAGCTAAAAACCCAAGTCCACCAGAACAGAAGAGGCCGTCTTGTTTTATTTCTCAGCAGTCCAGTTTTCAAACGACCCACAGATAAAGAAACCCATAGCTAGCTAACAACCATTAGCTTACTATCCAGCTAGCTCTTTGGGTTGGTTAGTGAACTACTGAGGTCCAAAGTGAATATATGAGGACCAACATGAGACAACGTGAGACGTTACAATCAGAGCAAACGTTAAATCTGCAGAGAGGCTTTCACCGTCGAGGTGAGGTCTGCGTACGGAGTGAAACCAGAGCGGCGCTCGGTGATTCCCGGGACAGAACCCGACTGTGAATTAATGAGGACAGAACTGAAAACAGGCAAGAACGGAAAGATTGTCCTCATCAGACAAACTCTACACGCACCTCGCTTCGCCGTCCGCTCGCACAACGCCGCACAAAATCAGCAGTCAGTTCCTGTGAGATTGTGGGTGTGGCTTCCATCATCAGGACGTAAACGACACCGGGTCAAGGTCCATCCGGCATTCTTACAGAAATGCCACACGATTATTCAGATGTGTCGCTGTCATCAAGCCTGTCATTATTCTGTTGAGACCACACCTCTGCGGACCCGCCACTGAATGATGTATCGCCTGTCGACTTAAAATCACCAGCACTTCCATCACGCTCACCTTGGCGCCGCGGAGCGAGGAGGGGGTGGGCACAGGTGTGGTTACTTAAAAGAATTCACATCCTGCTGACGCTGTGATGGCGCCTCACGTCTCCAGTTTGTCACAATTCATCAGTGGTGGGATCCTCCAGACTCCACGCCGCACAGCAGGAAGCAGGTGGTCCGGGATCCGAACAACAACTGTCCTCCTGCTGGGCCCCCGGGCGCCATCAGAATACTCGGGGACGCTTCCACCGCCGCCCTTCTTGGACCTGCTTTGCATAATAACACCACAGCCGCCACATTAGACGAGTCTCAGCTATCAGGAATCACAGGCCAGCGATGCTAATGACAGCGTTCTGCTGGTCTGGGTCTCTTTGAAAGGAACGTAAAGACCTGCAGGTTTTATTTGAGGGGAGAAAATGTTAAAATGACGCCTTCGGTTCTTCTCTTCCTTCAGATTTCACGTCGGCTTTAAATATTCCTCGGCCGTTCAAAACGAGGCTCGGAACCAGAGCAGCAGAGCCTGAAATGTGGTGAACTCTCCGACCTTATTAAAGATGAAGATGAAATTAAAGCAGCTGCACAGCAGTGAGTTGGTTCAGGGCATTTTGATGAGGACGAAGACGAGCTGAGAAGAGGAGAAGGAGGAGAGGAGAGAGAAAAACAAGGGGGTCTATTACCGACACTCTCTTGAAGAAAGTTGGCGTTAAACCTTAAAGTCAAGCTTCGCTCGCTGCACACTTCCTCTGTAGATATCACATGTCTATTATGCACCAGCTGGGTTTTGAACTCACAACCCTCGCCCAACATGGATTCATGATGTAGCTTCACGCTCGGTTCTGACAAATGCATGAGGCTCTGTCAGCAGAACAAGCCGGGCCATAATTACTTAACAGCGATGACATTAAAAATGTCTTTGAAAACACGTGACTGTGATCCGCTGTGTCTCAGGCGTGGTCGGGGTGTGTGTGTGTGTGTGTGTGTGTGTGTGTGTGTGTGTGTGTGTGTGTGTGTGTGTGTGTGTGTGTGTGTGTATGTGTGTGTGTGTGTGCGTGTGTCTGTGTGTGTGTGTGTGTGTGTGTGTGTGTGTGTGTGTGTGTGGGGGGGGGGGTCTTCAGCCTGTTCAGACGGAGGGACAGTAAATCACAGAGCAGCCCACCGGATGTCCTGATTACAGATTTGTTTATGTGTTTATGTGTTTATGTGTTTATGTGTTTATGTGTTTATGTGTTTATGTGTTTTTGAAGTGACCAGCTGATCAGAAAAGATTCCATATCATTATGTCCCTGAATGGAAGTCAAGATTTTTACTTCTTACTTCTACTTAGAAGTTTCTGAAGGATGTAAATAAATGGATGGTGGGAGAAATAAACGATACTTGGACTTTAAACCGTCACTTTTATGTTTTTAACAAGACTAATGCTTTCGTTTCCAGCAGCGAGGGTACATCCCCAAGGCCCCCAATCCCCTGCATTGAACGAACAATCCCCTGATTGAAGTCCTCAAATTAAATGTCAAGTTATGGCCTCAGTATTTTTCTTAAAACAGCTCCCCCTAGTGCGTATAGCATAAACTAGTAGAGTAAAATTTGAACGTTTATTTTATTTCCTGATGTTTATTTAACACATTGTAATTCATATGAGGGGAGTTTCTGCTGGATATAATAATATAGCGTAATCAGGTTACGCTATATTATTATTTATTATCATATATTATTATGTATTACTATACATCATCATGTTTTATTATATATTATTATTATACATTATTATGTATTATTATATGTATTTTGTATTATTAACAGGCCTGCCCCTCGTCTGTGGAATGCCCTCCCTGACCATCTGAGGGCTCCACAGAGACTTTTAAATAAGGACTTAAAACCTTCCTTTTTAGCAGAACCTATAACTTTAATTAAGATTGCTGCTTTTTGATCATATTTTTATATTATTATTTTTATTATTATTTATTTTTTATTAATGTTTGTATCTGCTTTTACCTTGTAGCACTTTGAGATTTGATCCAAATGTGAAGTGCGTTATATATAGAATGTATTATTATTATTGTATGTATTATTATATATTATTATACATCCTGATGTATAATGATGTATTATTATTTATAATCGTATATTCCCAGCAGCTGATCGGCGACTGTACGTCCTGAACACGCATAAGAGAATATGATGTTTTGAATGTTTGAGCAGGTAAGAGGATCCTGGGAGAAGAAGTAAAACGGACGGCGACAGATGATTTATCCGTTTCCTAACCCCTCGTCTCTTTTTCGGCTGGTCGTCTAGCCGCTGCCACTCTCCCAGAAACAAACCTTCCATTGATTTCCTCTTCTCTCCCACCGATTCCAGATAGAAGTCTGTGCGCCCACGCTCCTCCCTCACCGAAGGGAAGTGGAGCAGTTGTCTGATAAACCACAAAGATTGATGACGGAGTCCTTTTTGTAGTTATTGAGAGAAATCCTCATCCCATTAATATTTAATCCCACCGACCCACCCTCTGATGAATGGACCTCTGCGATGATGTTTCTGGTTTCTCTCCGTGTTTCCGCCTGCAGCGCCGCACTGACCACTGATCTCCAGCGCCGCCCTGGACTCCAGCCGGACCGAGAGCATATTTTTGTGATTTGTAAAAACAGCTTTGGATTACAGTCCAATTTAAATTCAGAAGAGGGGGGCGCATTAAATTAGTTGAGGGGCCACCTCCAAGGTCTTCTAGTGCTTCTTAATATTTACTACCTGCCCTCTTTACCTGTCAGCTGGAGGCAGAGTTACGGCTCCCAACTCTAAGTGCTTCCCACCCCGGCATTGTGAAGAAGACTATTAGATTCAGTCCGGAGCCAAATATCCTCCATCACAGAGTCTGGCATAAAAATGATCAGCGCTTTTCTCCCGAAGCTTCATAAAAGTGTTACAGCACAACTAAGAGAGATGAGGAGGGTCGTCCAGCAGCAGCTCTGACACTAAGAGGTTTGTCAAAGGTCATGCTATGAAACGCTCAGATATATTCTAAAGATTAAAAAGAAAAATACCCTCAGCTGGACGCTTACGCTCCACTTCCTCCGGCGGGTCGGTTCTGCTGCACGTCCTTCAGACGTTGACCTCGGTGCAGCTTGTTGGACAGCGACTCCGGCTGCTGCGGCAGAGTTTATCTCAGTCCATAATCACCAATGACAGCGACCCGGCAGGAAGTTGTCTCCTTGACAGAACTACTGCAGACCGGGTCCGTGTGGACGGGTCGACGGACGGCCGATGTCTTCATCTGAAGACGGTGAGATTTAAAGATCAAAACATGTTTGTGACCAGGATGAGAACCAGGGCAGACTGTTTCAATGAAGGCATGGACCCAGGTTCCAGCGGGGGTGTTCTGACCCGTGAAGTTCTGCGTTCTTACACCTTTTTATGGGACCAGCATGAACGTTTCAGCTGTTGGTTCTGCTGCAGCTCTTCTGTTGGGTCAGCCAATCTATGGTTCTATGGGCATGTATGATTCTGGCGCCGGCTCACCAGTTGTCCTTCTGCGGACCAGTTATGGGGGTTCTACCTACTGAAGACCAGAACACCTCACATGAGAAACAGTACATTAGTTAGCATTTATGGCGTCTGGGTTTCCAGTGAAGTGATATATGTGTCCTCGGTTCTGGATCTCTTTATCTCTGCTTCAGAACCACAGGCAGCGGCGCCTCCACTTCACTTCACCTCAATGCTTAAAACTGTAATTCTTCTTAAGGTCTGTTCTGACTGTAAGGGGCGGGTCAAACCCTCCTGTCACTCACTAAAAGTTGCCCTCTTTGACATGAACTTCCTGGATCAATAACTCATCAGCAAACCGGACCTGAAAACGCCCGCTGACCGCCGGAGTCTCGGACCGCCACCGGCTGACAGACAGACAGCAGCTGAGGTTTCATACAAGGCCGGCAGCAAATGAATGATTTATTTATTTATTCCTCAGGAACAGAATAACATCCTGCGTCTGATCTCCTCGCCTTCCTCTGACTCCTTCAGATGATGTCACAGGCGGGATGAACAAATGTCTGAAACGACATCTATGCCGTCGTCTTCAGGGAACGTGCCTGAGTACCAGATTACACAGAGATCTGCAAATATCCAGTGAGCCTCAGCAGCCGCCATTGGTTCTGATCCGTTTAAGGAGATTAACAGGGTGGCATCAGGAAGTGAAACCAGGAGAAGCAGAAGCTCCAGTTCCTCCGGCTAATATCTCCTCTGTCTGTGTCTGCTGGACGGATTCAGCAGCAGGTCGACAGACGTCTGTCCTGACTTCTGTCCTGACGTCTGTCCTGACGACGTCTGTCCTGACGACGTCTGTCCTGACGACGTCTGTCCTGACGACGTCTGTCCTGATGACATCTGTCCTGATGTCCGTCCTGACGACGTCTGTCCTGACGACGTCTGTCCTGACGACGTCTGTCCTGACGACGTCTGTCCTGACGACGTCTGTCCTGACGTTTGACCAGACGTCTGTCCTGATGTCTGTCCTGACATCTGTCCTGACGTCCGTCCTGACGACTGCTGTCCTGATGACGTCTGTCCTGACGACGTCTGTCCTGACGACGTCTGTCCTGACATCTGTCCTGACGACGTCTGTCCTGACGACGTCTGTCCTGACGACGTCTGTCCTGACGTCTGTCCTGATGTCTGTCCTGACGTCTGTCCTGACGACGTCTGTCCTGACGTCTGTCCTGACGTCTGTCCTGACATCTGTCCTGACGTCTGTCCTGACGACTGCTGTCCTGATGACGTCTGTCCTGACGACGTCTGTCCTGATGTCCGTCCTGACGATATCTGTCCTGACGACGTCTGTCCTGACGTTTGACCAGACGTCTGTCCTGATGTCTGTCCTGATGTCTGTCCTGATGTCCCACCTGACGACATCTGTCCTGACGACGTCTGTCCTGACGACATCTGTCCTGACGACGTCTGTCCTGACGACGTCTGTCCTGACGTCTGTCCTGACGTCTGTCCTGATGTCAGTCCTGACGTCCGTCCTGATGTCAGTCCTGACGTCTGTCCTGACGTCCGTCCTGACGTCCGTCCTGACGTCTGTCCTGACGTCTGTCCATAAACTGATGGAGTCTGTGACTGAAACAAATGTTTGTATTTATTTCGGGGGTGTTACTTACATGCACAGCCTCATCGTTGTAACAGAACTCCTCAGCAGGAGCAGCAGGGCTCCACGGAGGTGAAGGTCCTTCACACTGAAACAAATGTTCTGTTGGTCGCCGCATATTTAATGGATCTCAAAGATTTCAGCCAAAATGAAACCGACTTCCTGATTCTGTTCTCCAGCGCCAAACACCCAACACATAACAGGAATCACTCGACTGCGAGATGGGGGGGTCCTGAACCTGGACGTAGGATGAAACCTACATCGAGTGGAAAGTCTCTGTCTTCACCACGTGGGACCGAAACCATCCAGACCCCCGGACCAGCTCATGGTCCGTTAGAACCCATTGTGGACCGGACCTGGGGGAGACGGTCTGTTGATTTCCGGCAGCAAACTATGACCTCGAGTTCGGAGGTTCTGATCCTCGGACCGACTATTTCACACTCGGCTGCCGGAGATCACGGACTGATGAAGAGAACAGAACCGCATCAACTGGAGCCAGCAGAGAATCCGGAGTCTCCCTCATTATTCTGCAGATCCATGAATCACAGACAGGACCGGGTCCAACACCGGCTGTGTCGTTGTCCTCCTCAGAGTTCTGACAAACAGTCTTATGTTTAATAATGGAATGAGTTTGTGAGATAAAAGGGCTTTTATAAAATGTATTCATGCATTATAATCGCAAA
Source organism: Lophius americanus (assembly GCA_037951165.1). Taxonomy (NCBI): domain Eukaryota; kingdom Metazoa; phylum Chordata; class Actinopteri; order Lophiiformes; family Lophiidae; genus Lophius; species Lophius americanus. Next base: position 27,790 of record JBBDHG010000487.1, read on the forward strand.
AAGGATGAAGCCTTTGTCATATTTTCAGCTGATTCTTTGGATCAGTACTTTTGTTCAAGGTGACGGTTTGTTTCTTTGTTGGCCTGTTATTATTATATTATAACTTATTATTATTTCATGCCGGAGTCTCAGATAGTGAAGAAGGAAACAGGAAAAAATATAACAAGCCGAGCGTTTCTGCTGGAGTCAGATTGATCAGCTGTGGTTGTTTAACAAGATGACAACAACTCCCATGATCCTTTGCTGCCCCTGTTTTGTACTGAGGGTGTAACTGTAAATATAGGGATATGAATGTGGTTTGACTCCCTGCTCCTTCGTGGCTCATCCTCGTCTTCAGCTGACACTTTCAGCTTTTGTCCGAATGCAGCTCTCCTTTGATCTGCAGATTTTTTTCCACACGACTTTATTCGTCTAATCTTTCCTAACATTGAATCACTTTTCATTTCTTACGTCTCGTTAATTGTAGACGTTTGTCTGGATCAAGCGAGGATGAGTTTCAGCGAAGCTTCGCCGCCTCCTGAGGGAAGCGTTGAAGATTTTTCCCGGCTGACAGTCTGACAGTGGCGTCAGCGCGGCCTTAGAACGTCGCCGTCAGAGAAATAACACGAGTTATTTTTACGCGCTGTAGTATCCACTCTATTACAAAACATCCCATTAAGACACGCAGGAAGACAGCTGGAGGTTTCTGAGGAGAAGGAGGAGGTTCCACCTCCTAGACGAGGGAAGAAGGAGCCTTTCATTTATTTACTGTCATGCAGGAATGGCGGGTTGTAAATGGAGCGCCGCCGCTGTTCTCTGATGATGATATCTCATTTTTCTGCGATAACACAGCACAGGTGGCGCGGCGTTTTACGAACCCGCTCCGCTCTCACCTCCTCACTTCTCAGTCTACTAAAAATTTTAATCTCTGCTCTGCAGTGAAGTTTTATGCGTCCGGCCCCAGAGAGCCGTGAGACGCCCCCACGCCGAGGGGGGGGGGCTTGTACTTACACGCCACCTGCTCATTACAGGTAATATCTCTGGCTGTTTTTGGTGAGCTGCCAGATCCTTCCCGTTAAAAAGCTACTCTATCATGTAAGTATCCATAAAGAAGTTGTTCTAGTGTTTTATATGAGGGAGGAGAAGAATCCTGGCCCTTCAGGCCTAAAGGTTCTAATGAGCCCGAGTGAGACGGTTCCTCCCACCCATCTATATTCATTCATACAACCTCCGTCTCAGCGGCGCTCCAAAAACATCAACACATTTCCTGCTTGTCAGGTTACCTGTCGGCGTCTGCTGTCTCTCTCCTGAGAGCTCAGCCCTCGACGGTCTGAAGGCGGTACACAGAAGAGACGCCTGAGAGACTGAAGGTATGACAAACAAATGAACCTGAAGGTGATTTGTTCCTCGTCAGGTGTGTTGCAGCATGAAACTGATCTCTCTCAGGTAAAGTAACACGAAATGTGTCGGACGCTTCCAACCATCCAGACCGGTTAGCCTGCATGAAGATAAATGACGTTCAGGGGCGGCGAGATCTTCCCCTCACAGGTAAGGACCAGCTTTTATCAGGTGAAGGAGGTAAAAATGATTGTTTGATAATCCGTCTGTCAGGAAGTCTTCGGCCCTCAGAGCCTCAGGGAGGTTCTAGCCGGCCATGAAGGGCATCGGCAAAATTTGTTCTGACGCTGGTGGTGGTGGCTGATGATCCTGCTGGGACTGATGAGAATGATGAAACCAGTCCCATGATGTCGTCCCTGACAGCAAAGGATCATCCCCAAAAGTTCCCGATCCCCTGCATTGTGCAAGCAACACCTCTGACTGACCTCCTCAAATAAAGTAATAATAATAATAATAATAATAATAATAATAATAATAATGATAATAATAATAATGATAATAATAATAATGATAATAATAATAATAATGATAATAATAATAATAATAATAATAATAATAATAATGATAATAATAATAATGATAATAATAATGATAATAATAATAATGATAATAATAATAATAATAATGATAATAATAATAATAATAATAATAATAATGATAATAATAATAATAATAATAATAATGATAATAATGATAATAATAATAATAATGATAATAATAATAATGATAATAATAATAAAAATAATGATAATGATAATGATAATAATAAAGATAATAATAATAATAATAATGATAAAAATAATAATAATAATAATAATAATAATAATAATAATAATAATAATAAAGATAATGATAATCTTTCCGTTATTTATCAAATGTTCCACAGAACAGACACACATTACAACGTTGTGAAATTTATCTCTGCATTAACTCAACCCTGCGGGGGCAGTGGGCGGAGCCTGTTATGACGGTAAAACTGTATCTTTCATGAAGAAGGCTCCGAGTGAGTAGAATATAAACCATCAGAGTGAAATATAATATATATAGAAGAGAGATATCTCCGGGCATCAAAGATGAACTAAATGTGAGTAACGAGGAGAAGTTAAATCTAAAAAACAAGGTTTGTCATGAAAAGCATGTAAACATTATTTCATTGGCGCTGACAGGTGAAGTCAGATCACCCGGCTGAAGAAGCACCTGTCGGTGGGCGGGATCTATCAGGCAGGAAGTGGACGTTTTGTCTGATGGAGGAGCACCGATGACCCGGTTGTTGTTTGGTCCCATAGAGGAACTAGTTCAGCACAAAAAGTCCAGCAGACAGATTTTATGGAGTTTCAATGAGTTTCAACAATCTCAAACAATGTTCAGAACACATATTTATTATTATTTATTATTATTTATTATTCCACTCATCTCAACAACTGACCCGTCGGCTGGATCTGGCAGAACCCACAGAACAGCTGCTGTGATGTTATGGCTGATGTCTGCAGAGAACTGGAGTGACGTTCATGAGAAGCTCTTCCATTTAAAGGACTTTTTGTTTGGGTGACGTCTTTCTTCTCCACTTCCTCCTTTAGCCAGGACAAAAGAAGATTCAGAGGTTTCCATCGAGGTCACGCATTTAATTACACTCTTTCTGAAGAAGAGACGTCCACCTTTATATCGCTCCTCAAATCAATAATCAATCGGCTGTGAGCCGCCAGCCTTTCTGACGCCAGCTGGACTTTCTTTTGTCATCCTGGATCCTCGTCAAACTCTTCATTTCTGCTCCAGTGATTTCTGACGTTTCCCAGGAAGGTGGAGGTTCTGAGATCAGGAGCTTCTCCAGCGCCGACTGGGGGGAGGAGTCACAAACCTTCTCCTCCGACCACGTTTGTGTCGATGCTGCGGTTCTACTACGAGGCTCTCGCTAAAAGTAGAACCTGAAGGTCAACGGTCTGTGAGCTCAACCTTCATCACCGGTGGGATCCACTCTTCGTCTTCATTTAAACACGTGTGGAGGTGAAGAACAAGAACCAGTTCAGCCCCTAACCCACGACACCGAGCAGGTGAGACGCCTGACCTGGACCGCTGCAGAGAACTAGAGGAATGAATGCATTAGTGAGTGAATGCATGATTGAAAGAGTGAGTGAAAGAGTGAGTTAAATGAATTAGAGAATGAATGGATGAATGTCCATGAGAAGATCCTTTTCCTGACAGTCCTATTCCTCAGTAAGTTTGACTTTGTCCGTTTGATGAACGGCGTCGGAGAAAGGTGTCTGACGCCGTTCCTCCAGTGAATCAGAAAGAACGTAGTAACGCCGTGACAGAAGAACGAGACGACGTTCAGATCGGATCGGTTAAAGATCGTAGTAACGCCGTGACAGAAGAACGAGATGACGTTCAGATCGGATCGGTTAAAGAACGTAGTAACGCCGTGACAGAAGAACGAGATGACGTTCAGATCGGATCGGTTAAAGATCGTAGTAACGCCGTGACAGAAGAACGAGATGACGTTCAGATCGGATCGGTTAAAGATCGTAGTAACGCCGTGACAGAAGAACGAGATGACGTTCAGATCGGATCGGTTAAAGATCGTAGTAACGCCGTGACAGAAGAACGAGACGACGTTCAGATCGGATCGGTTAAAGAACGTGACGATCGTGTCTCAGAGAGGTAAAAAGATCCCTGACTGTAAATCCTCATCTTTAAATATAAGAATATATTCTAGGAGAGGAACGACGGGATGAATGAATACTTCATTTATCATATGATTACCAGCAGTGACTGCTGACCCCTGTGTGCTCGGAGGAAGAGGAGGGAGGAGGAAGAGCATCAGAACTCGACAAAGTCTAATCTCTCAGCTTACATTTGGAGTTTTTTTTATTCAAAAAATGTATTTAAATATCTATGTATCAATACACATATAGATATATATACACACAAGCACACAAATGTGTTTGTACTGGTGTGTGTACGTGTGTGTATGTGTGTATATGTCTTTGTGTGTGTGTATTTTCTGTGTATATGTGTATTTTCTGTGTGTATGTGTGTATTCTCTGTGTATATGTGTGTGTATGTGTGTGTATGTGTGTATTTTCTGTGTGTATGTGTGTATTCTCTGTGTATATGTGTGTGTATGTGTGTATTTTCTGTGTGTATGTGTGTATTCTCTGTGTATATGTGTGTATATGTGTGTGTATCTGTGTATTTTCTGTGTGTATGTGTATATGTGTATTTTCTGTGTATATGTGTATTTTCTGTGTGTATTTTCTGTGTTGGTGTGTGTGTATGTTTGTATTTTCTGTGTGTATGTGTGTATGTGTGTGTATGTGTGTATTTTCTGTGTGTATGTGTGTATTTTCTGTGTGTATGTGTGTATTGTCTGACAGATGCTGGAGTGATTGCCGGGTAAAGATGAATGAATACTTTGCTGATGTGACTTTCTTTGACTCTCAGAAGCGTAAAATGATGATTTGCCGTCATGGGTCTGAGTCAGGCGTCTGTTGATGAGAGTATTACTAATCAGTGGGAAACCTAATTACTCATTTCTGTGTCTATTTAAGGAAACTTATCAGCGGCGTCTGAACAGACTCTTCCTCAGAGGCGTCCTGCTCACCAGGGAGATAAATGTTGTATAAAAAACACAATAAACCACATTCTATGAAGAGATCTCTCCATGACAACATTTAACTGAAGTACAAAACAAATATAAAAACCTTCATCTTCTCCGTAAGAGTGTGAAAGCACCGTTTTAGAGTGTTCTGGCTCTGGAATCCCATTGGAACCGGGTTGGCCACCATCCCCAACAAACAGAAGAAGAAGAAAAACAGAGGGAAGGCTGAGGACTTTGAGCCACTGGAACACTGGGGGACGACGAAGACGAGGGGTCTGATAGTTGACATTCAGAGGTCAACTGGAAAAATACCTAAAAACTCTTGAAATTCAGGTCCAGAGAGACCCAGTAGATGATAGCAGGGCCGAGGTCAGCATGGAGATCTTCTACTCCAGGTGGGCACGGCCCCCGCAGCCAGAAGGAGAAGTGAGCTGAGCAACGATGGTTCTGTGTCCCCCCGGATCCGACCTCTCTGAAAGGTCAATGAAATGCAATCTAAATGCAAAGTCAGCTGAGCTGCTATAAAAACCTAATGGAAGGGTTAAAAATGATATTGGTGGTTCTCTGAGGGGGTGAGAGGAGAGGGGGGTGAGATGAGAGGGGGGTAAGAGGAGAGGGGGTGAGAGGAGAGGGGGTGAGATGAGAGGGGGGTAAGAGGAGAGGGGGTGAGATGAGAGGGGGGTAAGAGGAGAGGGGGTGAGAGGAGAGGGGGTGAGAGGAGAGGGGGTGAGATGAGAGGGGGGTAAGAGGAGAGGGGGTGAGAGGAGAGGGGGGTGAGATGAGAGGGGGGTAAGAGGAGAGGGGGTAAGAGGAGAGGGGGTGAGATGAGAGGGGGGTAAGAGGAGAGGGGGTGAGAGGAGAGGGGGTGGGGGTCACAGACGGCGCATTGTCACCTCTATAAAATGTAAAAACACTTCTAATGAATAAATATGTGAAGTTAAAAAAACAAAATCCAAAGTTTCCCATAAAATCTGTCCTGAACTGGATGAAAGGATGAAGTTTCTCCGAGGCTGATGAAGGTTTAACGCATAAAATGTAAGTGTGTGTGTGTGTGTGTGTGTGTGTGTCCGCGTGTGTGTGTGGGTCTGTATGTGTGTGTGTGTGTGTGTGTGTGTGTGTGTGTGTGTGTGTGCATGTGTGTGTCCGGTTCTTGTCGGTCCTGACACACGGCGAGAATCCTCCTCCTCGGTTCTTCCCCTGATGAAGAGAAGGAAACTCCTGACACCTCTAATGTCCTCCAGGAGAACTGATGATGAAGAGCTGAACAACGACAGCTGAAGTGAAGAGTTCATCAAGAACCGATTCAGATTCTTTTGCTGACGCGGCTTTATTTGACTTCTTCTTCTTCTTCTTCAAACGTTACGTTCTTCATCCAGGCTGGAGCTTCTAGAAGACAATTATTAAACATTGTTTGCACCTGAGAAATGCAGGAAATCCTTCGGGTCTGATGAATTAAATAAACTTTGAACTTAGGACCTCACACCTTAAAGAAGATCGCCCTCTGGACACGAGACGCCTGGAACTATTTTAACGGACATCATTTCCTGGGCGAGGGACGAGATCAAAACTATGTTGATTATAGACGCGAACACAGACGACCTCATTCTGACGGAGTCTGTATCCGACCCTATCGCCAACCCGTCATCTACAGAGGTTCTATTAAGAAGGTTCTGATCCCCCTCACCGTCCGTATCACTAGTCAAGTCAGTGTCATCTGTAAGTATCACAACAAATGTTTTCTTCGGCCCGATCCAAAGAGAGCCGGTCCAGACAGAACCTTTATTCTACAGCAAGCCAACATTTTCTACCGTATGAAAAAGTCTGCCGTTTAACAGTCAGAAACCCTCGAGCAGGTCCTGCCTCGAGGTAAGCTGCCCTCTGTCCTCACTGGTTGGGAGAGACCAAGAGAGAGAGAGGATGAGAGAATGAGTGAGAGAGGGGGGAGGAAGAGGAGGAGGGAGAGGGGGGGTGACTTCCTGTTTTTTTTAGGAGTCCAACTCCTGAAAAAGCTCAACATGGAGACCATCTGTTTCAGAGCCACTTAAAGGATGTTTTCCTTCAAAGGATGATGTACGCTCTTCATCATCGGACCAGCGTTTCCATGTTCAGCATACCTGACAGTCTGATTCTGGATGATCGGATCCAGACGGACATTCCAGCCGGTTCTGTACTCTCTCTTTCAAGGACAGAGCGCCGCTTCAGAAGCTTCTACAGGGATTCATTAATATGAACCATATTCAGAACAAGTGTTCAGCCTGATGAATCTGGTTCACATTCAACAACCTGATGTGTTTGTCTGTTAAAGGTGGAAGGAATGAAACATCTATACCGGGCCCAACACGGAGGTTCTGATGATCCTGCTGATCAATGAAGAAGACGAGGCTTTTTTTTAAATTATTGCTGTCCGTCAACACGGGTGTCAGCACAGATGATAGCAGATCTATTAAACAGAGACGTTTCACCCGTATCGGCGCCGTACGCGTAACATTCTACGATTCTGCAGTCGTTTCCTGTCTTCTTTAACCAGACGTCTGCTCGAACCGTCCAATCACCAAATGATTCCCTTGTCAGAATCAGAACAGAATCATGGACCCAATAAGTACTGACAGAATTAGAATTTGTATCTATTCCTTAAAAACTTTGAGCAAAACTTTCAAATCTAAGAAAACCAGCAGAGAGTCGAACCTGAGCGGCTGCTCGGATTAAACTGGGTCCGTCAGAACATCTGCCTGAATACGGACAGACAGACGGGTCGGGTCTCAGACTTTATTCATCTACTAACGTGTTCGGAGTAAGAACAATTATTTACCACAGAATAAAGTTAGGATGCAGAACCAGCACCGGGGCGATACGGGTCGATTACTGCAGGATCATTTATGCAGCTAATCCAACGTTTCACACCTGGACTTTTTTCAGCCAGAACATCCCAGAACATTTAACCACCAGCCCAGAACTAAAAGTGTAGATGTGTCATGACCTTCATCGCCAGCAGCTGATATGAGAAGATCCCAGGCGTAAACATCATGAGACTTCCTCCACACAGAACAATATTCTGGTTATATAATCAGTTTCTACACAAGTATTGGATTTCTCCACATGTGGCTTTAGCCTTTATCCCCTCCAAAACAGAACAGAACCAAAATAGCATCAATCAAAACAGAACAAAACAAAGAAACTTATCAGAATGTGTGGATTCATCAGATCAGAGTAAAGTTTAGGTCTATATTAAACTATTCATCCCGTCACATAGACACACCTACTGATGTCAGCTGGTCGGCTAAGACGCCGGGTGTGGGCGGAGCTTAGCAGCTGCTCAGTTCATGGACGCTCCTTCGTCAGACATGTTCATTCTCTGGTATTTGATTTATGGACTCTCCTGACCTTCTCCAGTCTTTATCTTCTCCTGATCCCGTTGGCCGGTTCCGTCTCGTATTTGTTTGTTTGGAGTTATAGTTTTGTTCTTTCTGTTGTTTCAATGTCACCTAAAAACATTTACATCCCATCCCATCAGTCACACGAACAAACCCATGAATATTCTCTGCTGCTGAGGCCCAGCATCTACACACGTATCAGAATCCTACTATATATGACGTCTACTACATTATACCGTCTATAATAATAATAAATATAAAGTGTTTTGTCTGATCGTGTTCACCAGGCTTTGGGATCTGGCTCTGCTGAGATCAGACATGCTGATAATTACCTCTAGTGTTATTGTCTCAGGTGTGTCAGGATGGATTCTTCCGGATCATCTGCCCCGTGTCCGATGGAGTTAACGTCTCGTTTGATCTCATGAGACGGTGAACTTGATCGACGACTGTTTCCAGAGGGACGTAGAATATTTGTGTTCCAGTCAGAAGTTTTCAGCCGACCCACTCTGAATGTGAAAACTCTAAACAGGAGGAAAGTTTCGGTACTTGTTGCTGTACTTTAGTGGTAGTACACGTGCGTGTTCCACTGTGTCTAAACAGAAGAACTGGGTCAGAATGTGGGCGGGTACCATTGATCTGTTCTGGCCTACTTTTCCCTCCGTCACCCTGTGAGAAGACAGAAATGTAGAGAATGTGTGTAAACCTGCAGCGAGGAGACAAACGCCTTCCCGTCGTGTGAACCCAGAACCTCCCGGGTCTGAGTTCAGCTCTCCCAGCGCTGCTCTACCGTTTCTCTCTGAACCAAAGTCAGCCTCACAGCGGTGACAGCCTCCAAAGACGCCACGCAGAGCTTCACGGCGGGGTTCCCTTCACCTTTTCTCCCTCCATCTAACGCCGGCGCCGCTGCCTGCATCCTGAACAACATGTCTGAGAAGCTGCTGTGAAACGTGGCGTCTGAGTGCACATGAGTTACGCAGTGAGGTGTCACAGTACATTAACCTAATTTGGAGGATGGATCCTGTCCCGCTCCACCCACGGTCCTCCACCTCCAGGTCTCCTTTCACCCCTCCGGGTGTCGGAGCTCGGGTTCAGGAGCGTTCTCTGTCTCTGCTAACGGAGAGGTGAGAGAGGGAGGACAGGAGAAATGAAAAAAAAAAACAGATTTAGCTGTTTCCTGTTCCTGGAGGGGGCTTTAAAGGCGGCGTGGTGGAGTGTGGGCTCATCATCAGGCGGATCTGGGTCCTGTTCAGACCCGCAGGCACCATAAATGAAACTCTCTAATGGTCCACAGAACCATTTACAGCAAACAAACACATCGTCTGTCAACTAAAGGCAAACTCAAGTGAATCTCTTGAGTCTCTTCATTTT
>JBBDHG010000487.1:45000-60000 GCA_037951165.1 Lophius americanus
GAAGGTAATTGGTTGATAATAGTTCTCATTACCGGTGATGAGCACTAAATGGAAATATTAATTTGAGTGCTGAACGCCACCTGACTATAAACAACAGCGAGAGACAACGAGGCGTCGCGTCCGATGATTCTGCGCCGGGAATCAAAACGGTCTTATCGACCGGGTTATGGAAAAACCCTCCTGAGCGGTTCTGGTGATGTTTCCTGTCTACAGTGATGTTCTTCGTCCTCCAGCTCGTCCTCCTGGCACCAAAGCCGTTGAATAACGAGGAAGATTCCGTGTTCGCGCGCGGTGGGTGGAAGGTGACGTGAACACCTGTCGACAGGTAGCCGCTGCACGACAACCTGTGATAAATGCCACTAATAATTAGTCGGCACATAAACGATACTGTCAACGCCACAGACCATAATAAGCTGCTCACAGGACGTATTTGCTGCAGCTCCTCTTTACCGGCGTCGCCGTTTCCCTCACCTGTCCGGACTTTAAGTCTGACTCTGGTTTGTGTTCCTGTAAAGGTTTGATGCTGATCAAAGACAAACCTTTGTGACACACAAACAATCCTGACCAGTTCCAGCAGGATCAGAACTTCGGATCGATCTCTGGAACGTCGCCTCGTCGCTCCAAACTCTCCCAGCTTCCTTTTGAACTTCTCCGCATCTTCATTCTGGATGCTGCAGAAAGAAACGCAGGAAATGTTTCGGCGACAGAAATAAATCCTTTTCTTTGTCTGTAGCGGCGCCAACATGTGGTAGCAGCTCCACAGCTTCATCTCCCGCTCCTCTGCCTCGCGTCCTGACTGTCTGCTCGGTCGCTGCTTCCTCCCACTCCGAGGCAGCGTTTCATCTCCGGCGCTGAGAGGCTGTTTCTCTCCGCTGGTCGTTTCCCCCGAGGATTCAGACGAAGACAAAGTGGATCAAGACGGCAGAGAGCAAAATAGTTTTACTTCTGTGGATTTAAACGCCGTCTGTCGGAAAAGAAGCGCCGCTCAGATAACAACCAGCCGAACTTCGGCGCCGCGTTCTCACCTCAGAGGCCGTGCGACTCTTCGTCAAGCGTCCTCCCAGAACCTTCTTTACATGGATATAAATATAGTGCAGATCAAAGGGAACAAAGTCTGAAAATTCTGACGGCATCCAGAAACCAGTTCTGTTCACTTTTGACAAATGAAAGGTGATTTTCTGTGATTGGATGAGTATCAGAAACATGAGGATGAGTATCACAAACATGAGGAAGAGTATCATAAACATGAGGATGAGTATCACAAACATGAGGATGAGTATCACAAACATGAGGATGAGTATCACAAACATGAGGAAGAGTATCACATACATGAGGAAGAGTATCACAAACATGAGGATGAGTATCAGAAACATGAGGATGAGTATCACAAACATGAGGATGAGTATCACAAACATGAGGATGAGTATCACAAACATGAGGATGAGTATCACAAACATGAGGAAGAGTATCACAAACATGAGGAAGAGTATCACAAACATGAGGATGAGTATCACAAACATGAGGAAGAGTATCAGAAACATGAGGATGAGTATCACAAACATGAGGATGAGTATCACAAACATGAGGAAGAGTATCACAAACATGAGGATGAGTATCACAAACATGAGGAAGAGTATCACAAACATGAGGATGAGTATCACAAACATGAGGAAGAGTATCAGAAACATGAGGATGAGTATCACAAACATGAGGATGAGTATCAGAAACATGAGGAAGAGTATCACAAACATGAGGATGAGTATCAGAAACATGAGGAAGAGTATCACAAACATGAGGAAGAGTATCACAAACACGAGGAAGAGTATCACAAACATGAGGAAGAGTATCACAAACATGAGGATGAGTATCAGAAACATGAGGAAGAGTATCACAAACACGAGGAAGAGTATCACAAACATGAGGAAGAGTATCACAAACATGAGGATGAGTATCAGAAACATGAGGAAGAGTATCACAAACACGAGGAAGAGTATCACAAACATGAGGAAGAGTATCACAAACATGAGGATGAGTATCACAAACATGAGGAAGAGTATCACAAACATGAGGATGAGTATCAGAAACATGAGGAAGAGTATCACAAACACGAGGAAGAGTATCACAAACATGAGGAAGAGTATCACAAACATGAGGATGAGTATCACAAACATGAGGATGAGTATCACAAACATGAGGATGAGTATCACAAACATGAGGAAGAGTATCAGAAACATGAGGATGAGTATCACAAACATGAGGATGAGTATCACAAACATGAGGAAGAGTATCACAAACATGAGGAAGAGTATCAGAAACATGAGGATGAGTATCAGAAACATGAGGAAGAGTATCACAAACACGAGGAAGAGTATCACAAACATGAGGAAGAGTATCACAAACATGAGGATGAGTATCAGAAACATGAGGAAGAGTATCACAAACACGAGGAAGAGTATCACAAACATGAGGAAGAGTATCACAAACATGAGGATGAGTATCAGAAACATGAGGAAGAGTATCACAAACACGAGGAAGAGTATCACAAACATGAGGAAGAGTATCACAAACATGAGGATGAGTATCACAAACATGAGGAAGAGTATCACAAACATGAGGATGAGTATCAGAAACATGAGGAAGAGTATCACAAACACGAGGAAGAGTATCACAAACATGAGGAAGAGTATCACAAACATGAGGATGAGTATCACAAACATGAGGATGAGTATCACAAACATGAGGAAGAGTATCACAAACATGAGGAAGAGTATCACAAACACGAGGAAGAGTATCACAAACATGAGGATGAGTATCACAAACATGAGGATGAGTATCACAAACATGAGGATGAGTATCACAAACATGAGGAAGAGTATCAGAAACATGAGGATGAGTATCACAAACATGAGGATGAGTATCACAAACATGAGGATGAGTATCACAAACATGAGGAAGAGTATCAGAAACATGAGGATGAGTATCACAAACATGAGGATGAGTATCACAAACATGAGGAAGAGTATCACAAACACGAGGAAGAGTATCACAAACATGAGGATGAGTATCACAAACATGAGGATGAGTATCACAAACATGAGGATGAGTATGAAAGGTTCACTGGATAAGTTTTATACAATAGCTTGTGAAATAAAAGACAATTAAAGAAGTAGGAGACTCTCATAAAGATGAAAGTAAACTTCGTTGACACAATATAAGAAGACATGATACAAATACTGGATTTATTTGGTTTATTTTCTTTTATAAATATTTAAACCCCTCATTATTTCTCTGAACCTCCCAACTCGTCTCAGAACCTACAGAACCTCTAGACATATAAGTTTACCACAAACAAATCAACAACTGCTGATTCTAGTTCCATTTGTAATTAAAAGAATCTCCATTATATGTTTAAAATTCAAAAGGGGAAAGAAGAAAACCAAGAAACAAGAAGAACAGCTCAGGTAGCCCTCATGTGTTCACCACGGCGTGACGTCCAGATCAGCCCTCAAGTGTCCGGCTGATGCAACGAACAAAAAGGGTTGTTCTCTCACTCCTCTCCTCGCCGGTGCCGGTACCGGTACCGTTACCGGTACCGAGGCAGATCCACGGAACAGGTTCATGAAACTCACCAACTTTCTCTGAGGAACAGCCTTTTACTTCCAACCATTCGTCAGCAATCATCCACGTTTGTCAGCTACATTTCTTTCAGGTGTACAAACGATCCTTCACAGGTTAAATCAAACCTGCCTGCTTCATATTTGAAGCTGTGGCCCACAATCATTCTTTCTAACTGCTCAGTCACTCAGGAGGAAATAATGAAGTCCTCAGATAGAGGTCCACTCTGCGGCCGCTCTCATTCATGAAATATGGATCCGGATCCTGATCCAGGAATCATAAACCAGAGCTGCTGTGTTGCTGAATCTCACATCTTAATCATCAAGGCCTCACGTTGAATATATCTGAACAATCCTCCTTGTTTTACGGCATCGCCGCCGAGGCAATTGGTTCCAAATCATAAAGTCCAGGGGGGGCGGGGGGGCGATGCCGTCCCTTCGGCTTCCACTGATTGGATTTGGTAGTCCTTGACTCCAGGTTTTACTGGTGGCTGGCTCTGATCTACACAGTAATCAATGGCTACAGGAGAAGACTGACCTTCATGATCTCGTCTACCTCAGGAGCTCACGCCGTCTCCGACGTGTCGCCGCCCAGGTCAGCGGGTCAAAGGGCATAAACCCAACAACGACACGTTAACAGGAGGCGGCCGCTTTAACGCGTGAAGGAAGAGGTGGAGACACTCAGGAAGTCTGACAGACCCCTCCTCTGTCCTATTATTATCCATGTTTGCAGAGGAATACCAAAATAAGAAAAGTGAAGAATTCAAATAACGACGACTTTGATTGAAGGAAGATGAAAAACCAAAGATTGATCGGATGTTCTTCTGTTTTACTTCCATCTGGATCCCAGGCGTCAGGACAGGAAGTGATGTAAAAGCCTCCGTCTCCAACAGTGACACACATTTTGGTTTTTGGTTAATCAGCGTCAATTAAAAAGACTGAATGAAGAAATGATCATAATGATAATATAATGATAATATATAATAGATATAATATAATGCTAATATATAATAGAGATAATATAATGATAATATAATGATAATATATAATAGAGATAATAAAATGATAATATATAATAGAGATAATATAATGATGATATATAATAGAGATAATATAATGATAATATATAATAGAGATAATATAATGATAATATATAATAGAGATAATATAATGATAATATATAATAGAGATAATATAATGATAATATATAATAGAGATAATATAATGATAATATATAATAGAGATAAAATAATGATAATATAATGATAATATATAATAGAGATAATATAATGATAATATATAATAGAGATAATATAATGATAATATATAATAGAGATAATAAAATGATAATATATAATAGAGATAATAAAATGATAATATATAATAGAGATAATATAATGATAATATATAATAGAGATAATATAATGATAATATAATGATAATATATAATAGAGATAATAAAATGATAATATAATGATAATATATAATAGAGATAATATAATGATAATATATAACAGAGATAATATAATGATAATATATAATAGAGATAATATAATGATAATATATAATAGAGATAATATAATGATAATATATAATAGAGATAATATAATGATAATATATAATAGAGATAATATAATGATAATATATAATAGAGATAATATAATGATAATATATAATAGAGATAATATAATGATAATATATAATAGAGATAATATAATGATAATATATAATAGAGATAATATAATGATAATATATAATAGAGATAATATAATGATAATATATAATAGAGATAATATAATGATAATATATAATAGAGATAATATAATGATAATATAATGATAATATATAATAGAGATAATATAATGCTAATATATAATAGAGATAATATAATGATAATATATAATAGAGATAATATAATGATAATATAATGCTAATATATAATAGAGATAATAAAATGATAATATAATGATAATATATAATAGAGATAATATAATGATAATATAATGATAATATATAATAGAGATAATATAATGCTAATATATAATAGAGATAATATAATGCTAATATATAATAGAGATAATATAATGCTAATATATAATAGAGATAATATAATGATAATATAATGATAATATATAACAGAGATAATATAATGATAATATATAATAGATATAATATAATGATAATATATAATAGAGATAATAAAATGATAATATATAACAGAGATAATATAATGATAATATATAATAGAGATAATATAATGATAATATATAATAGAGATAATATAATGATAATATATAACAGAAATAATATAATGATAATATATAATAGAGATAATATAATGATAATATAATGATAATATATAACAGAGATAATATAATGCTAATATATAATAGAGATAATATAATGCTAATATATAACAGAGATAATATAATGATAATATATAACAGAGATAATATAATGATAATATATAACAGAGATAATATAATGATAATATATAATAGAGATAATATAATGATAATATATAACAGAGATAATATAATGATAATATATAATAGAGATAATAAAATGATAATATAATGATAATATATAATAGAGATAATATAATGATAATATATAACAGAGATAATATAATGATAATATATAATAGAGATAATATAATGATAATATATAACAGAAATAATATAATGATAATATATAATAGAGATAATATAATGATAATATAATGATAATATATAACAGAGATAATATAATGATAATATAATGCTAATATATAATAGAGATAATATAATGCTAATATATAATAGAGATAATATAATGCTAATATATAATAGAGATAATATAATGATAATATATAATAGAGATAATATAATGATAATATATAACAGAGATAATATAATGATAATATATAATAGAGATAATAAAATGATAATATATAATAGAGATAATAAAATGATAATATAATGATAATATATAATAGAGATAATATAATGATAATATAATGATAATATATAATAGAGATAATATAATGATAATATATAATAGAGATAATATAATGATAATATATAACAGAGATAATATAATGATAATATAATGATAATATAATGATAATATATAATAGAGATAATATAATGATAATATATAATAGAGATAATATAATGATAATATAATGATAATATATAATAGAGATAATATAATGATAATATATAATAGAGATAATATAATGATAATATATAACAGAGATAATATAATGATAATAAAATGATAATATAATGATAATATATAATAGAGATAATATAATGATAATATATAATAGAGATAATATAATGATAATGTATAATAGAGATAATAAAATGATAATATATAATAGAGATAATATAATGATAATATATAATAGAGATAATATAATGATAATATATAACAGAGATAATATAATGATAATATATAATAGAGATATTATAATGATAATATATAATAGAGATAATATAATGATAATATATAATAGAGATAATATAATGATAATATATAATAGAGATAATAAAATAATAATATATAATAGAGATAATAAAATGATAATATATAATAGAGATAATATAATGATAATATATAATAGAGATAATATAATGATAATATATAATAGAGATAATATAATGATAATATATAATAGAGATAATATAATGATAATATATAATAGAGATAATAAAATGATAATATAATGATAATATATAATATAGATAATATAATGATAATATATAATAGAGATAATAAAATGATAATATATAATAGAGATAATAAAATGATAATAAAATGATAATATATAATAGAGATAATAAAATGATAATATAATGATAATATATAATAGAGATAATATAATGATAATATAATGATAATATATAATAGAGATAATATAATGATAATATAATGATAATATATAATAGAGATAATATAATGATAATATATAATAGAGATAATAAAATGATAATATAATGATAATATATAATAGAGATAATATAATGATAATATAATGATAATATATAATAGAGATAATATAATGATAATATATAATAGAGATAATAAAATGATAATATAATGATAATATATAATAGAGATAATATAATGATAATATAATGATAATATATAATAGAGATAATATAATGATAATATATAACAGAGATAATATAATGATAATATATAATAGAGATAATATAATGATAATATATAACAGAGATAATATAATGATAATATATAATAGAGATAATAAAATGATAATATATAATAGAGATAATAAAATGATAATATAATGATAATATATAACAGAGATAATATAATGATAATATATAATAGAGATAATATAATGATAATATATAACAGAGATAATATAATGATAATATATAATAGAGATAATATAATGATAATATATAATAGAGATAATAAAATGATAATATAATGATAATATATAATAGAGATAATATAATGATAATATAATGATAATATATAATAGAGATAATATAATGATAATATATAATAGAGATAATATAATGATAATTTAATGATAATATATAATAGAGATAATATAATGACTCATACATGAAGAGGTTTATGTCTGAGATATGTGGAGATCCTGACCTTTGACCTCTAGAGGTCGTCAGCGACTGATCCACCCTGATTAAAGTTAAAACACGTTGTGGCGTTTTACAGAATATCTACATTGATATTAAACGCAAAGAAAATGTAGGAAATACAAAATGTATTTAGTATTTAATATATTTTCTGTTGTGCTTTATGATTTACTTTTTATAAAAACAACAACAACGGCGATTTTCATGCTTTGTTTTACAAATATTACTCAGAAAAAACTTATAGAAACGTATAAATATTCTTGAAAGTAAAAAAAAATAAATAATATAATGATAATATAATGATAATATATAATAGAGATAATATAATGATAATATAATGATAATATATAATAGAGATAATATAATGATAATATATAATAGAGATAATAAAATGATAATATAATTATAATATATAATAGAGATAATATAATGATAATATAATGATAATATATAATAGAGATAATATAATGATAATATATAATAGAGATAATAAAATGATAATATAATGATAATATATAATAGAGATAATATAATGATAATATAATGATAATATATAATAGAGATAATATAATGATAATATATAACAGAGATAATATAATGATAATATATAATAGAGATAATATAATGATAATATATAACAGAGATAATATAATGATAATATATAATAGAGATAATAAAATGATAATATAATGATAATATATAATAGAGATAATATAATGATAATATATAACAGAGATAATATAATGATAATATATAATAGAGATAATATAATGATAATATATAACAGAGATAATATAATGATAATATATAATAGAGATAATATAATGATAATATATAATAGAGATAATAAAATGATAATATAATGATAATATATAATAGAGATAATATAATGATAATATAATGATAATATATAATAGAGATAATATAATGATAATATATAATAGAGATAATATAATGATAATATAATGATAATATATAATAGAGATAATATAATGATAATATAATGATAATATATAATAGAGATAATATAATGATAATATATAACAGAGATAATATAATGATAATATATAATAGAGATAATATAATGATAATATATAACAGAGATAATATAATGATAATATATAATAGAGATAATAAAATGATAATATAATGATAATATATAATAGAGATAATATAATGATAATATATAACAGAGATAATATAATGATAATATATAATAGAGATAATATAATGATAATATATAACAGAGATAATATAATGATAATATATAATAGAGATAATATAATGATAATATATAATAGAGATAATAAAATGATAATATAATGATAATATATAATAGAGATAATATAATGATAATATAATGATAATATATAATAGAGATAATATAATGATAATATATAATAGAGATAATATAATGATAATATAATGATAATATATAATAGAGATAATATAATGATAATATAATGATAATATATAATAGAGATAATATAATGATAATATATAACAGAGATAATATAATGATAATATATAATAGAGATAATATAATGATAATATATAACAGAGATAATATAATGATAATATATAATAGAGATAATATAATGATAATATATAATAGAGATAATATAATGATAATATAATGATAATATATAATAGAGATAATATAATGATAATATATAATAGAGATAATATAATGATAATATAATGATAATATATAATAGAGATAATATAATGACTCATACATGAAGAGGTTTATGTCTGAGATATGTGGAGATCCTGACCTTTGACCTCTAGAGGTCGTCAGCGACTGATCTACCCTGATTAAAGTTAAAACACGTTGTGGCGTTTTACAGAATATCTACATTGATATTAAACGCACAGAAAATGTAGGAAATACAAAATGTATTTAGTATTTAATATATTTTCTGTTGTGCTTTATGATTTACTTTTTATAAAAACAACAACAACGGCGATTTTCATGCTTTGTTTTACAAATATTACTCAGAAAAAACTTATAGAAACGTATAAATATTCTTGAAAGTAAATAAAAAAAAAGTTATCCTGGTATCCATACTCTTCCTCAGACGAAGCTAAAGTAATGCTTTTAACGTATGTTAGGGAGCAACAGTGAGTTCATGCCAGGGGTCACGGGTTCAAGTCCCCCAAATATGTAACCAGCTCCCTACCTGCCCACAAATACACACACGCACATACACACACACAAACACACGCACATACACACACACACACACGCACATACGCACACACGCACATACACACACACACGCACATACACACACACACACACACGCACATACACACACACACACACACGCACATACACACACATACACACACACGCACATACACACACACACGCACATACACACACACACACATACACACACACGCACATACACACACACGCACATACACACACACACACGCACATACACACACACACGCACATACACACACACACGCACATACACACACACACACATACACACACACACACACACGCACATACACACACACGCACATACACACACACGCACATACACACACACACGCACATACACACACATACACACACACGCACATACACACAAACGCACATACACACACACACATACACACACACGCACATACACACAAACGCACATACACACACACACACGCACATACACACACACACACGCACATACACACAAACGCACATACATACATACACACACGGACATAGAAATCCGCCCCCACATACACACACGCACGTACACACGGACATACACACAAACGCACATTCACTCGCACACACACACAAACCCACACACAAATGTACACTCACACACACACACACACACACACGCGTGAGGCGGGGGAAACCGCTCGTACTGTAAAGGTCATGACCTTCCTTGCAGAGCTCTGAATATCAAATGTGCTTACAACACGTCTTATTTTATTTTATTTATTGTCGGGTAAGACGGAGGATAAGTCAAACTTTCACGCAGCCGAACGAGCAGAACTTCTGTCCGGAGGCTTTCGGACCACATGGACGTTATTGACGAGTCAGTAGGACGTTGGTTCTGTCGCATAGTCTTTAAAAAAACATGCCCTTAAAACCCCCCATTGTCAGAAGTAAACAACTGAGCTTTCCCAGAACCAGTCCAGTTCTTCCTCACACTCAGGTCTATGAGGGTCCGATATTTTAAAGGAACCATGAAATAGTAGTTGAGTAATCGTGTAACACGAAGGATCGGCGGCAGCGTCCTGATTGTCTGGGTCAATAATGAGATGATAAATCGTTTTGGTTCTGCTTCATGCTTTCGGACTCCGAGGTTTACAGCTGCTACAGGTTCTGATCCCACAGGATCTGTTACTGAATCCGTTCAGACCACAGAGTGGTGGATCCCGGAGTACTAGTACACCAGAACTCACCGTCAGAGTTTCTTCACTGGCTCTGGGTCCAGAGACGACACCACATCCATAACTGATGGCTACAGAATAAAAACATGGACAAGAATAATCAGTGAAGCGGCTCCGGACGGAACCATCGATCGGACCACAGGACTAAATAACTCTCTTAACGAGGTGGAAAGAATCGCTGTTCTGGGAGTTTGGCATGTGGTGGAAGATTTTCAACCGGGTCTGGTGAACCTGGCAGGAAGAGGTTAACGAACAAACAACTAAAGGTAGCAGCCATGTTCTGTTGGATGGGCCGGTTGAGCAGAACCCACCCCTATAGTCCCCTCCCACTCTGGCGCTCATGAGACAGGAAGCTCTAGACGTGTCAATAAAGCACCGAAGACAAACTTCCTCCTGCAGTCAGAGATGGATCCATCACTGACTGCAGGAGGAGGTTGGTCTTCAGTTTAATTATTGCTTTATTATATTGTATAAGAACTTTCTTCCATATGTCTGTGCGACATTAAGAGACGCCAGTATAAAACATATATATAGTGACGGTGTCAGAAAGTTTGAAATAACAGCAAAAACACGGCTAATGATGCTATTTTTCAGCAAGTTTGGCCCGTTTGGCCGTTTGGAACAGCAATAAAAGTGAACGACATGGAATAAAATAAAGAATGATTACAATATGGGCAATAATCTGTTTAAGATTATAAGACATTCCTTTCCTTAAAGAGGTTACATCAAGTCTGCAGACAAACTGAACCGATCACACCCTGCCTTTAAAGATCCCCGTGGTTCTGACTGAGTGCTGATCCGCCGGGCTCACACACAAGAACCCGCTGAGGACTGAGACGGGACAGGAGACGCTGAGAGAATCATAATATTACAGGAAATCTCTGCCCTTACATCAGGAGGAACACCGATGCTCCTCTTCAACCGCCGTCCATCACCGACCTCTAACAGAAACAAATGTGTGTGTGTGTGTGTGTGTGTGTGTGTGTGTGTGTGTGTGTGTGAGTGTGTGTGTGAGTGTGTGTGTGTGTGAGAGTGTGTGTGTATTTATGTGTGTATGTGTGTGTGTATGTATGTGTGTATGTGTGTGTGTGTGTGAATGTGTGTGTGTGTGTGTGAGAGTGTGTGTGTATGTGTGTGTGAGAGTGTGTTTGTGTGTGTGTATGTGTGTGTGTGTGTGTATGAGAGTGTGCATATGTGTGAGTGTGTTTGTGTGAGACTGTGTGCGTATGATAGTGTTTGTGTGTGTGTGTGTGTGTGTGTGAATGTGTGTGTGTGTGTGTGTGTGTATGAGAGTGAGTGTGTGTGTGTGTATGAGAGTGTGTGTGTGTGTGTGTGAGAGTGTGTGTGTGTGAGTGTGTGTGTGAGTGTGTGTGTGAATGTGTGTGTGTGTGTGTGTGTGAGAGCGTGTGAGTGTGTGTGTGTGTATGAGAGTGAGTGTGTGTGTGTGTATGAGAGTGTGTGTGTGTGTATGAGAGTGTGTGTGTGTGTGTATGAGGGTTAGTGTGTGTGTGTGTGTGTGTGTATGAGAGTGTGTGTGTGTGTATGAGAGTGTGTGTGTGTGTGTATGAGGGTTAGTGTGTGTGTGTGTGTGTGTGTGAATGTGTGTGTGTGTGTGTGTGAGAGTGTGTGTGTGTGTGTGTGAGAGTGTGTGAGTGTGTGTGTGTGTATGAGAGTGAGTGTGTGTGTGTGTATGAGAGTGTGTGTGTGTGTGTGTGTGTGTATGAGAGTGTGTATATGTGTGAGTGTGTTTGTGTGAGACTGTGTTCGTATGATAGTGTGTGTGTGTGTGTGAGTGTGTGTGTGAATGTGTGTGTGTGTGTGTGTGAGTGTGTGTGTGTGTATGAGAGTGAGTGTGTGTGTGTGTGTGTATGAGAGTGTGTGTGTGTGTGTATGAGAGTGTGTGTGTATGAGGGTTAGTGTGTGTTTGTGTATGAGAGTGTGTGTGTGTGAGAGAGTGTGTGTGTGTGTATGAGAGTGAGTGTGTGTGTGTATGAGAGTGTGTGTGTGTGTGTGTGTATGAGGGTTAGTGTGTGTGTGTGTGTGTGTGTCTTCTGATGTTAATTACAAAGGAAGTTTGACTCTATAATTATAATTACTCATTCATTTTAAATGCATACACACATTTGATTTGACCTCTAGCAAACATTTCAGCTGCAGCAGCGCCGGCACCCATGATAATGTGGGTGTCCCCAAACATGACACCCTGCTGTCACAGGAGAAGGTAGAGAGTTAGCTGAGATGATGAAGAGGAGGAGGGCAGCTCTACTGTGTGTCCAAGAGGCCGGGAGGAAAGGCAGCAGGGCTAGAAGCATTGGATGAGGGTACAAAACTCTTTTATCATGGAGTAGATGGGAGGAGAAATGGGGCGGGGTGGTTTTGAAGCAGGAGTAGGTGAAGAGTGTTCTGGTGGTGAAGAGAGTATCAGCCAGAGTGATGAAGACGATGATAGAAATTGTAGGCGTGATGATGAACGTTTTGGTTGTGAGTTGTAGGAGAGAGAGAACCTCTGGAGTGAGTTGGATGAAGTGATGCAGAGTGTTACCAGGGGTGAGAGAGAGGTGGTTGGAGCAGACGTCAGAGGAGATGATGGACAGGTGAGAGGAGATGATGGACAGGTGTGGTGTGAAGGACAGGAATGAGGAAGGACAGATGGTGGTAGATTTTGTTAAGAGCATCTATCGCCATTTCGGTTGTGGAAGAGTAAAAATAAAAGGCCTTTCCCAGAAACAATCCACTTCTTCCTCACACAAAGATCTGTGTGGGTAAAACATTAGAAAATGACCCATGAAATAGTTTTTGAGTTATCGCTTTAAGACGAAGGATTTTCAAGGAACTTTAGTTGCTTTAATCTTTTATGCAATGATCATGTGTTAGGCCTAATTTAAGATGATTGTTTTCTGCGGGGGGGGGGGGGGGGGGCAGGATGGACAAGGGGAGGGGCCTAACGAAAGTGAGGCCAACAAATTGTGAGCGGTGCTCCGTCTGACTGTCGGCCATCTTTAAGTATAAAACAGAGATTGTAAATGAATCCAGTGTATTTTCTTCTCTGCCGTGACAGATTATTTTGAATACTGTATATTTGTCGTGTACTTCTTTCCCCCACATGTTTTCTGGTGCAGGTTGTAGATTGTGAGTTCGTACTGAAGGGATTACTGTAGAAATCTTTCACCGCCTGATGAATCAGGCCTGATGGATTCTCACCGCCGCGCCGCGTTAAAGCTCACGCTGTGTGGTTGTTTTTAAAAACGGCTCATTGGCGTGATCATGAAAGTCCGTATGTTCCGTAATAGAGCGTGATAAATCAAAGCCACTTTAGGAGCGTTCAGCCATCATCTGCATGTGGGTGA
>JBBDHG010000487.1:65000-67500 GCA_037951165.1 Lophius americanus
CCTACTGTCCCTCACCTGTCCCTCACCTGTCCCTCACCTGTCCCTCTACTGTCCTTCACCTGTCCCCTACTGTCCCTCACCTGTCCCTCTACTGACCCTCACCTGTCCCCTACTGTCCCTCACCTGTCCCCTACTGTCCCTCACCTGTCCATCACCTGTCCCTCACCTGTCCCTCACCTGTCCCCTACTGTCCCTCACCTGTCCCTCTACTGTCCCTCACCGGTCCCTCACCTGTCCCCTACTGTCCCTCACCTGTCCCTCACCTGTCCCATATTGTCCCTCACCTGTCCCCTACTGTCCCGCACCTGTCCCTCATCTGTCCCTCACCTGTGCCTCACCTGTCCCCTACTGTCCCTCACCTGTCCCCTACTGTCCCTCTACTGTTCCACACCTGTCCCCTACTGTCCCTCACCTGTCCCCTACTGTCCCTCACCTGTCCCACACTGTCCCTCACCTGTCCCATACTGTCCCTCACCTGTCCCACACTGTCCCTCACCTGTCCCATACTGTCCCTCACCTGTCCCTCGGTGTTCCCTGAATCCAGTGTTTTGTAAGTTTTGTGTCTCTTGTGAATTATTATGTTGTACTTTTTGTTTTGTTACTTTACAATTATTGATCATTTATTGATCATTTATTGATCATTGTTTACTACTTTCTTTATTTTTTGTCTGTTTTGTAAATCAGACTCGCTCATTAATGTTATATTGTAGCATATTATACTTTAGTGTGTACGTAAAACCAAACACTCCACCTCCAGCGGGCGCGGCGGAGGTTCTGGCGGGAGTCTGTAGACTGAAGTATTTCAGGAAACAGGAAACAGGAAACAGGAAACAGGAAACGTTGCTGGTCTAAGGGTTGAAGAACAAACCGTGTTTAAGAAGGTAGAGAGTTTTATCTTCTGGGTCGGTGGAGTCTGGGCATAGCTGGATGAATATTTCATTTATTACATGAATAACATGAATGTTGTGTCCCTGTGGTAGAACCAATCACAGGTCTCCTCCTCTTCTTCTTCTTCTGATGTGGTTATTTTACTGAGATGTTCTATCAGACCGCAGGCAGCATTTCTATCTAGAGACTCCTTGTTCATGCTGGACCAGAACCTGGTTCTGTAGTGAGCAGAATAAGAATAACTGGTCGGATTGGGTCAGCGGTGAGCTGGGGGGAGGCTGGGCGGAGGCGGAGTGTCGTCGGTGGCTGGAGCGACCGCTATCACAGAATGATGTGGACACAGCGAAGGATTGTCCCTCATCACAAGTACAAACGTTCCCAGGTGAAGGTGCGTTATCTGCGGCACACACTGGTTCTACCCGGGGTTCGGTTCCTCTCTGGTGTTTCACCTGGACTCAAACTTCATGATCTCCGTAAATGACCACGACTCACAGGACAGAGATCCGTCCTCTGGTTCTGTCCCCGCAGACGGAACCAGAGGACCGGAGGCAGCAGTGGGACGGGAGGGATCATCACCTTCAGAGTGATGACAGTGTTTGTTATGGAGGATGAACATGAAGATGACAAACACACACACACATATATATACACAAACACACACACACATATACACACACACACACACACATACATACACAAACACACACACATATATATACACAAACACACACACACATACGTACACATACACACACATATATATACAAACACACACAACATACATACACAAACACACACACACATACACACACACATACACACACACAGAACAGGAAGTTGAACAGAACCGGCTGTCGGACTTCGTCGTTCCATTTAAATTTCTTGTGTCACTTTTGAGATGATGGTTACATTTATTTTGTAAGACGTTTTTAAACTAGAGTCCAGTTCATGTCGGTGGACAGAATGTCGGCCGGCGCCGCTGAGCGGGTCCATACAGTAATCAGAACCTTTAAGGCTCTGATTAAAAAATGGCGTCTATGATGAGTGGCACAAAGCTGCAGCTCTCTCTCTGGACTCACTCCCTCCGGCACCGCAGCACCTGGAAAGCCGAAGATGACCCGGCATCCATTAGCCGTGGCGGCGCCCCGCCCCCCCAGTGCCCCCCCAGAGTCAAGCAGCTCTGAATAATGAGACGGAGCCGCATGCATCCATGTAGCAGCAGGGCCCTGAAGGAACACGTGCCAGCAGGGGATTGTTCGCCGCCTCTGCGGGGCTGTCAGTAAACATGTGCCGCCTGCAGGGGGGGGGCATTTTAGCAGGAGCAACCCCCCCCCTCGCCCTGCATCCTGGGAAATTATGGATGGATTTCCATAAAACCCCAAAGCAGCGTGTTAGCGTTAGGATCCCCTCTGGCTACAGGAGATTTATGAATCCACATCGACGTGAGCATTGCTTATAATACAGCGACATTTAACAGATGAAGGAGATGAGCAGTGCATTATGGGTAAGTGAGCACAACTGAGTATTCGTACGGTGGAATCAGCGATACCTGTAGGCAGCGCTGCACAGCCTGACGTGATTGACAGGTGCTTCTGTGTGCTGAAGAGTCTCT
>JBBDHG010000487.1:77500-80000 GCA_037951165.1 Lophius americanus
CAGAGGGTCACTTTGATGGTTTCTAAACTTTATAATTATGTCGTATTTTCAGGAACACGGACGCCGCTCCTCTTAACGGACCCAGATTCTGTCCGACTATAAATCTCCACATTTTTACCATGAAGGATTTCACTCAATAAAAAAGTAAACCTACTGTCAGCAAGGCTCTCGCCCCGAAAACCCGCAATCCCCTGCGTTGTACAAACGATCCCCCTGACTTAATGAATAAGTCCTAATATTAAATGTAACGTTATTAACGTAAATTAAAGGTAAAGTTAGTAACTCTGCTAAATATAAGTATTATGGTTATATAAAACATATAAAAGAAGAATCTCCTGGATTTAATCATAATAATCTTCTTTTAATTTTATCACACGTTACGTAAACACAGAACAACGTCGGGAAATTCATCTCTGCAGTTGACCCACCCCTGAGGGAGCAGTGGGCGGAGCCTGTGGAGCATCGGGGAGCTGGGGTTGTTCAAGGACACTACGACATGTGGACTGCAGGGGCGGTCATCACACCGGGGGTCTCAGGGGTCCTTAATAACAGGTGAGTCTATTAAACCAGCAGCTACTATCAGATGTGAGGTGAGAGAAAGTGTGTGAAGCAGCGGTGGCGTGATATTCAGTGGGTTTCTACGACCGACGTCACACTTTAGATTCAGAATCAGAATCAGAATCTTTGGCTGAGATGAAAATAAAATCCCATCCTGCCAGATGAATCCAGGAGATCACAGGTACCAGACAGATATTAGCCGGAGACGCTCCGAATGAAGAGGCAAACACAGACGCAGATCAGAAAGGAAGGAGATCTGCTGGTTCTGGTTCCGTCACAGAGGTGATTCTCCAGCCGACAGGAAGATCTTTTTTCTGACAGTGGTTCCCAACTTCATCCGTACTAGTTTCTCCTTTGAGCCAGAACATTTATTGTTAGTCGGGCTCCTGCCTCCAGCTGGTCAAGTTCCAGCCCCTCACCTGTCACTCATCTTGATGAGCTGTCTGTAATGAAACCAAGGTCACCCTCATCCAGAGGAGAACCGCAGACGTAGAAGAAGCGGTGCTGAGGATCTACAGGCGTCTGTCTCTCTGTCACAATCTGATGAAGACGCTGCGATGAAGACGGTGTGATGAAGATGCTGCGATGAATCTGCTGTGATGAAGACGCTGCGCTGAATCTGCTGTGATGAAGACGCTGCAATGAATCTGCTGCGATGAAGACGCTGCGATGAAGACGCTGTGATGAAGATGCCGTGATGAATCTGCTGTGATGAAGACGCTGTGATGAATCTGCTGTGATGAAGCTGCCCTGTTGTTGAGTCAGTAAAGTGTGAATCATGCAGTGTCATGTGGTCGGACTGGTCCCTCCGGGCCACAGGTACTTGGTACAGGTACCAATAACACATCGGGAGAGAAATCCCCCCCAGAACCCGTCGGACGTGTCGGCTCACCTGGTGTCCAGACATGGGGGCGCGGCTGAGGAGATTCACAACATCATGACGAGGAGATTACAGATCGGCGGATCCTCAGTCTCGGGTTTGACTGGATCATCAATTTTGTCTGGAACCCTAAAAACATTTCGTCCTAATTTCTCTGCTGTTCAAACTTAATCACTGTGGAAATGAAGACGTCGTGTCGGCGCTGAAACCAATAACCTGGAAAACAAGCCGACTCGTCTGCCGGGATCCGGTTCTGTTCTGCACGGCTGACTGACAGAGACGGCTGCGGTCACACGAGGACACATTGTGTTGATCCGAGACCTCGCTGTGATTGTGGTGACTCAGCAGAATGTTGACAGCAGGTCTGGGTTCTGTTCCTGTTCTGTTCGTTCAAAGACAGCAGAGGAGCTGGGCACTAATGAACTCGTCTTCGTCGTCACGCTCTCTCGCAACGATGAGTCAATGATGAAGACGGCCACCGATCAAAACAGCCTTTTCTAAATAAATGACAACTTATGGCCCGGTTCTGGTCATCAGAGCCAGAAACACCGGAAACAGGGGCTCCCACCTCCAGGCTCCCAGCACCACCCGTGGATAAACACGGGTGGTGCTGGGGGCCAGCCGGGCCCATCCCTCATACGACACACTGCAGCAGACGCCTTAAAGGTTTGAAGTTAGAGGTTTAACGTAAAGAAAGGAAACTTCATACATTTATAGAACTTCAGTAGAACTTCACGCTCGCTGTAGGAAACAAGAACGGACGTATGCAGTGGTTGGCCACCGCATATCATGTGATCCACAAATAAATGTGTTTTTAAGGAGAGCTAAAAGAAATAAAAAAGAGCTTAAAGAAATATGTGATGGCAAAGAAGGCCAGCCTCTTTTATTAAAAACTAACATCAAACGTTTCTCTTCATCTTCAGCCGTTTTACTTTGGAGGAACTAAGTCTTTAAACATTGTTGTTGTTTTTCATTGAATTTGTAGTTTTCTCCCCTTGTGCCACGGTTTTTAATTAAGTAATGATTTGTTGTTGTTTGTTCTCCGTGTGATGTCATCAGGAC
>JBBDHG010000487.1:85000-170000 GCA_037951165.1 Lophius americanus
TTGTTGTGTTGTTGTCTTGTGTTGTTGTGTTGTTGTGTTGTTTAGTTGTGTTGTCTCGTGTTGTTGTGTTGTTGTCTTGTGTTGTCTCGTGTTGTTGTGTTGTTGTGTTGTTGTCTTGTGTTGTTGTCTTGTGTTGTTGTCTTGTGTTGTTGTGTTGTGTTGTTGTCTTGTTGTCTTGTGTTGTTGTCTTGTGTTGTTGTCTTGTGTTGTTGTGTTGTGTTGTTGTCTTGTGTTGTGTTGTTGTCTTGTGATGCCTTGTGTTGTCTCGTGTTGTTGTCTTGTGTTGTTGTCTTGTGTTGTTGTCTCGTGTTGTTGTGTTGTTGTCTTGTGTTGTTGTGTAGTTGTGTTGTTTAGTTGTGTTGTCTCGTGTTGTTGTGTTGTTGTCTTGTGTTGTCTCGTATTGTTGTGTTGTTGTGTTGTTGTGTTGTCTCGTGTTGTTGTGTTGTTGTGTTGTTGTCTTGTGTTGTTGTCTTGTGTTGTTGTCTTGTGTTGTTGTCTTGTGTTGTGTTGTTGTCTTGTGATGCCTTGTGTTGTCTTGTGTTGTTGTCTTGTGTTGTTGTCTTGTGTTGTTGTCTTGTGTTGTTGTCTTGTGTTGTTGTCTCGTGTTGTTGTGTTGTTGTCTTGTGTTGTTGTGTAGTTGTGTTGTTTAGTTGTGTTGTCTCGTGTTGTTGTGTTGTTGTCTTGTGTTGTCTTGTGTTGTTGTGTTGTTGTCTCGTGTTGTTGTGTAGTTGTGTTGTTTAGTTGTGTTGTCTCGTGTTGTTGTGTTGTTGTCTTGTGTTGTTGTGTAGTTGTGTTGTTTAGTTGTGTTGTCTCGTGTTGTTGTGTTGTTGTATTGTGTTGTCTCGTGTTGTTGTGTTGTTGTGTTGTTGTGTTGTTGTCTTGTGTTGTTGTCTTGTGTTGTTGCGTTGTGTTTTTGTCTTGTTGTCTTGTGTTGTTGTGTTGTGTTGTTGTGTTGTGTTGTTGTGTTGTGTTGTTGTGTTGTTGTCTTGTGTTGTTGTCTCGTGTTGTTGTGGTGTTGTGTTGTTGTCTTGTGTTGTTGTCTTGTGTTGTTGTGTTGTTGTGTTGTTGTGTTGTGTTGTCTCGTGTTGTTGTGTTGTTGTGTTGTTGTGTTGTTGTGTTGTTGTCTCGCGTCGGTCTGGTTGTAGTTTTTTCTGGATCCTGACACGCAGGTTTCAAACTCCTTGAAGCCAAATAAAGAATCTCTACTTTGTTTTATTTCCGTGTCCTTAGATCCGCCAGGAGCAAAACTTCAAAAGGGGAAACCGTCACCTTGATGTTTCCAGCGAAGTTTTCCAGCGAAGCCTCCCTCAGAGGACGAGCGCTAAGAAAACATCATTATGTGGGGAAACGTCCCGGTAATAAAGCCAAACGGCACTGAGGTGAAGTTGTCAGGAATGATAAATGGCAGCTCGGCATCCTGAATGTGTTTGGCGCCCTTGCCGCGTTGACTTCCTCTCCTGAGGGCGGGTTCTGGAGCGCCGGGCTCGGCCCAGAGCTCCGACCTCAACCTCTCCGACGGGACAGAGGCGGCGGACAGACCGCCAGGAAACGTAACGCCGAGCTTTCAGCATTCATTCCGACTCACACCCACGCAGAAGTTCTCCGGCCCTCCGGGGGGAGGGGCTTGATTTTGGACCCTGGAGGATCAGAGACCAGAGAACTTGAGCAGGTGTTTGAAATATGAGGAGAAGTGAGGAAAGAGGAAAGACCGAAGTTTCTTTCTTCTTCTTCGTGTATTCATTTCATTTCAAGTCTTTTTTCAGCTCGCCTCAACCTCAAGTAGAGATTCTGATGGACGCCATCAGAACCGCTGCAGAACCCATCCAACCCAAACCAGCGTAAAAACTACCTTCATCATCAGTAAAACCTGAAAAGATGGTTTCAGTTCAAATGTGGTGAATTCTATATGAAAACTAAACTAGGATACATCCCTGAAAAGACCCCAATCCCCTGCGTTGTGCCGGGTACAATGTGTTTCGTAAAGAAGCTCCCCCTTGTGACTGGAATATGAACTATTAAAAAAAGAATGACGTTTACTCGATAGATCTACTCCTGTCGATTCATCTTCATCAAATATGGAATAAATGGGAGCAACGTTGGAGAATGATGGACAGGAATACTTTTACACATAAAGCTCCCCCTAGTGCCACAAACGCACAACTGACCTTTGCGCAAATCACTCCAGTTCTTCCTCACACTGCGGTGTATGTGGGTATAAAGTTTGGGTTCGCGTTATCGCGTTATCGCGTTATCGCGTTAACACAAAGGATCAGCGGCGATGATGAAGATTCCAAAATATCCCGACTTTTCTGTGAGATACGGAAAAAAACACGGAAAATATCAGCGAGGTTTTAGATCCACCCACAGATGAGAACAGAGAAGAATCATCAGGTAGACATGAGAGCAAGGTATCGGTTCTGGTCCTCACAGAACCTCCGTGGGTTCTTTTAAACCTGGCCTCGTCCATGTTGAGCTGGTTCTGGACTCACATCCAGGCGAGGAAGTTTTGCATCAGTGATGGAGATCACGAGTCATCAGGACATCTGCAGCGGGGTTCCACAAGGGAACCGTCTCGGCCCGTAAAAGTTCTCTGACAGCGACTCGGTATCATTTGAAAGTCTTAGCTCCGTTCGGTTCCGAGGACCCGGTTCTGCAGGTGTCTGCTGAAGCCGGCGCTGCTGCAGCTGTGAACCCGTCTGTGGGCAGCAGACGGATCAACACCCACTCCAGCTTATAAAAGTTCAATGGAGACAAAAGGGAGACCCCCGCAGACAAACAGAGTAATTATCCCACCGCTTCATCATTCATGAGTCCCACATGGACCAGAAGACAAAAAGACATTTTTAAAGCTAATATATGATATATAATATATATAATTATATAATATATAATATATAATATAATATATATTATATATTATATATTATATATGATATATTATATATGATATATTATATATTATATATTATATTGTAGATACTCATAAATAACAAGGTCATGAATTCTCTCTCTGAATGTGTTTGTGGTTCAACTGAATTATTACAGTTAAGATGGATAAAAACATCATTGGGCTTATTTAACTTTTAGAATCAAGTATTTGAGGAATTATGAGTGCATGAATTTTTTCATCTGGCTCAGAACTCAGAATGTGTCCCCTCTCTCATTCCGTCCCTGAGTATTCAAGAACTATTTCATGGATCGTTTTCTGGTTTCAGACCCACATACACCTTAGTTTGAGGAAGAGCTGGAGTTATTCCTGGAGAGATCGGTTCTGTAGTTTGGACACTAGGGGGAGCTATGGGCCATAGTTTCTCATCCGTCGGTCTGATTTAGTCCAAATTTGGTCCAAATGAATCAACTAGAGGAGATCTGTCTCGTTTCTTCATGTTTTACTCTAATAGTTCGTGTTTTACTCTAATAGTTTGTTTTTTACTCTAATAGTTTGTGTTTTACTCTAATAGTTCCTGTTTTACTTTAATAGTTCATGTTTTACTCTAATAGTTCCTGTTTTACTCTAATAGTTTGTGTTTTACTTTAATAGTTTGTGTTTTACTTTAATAGTTCGTGTTTTACTCTAATAGTTCGTGTTTTACTTTAATAGTTTGTGTTTTACTTTAATAGTTCGTGTTTTACTTTAATAGTTCGTGTTTTACTCTAGTAGTTCGTGTTTTACTTTAATAGTTTGTGTTTTACTCTAATAGTTTGTGTTTTACTCTAATAGTTTGTGTTTTACTCTAATAGTTCGTGTTTTACTCTAATAGTTCGTGTTTTACTCTAATAGTTTGTGTTTTACTCTAATATTTCGTGTTTTACTCTAATAGTTTGTGTTTTACTCTAATAGTTCGTGTTTTACTTTAATAGTTCGTGTTTTACTTTAATAGTTTGTGTTTTACTCAAGTAGTTCGTGTTTTACTTTAATAGTTTGTGTTTTACTCTAATAGTTTGTGTTTTACTCTAATAGTTCGTGTTTTACTCTAATAGTTTGTGTTTTACTCTAATAGTTCGTGTTTTACTCTAATAGTTTGTGTTTTACTCTAATATTTCGTGTTTTACTCTAATAGTTTGTGTTTTACTCTAATAGTTTGTGTTTTACTCTAATAGTTTGTGTTTTACTCTAATAGTTCGTTTTTTACTCTAATAGTTTGTGTTTTACTCTAGTAGTTCGTGTTTTACTTTAATAGTTTGTGTTTTACTTTAATAGTTCCTGTTTTACTCTAATAGTTTGTGTTTTACTCTAATAGTTCCTGTTTTACTCTAATAGTTTGTGTTTTACTCTAATAGTTTGTGTTTTACTTTAATAGTTCCTGTTTTACTCTAATAGTTCCTGTTTTACTCTAATAGTTCCTGTTTTACTCTAATAGTTTGTGTTTTACTCTAGTAGTTTGTGTTTTACTCTAATAGTTTGTGTTTTACTTTAATAGTTCGTGTTTTAATTTAATAGTTCATGTTTTACTCTAATAGTTCATGTTTTACTCTAATAGTTTGTGTTTTACTGTAATAGTTTGTGTTTTACTTAATAGTTTGTGATTTACTTTAATAGTTTGTGCTTTACTCTAATAGTTCCTGTTTTACTCTAATAGTTTGTGTTTTACTCTAATAGTTTGTGTTTTACTCTAATAGTTTGTGTTTTACTCTAATAGTTTGTGTTTTACTCTAATAGTTTGTGTTTTACTTTAATAGTTTGTGTTTTACTCTAATAGTTTGTGTTTTACTCTAATAGTTTGTCTTTTACTGTAATAGTTTGTGTTTTACTTAATAGTTTGTAATTTACTTTAATAGTTTGTGTTTTACTCTAATAGTTTGTGTTTTACTCTAATAGTTTGTGTTTTACTCTAATAGTTTGTGTTTTACTCTAATAGTTTGTGTTTTACTGTAATAGTTTGTGTTTTACTTAATAGTTTGTAATTTACTTTAATAGTTTGTGTTTTACTCCAATAGTTTGTGTTTTACTTTAATAGTTTGTGCTTTACTCTAATAGTTTGTGTTTTACTTTAATAGTTTGTGTTTTACTCTAATAGTTTGTGTTTTTCTCTAATAGTTCGTGTTTTACTTTAATAGATTGTGTTTTACTTTAATAGTTTGTGTTTTACTTAATAGTTTGTGATTTACTTTAATAGTTTGTGTTTTACTCTAATAGTTCGTGTTTTACTCTAATAGTTTGTGTTTTACTCTAATAGTTTGTGTTTTACTGTAATAGTTTGTGTTTTACTTTAATAGTTCGTGTTTTACTCTAATAGTTTATGTTTTACTCTAATAGTTTGTGTTTTACTTTAATATTTCCTGTTTTACTCTAATAGTTTGTGTTTTACTTTAATAGTTTGTGTTTTACTTTAATAGTTTGTGTTTTACTTTAATAGTTCCTGTTTTACTCTAATAGTTTGTGTTTTACTCTAATAGTTCCTGTTTTACTCTAATAGTTTGTGTTTTACTTTAATAGTTCCTGTTTTACTCTAATAGTTCCTGTTTTACTCTAATAGTTCCTGTTTTACTCTAATAGTTTGTGTTTTACTTTAATAGTTCCTGTTTTACTCTAATAGTTTGTGTTTTACTTTAATAGTTCCTGTTTTACTGTAATAGTTCCTGTTTTACTCTAATAGTTTGTGTTTTACTCTAATAGTTTGTGTTTTACTCTAATAGTTCCTGTTTTACTCTAATAGTTCCTGTTTTACTCTAATAGTTCGTGTTTTACTTTAATAGTTCCTGTTTTACTGTAATAGTTCCTGTTTTACTCTAATAGTTTGTGTTTTACTCTAATAGTTTGTGTTTTACTCTAATAGTTCCTGTTTTACTCTAATAGTTCCTGTTTTACTCTAATAGTTTGTGTTTTACTCCAACAGTTTGTGTTTTACTTTAATAGTTCCTGTTTTACTCTAATAGTTCCTGTTTTACTCTAATAGTTCCTGTTTTACTCTAATAGTTTGTGTTTTACTCTAGTAGTTCGTGTTTTACTTTAATAGTTTGTGTTTTACTTTAATAGTTCCTGTTTTACTCTAATAGTTTGTGTTTTACTCTAATAGTTCCTGTTTTACTCTAATAGTTTGTGTTTTACTGTAATAGTTTGTGTTTTACTTTAATAGTTAGTGTTTTACTCTAATAGTTTGTGTTTTACTCTAATAGTTTGTGTTTTACTTTAATAGTTCCTGTTTTACTCTAATAGTTCCTGTTTTACTCTAATAGTTCCTGTTTTACTCTAATAGTTTGTGTTTTACTCTAGTAGTTCGTGTTTTACTTTAATAGTTTGTGTTTTACTTTAATAGTTCCTGTTTTACTCTAATAGTTTGTGTTTTACTCTAATAGTTCCTGTTTTACTCTAATAGTTTGTGTTTTACTCTAATAGTTTGTGTTTTACTTTAATAGTTCCTGTTTTACTCTAATAGTTCCTGTTTTACTCTAATAGTTTGTGTTTTACTCTAGTAGTTTGTGTTTTACTGAAATAGTTCCTGTTTTACTCTAATAGTTTGTGTTTTACTTTAATAGTTAGTGTTTTACTCTAATAGTTTGTGTTTTACTCTAATAGTTTGTGTTTTACTTTAATAGTTCCTGTTTTACTCTAATAGTTCCTGTTTTACTCTAATAGTTCCTGTTTTACTTTAATAGTTTGTGTTTTACTTTAATAGTTTGTGTTTTACTTTAATAGTTCGTGTTTTACTCTAATAGTTCGTGTTTTACTTTAATAGTTTGTGTTTTACTCTAATAGTTCGTGTTTTACTCTAATAGTTTGTGTTTTACTCTAATAGTTCCTGTTTTACTCTAATAGTTTGTGTTTTACTCTAATAGTTCCTGTTTTACTCTAATAGTTCCTGTTTTACTCTAATAGTTTGTGTTTTACTCTAATAGTTCCTGTTTTACTCTAATAGTTTGTGTTTTACTCTAATAGTTCCTGTTTTACTCTAATAGTTTGTGTTTTACTCTAATAGTTCCTGTTTTACTCTAATAGTTTGTGTTTTACTCTAATAGTTCCTGTTTTACTCTAATAGTTCCTGTTTTACTCTAATAGTTTGTGTTTTACTCTAATAGTTTGTGTTTTACTTTAATAGTTAGTGTTTTACTCTAATAGTTCGTGTTTTAAGAACCGCTCTGAGGTGGACTTGAACCCAGAACCGACCTGCTGTGAGACAAGAATCCAGCTTTGAAAACGACTCTGGTTTGAGTTCTCCGTTTTCAGACTGCAGACTTTCAAAGACTTTGTGTGAAGAGATGAAAGTGTGAGGGAACAACAGGACGGCGAAGCAGCGATGAGCAACAACCTCCATCAGCGCTAAATTATTCAGTAATTAGGTATGAAAGAACAGCTGGAGATTCAGACATTTAAAAGAAAATGTTTGAAAACAAGGATGAGCGATGGTGATGAGTTAGTCGGCAGAGACTAAATGGGTGTTTACATCCTGGATGAGCGCCCTGTTCTAGAGACGGACGCTCGCCGCCGCCTCTTCTCCTCCACCTCCTTCCTCCTCATTGGATTCAGAACGTGAATAAATGTCACCGGCCCCCCAAACGTCTGCTTTAACCTGGTCAGCCACAAACGCGTCTATTAAACCCTGTTGATTTGTAGCAGAGCGGCGGGGGCTCCTGCACAAACAGTGAATAAATGAAATGGAGGCTGATGCAGTCGGCAGCACCGCTGTGAAACCGAATCCACCAGACGGGTCTCGAGTTCGGGGAGAGGGCATGAAAACAGGGAAATGGATGATTATAGAGAAGGCGAATTACATTAGTGTATCGAATTAAAGAGACGTCTGGTATATCCAGCTGAGATAGAGGCCGAGCGCCGGAGAGGGAGGGGGGATGAAGATGAATGCAGAAGACAGGACAAAGACATTGTGTGAGAGACGCAGCAGAGGACGGATGAGGGAGAAGGAGAAGCACCAGGCTAAAAATACCTCCAACCGGATGACTTCCTTACTGTTGTCGACGGTGTGCTGAAATAAAGCTCTGAGCTTCTTTCTGTTCTTTCATTCTTCTCTGGGTTTTCTGCACCGGGTGTGTGTGTGTGTGCGTGTGTGTGCGTGTGCGTGTGTGTGCGTGTGCGTGTGTGCGTGTGTGTGCGTGTGCGTGTGTGTGTGTGTGTGTGTGTGTGTTAGACGAGGGTTACTGGTTACCGGAGAACAACAAAGCGCCCAGTCGACCCACTGAGAGCAGATTAAGGCAAACAACATTACGATGACATCATTAAGGACATCTAAGGCGTTCATGTCTTCTGATGTAATTACAAACTTCTCAAACTGTCTCCGTCCATTATCTGAAATTCTAAACTTTTAGCTGAGTCCTAACAGAACCGACACAAACCGGACCGTCGTCCCAGCATCCCTCATTTAAGAAGAATAAATATTCTATTCTATCTATTTATCACAAAATGAGTCCATGAAACCTACAAGGACGATGAAACCAAAGTATTACTCCTTCTTTCCAGAATCTTCTCACGGACCTCTGAGGGGTAGAAACTGATACTTCTTCATTTGATCATTTTCAGATTTCTTTAATTTCCTGATTTTTATGACATTTAACATATAACTTACTTTACTCAGTTTAACTGTTTAACAGAAAGAAACACTCGACCAAATCAGTGAAATGTCACTCATTCTTTATAGGGGTCATCTCTAAGGAAACATCAAGAGTGTGGACTTCAAAGCCACGAGAGTGGAGGTCAGACTCTTGACTGTTGACTGTTTGTTGACTGTTTACTGTTGACTGTTTACTGTGGATTGTTGACTGTTTGTTGACTGTTTGTTGACTGTTTGTTGACTGTTTGTTGACTGTTGACTGTTTACTGTTGACTGTTTACTGTTGACTGTTTACTGTGGATTGTTGACTGTTTGTTGACTGTTTGTTGACTGTTTGTTGACTGTTTGTTGTCTGTTGATTGTTGACTGTTTGTTAACTGTTTGTTGACTGTTTGTTGACTGTTTACTGTTTGTTGATTGTTGACTGTTTGTTGATTGTTTACTGTTGGCTGTTTACTGTTGACTGTTTGTTGACTGTTTACTGTTGACTGTTTACTGTTGACTGTTGACTGTTTACTGTGGATTGTTGACTGTTTGTTGACTGTTTGTTGACTGTTTGTTGACTGTTTGTTGTCTGTTGATTGTTGACTGTTTGTTAACTGTTTGTTGACTGTTTGTTGACTGTTTACTGTTGACTGTTTGTTGATTGTTGACTGTTTGTTGATTGTTTACTGTTGGCTGTTTACTGTGTTGAAGAAATCTTCTCTTGTCGTCTCTGTCACTCTGCTGTGAAGAAGTATTCACCCCCTGCCGGTTGTTTTGTTGTGTATTTAGTACACATCTCTAAAGAGTGGTGTGTTTCTTGTTGTCATGTTTACGTGAGAAGAAGACTTTTCTGTAAATAGTAAGAGTTATAAAACATTCAGGGTCTGACTGTTGTCAGTGGTAATACTTGAGTATTTATATTTACTTCAGAGTTTAAGTTCTGATCATGATTGTGACGAGAGTTTTTATTTTATTCACACAATCAGCTACACATCCTTTGGATTAGGTGGTCTTAACATGTTTAACCGGTGCTGGTGGGTCCATGGACCGATGTGACCCAGGAAGTAGCAGACTTTTAAACAGGAAGTGACCTCAGAGGTGCTTTGGTTTGTTTACATGACTTTTCGTTGTTTTGTTGGTGTTAATGATAATATTGTGTTAGATGTCGTGTAGTTAGTTTGTGTGTTAATGTTTTATTTCACTCCCTCATGCGTTCATTCGGTGGGATCTGCTGCTTAAAGACCCCCGTGTTCCTATTTGGTCCAGTCAGCTGGTCTTTGGGTTATTTGTTCCTCTGAGTTCTGCAGCATCCTTCACTTTACTAACGTTCAGTTTGTTCTTTTTGTGGCCCGTTTGATTGTGTCAGAATCTGACCCTTTATTTCTGTGTTTTTTGGGGGGTCAGGCTAGAACTGGTCGTCTGTGTCTGACCTTTGAACCTTTGAACCACATTGATATTTTATGTGAATGCAGAATAAATGAACCCATGACAGCATGTATGACCTCCAGCGTCATGAACAGAACCGGCTGCTCTGTGCGCTGCCTAGTTCTCCACGAGATTCATGCCTCCATCCATGTTGTGCTTGTTGGAAGCAGCTGGCTGCACCACCCCTCCTGTTGGTGGTGTAGATTCCTACTAATGCAGGTGTGATACCTGCGAGTGTTAAATAATGGAAGTTCTTCTGAGCGTGTGTCAGCTGGGATAGGATCCAGTCCCTGCGACCCTGATCTTACATCTCATGCATGTCATAAATACTCACTGCTGTGACTGAACGGTGTGAGAGGTGGAGGTGGGTGGAGGTGGGTGGAGGTGGATGGGTGAAAACACTCTATCCTGACATCTTTCCTCGTCTTTCTGACGGGAAGCTCAGATCGAATCATCACATGTTTAATCACGAGAAACTCTGAGGGTCACATGTCAGTGTTTGTCCAGCGCCGGGCCGCAAAAAACAGCTGAAAGACGAAGAAGAGGATTTAATCATCATCATCAGGGTTCAGCCAATGAAAGAGGAAGAAGTAATTATATTTCTTTAATTCATTTTGTGACCCTCACCTTTACATATTTACATTTTCAACAAACCCAACACAGTGTTGGCGGATCAGCGCCGCGATGCTGGAACCTACGAGCATCTTCACTGATGATGATGTTTATGGTCAGAACCACGCCTGTTCATGAACATGTGACAGGAACGAAACATAATTAATGCTCCATATTATTTATAAACTAAAGTGTTTCCCAGCTGTCAGAACCTCCATTCCAGTAGAACCTTACATGAGGAGGACAGAGTCAGCGGGACGAGACGTGTGACGGCCCCTCGTGTTTGAGTCGGCGATATGGTTCCTCATTAACGTCCATGAGACGGCACCGCAGCGGGGATCCTGATGAAGAGCGCTCCGGCACGAAAAAAACACATCGTTAAATTAAACTTGGCTCCACTTTTGTTGCAGTGCAACGCAAAGTCGTCCGTCATCACGCCGCATTGACCGGCCAATTATTTCTGTGCCGGCGAACATTCCTACGCTGTAATTCTGCTTTTTACAAACACGGACCTCCGTGCGGCCCGAGACGCGTGACACGCCCCTAAAGCTGGGATCCTTCAAGTCTCTCCTCAAATTCAGCTTCAAAAGGTGTTTGTGACGGGAAGAAGAACTTCACTTCCTCCATGTGACACTGTTGAGGTGTGGAGCTTTAAGGCACCATGAACAGAACCACCTGCTGGTTCTCCGCTCGGAAGGACCACCTTCGTCTTCAGAGTGGACATCACAGAGGAGCAGGAGGAGGAAGAGGAGGCTGAGCAGTGAGTGAGGAGTGAGGTTGGGGGGGCGACCCTGAAGTCTGCATATGTGGCGTCGGTGAGCGAGACCCTGAACAGATAATTATAGATTATTTATGTTTGACTAAAGACAGTGACCAACTAAATTCTTTAATCCTAAACTTTTAGTTTCCACGTTAGCGCTGTGAAGTAAAACTACGGACTAGCCTCGGTCTCGTATGTTACCTTACTTATTCTACTTGTTTATCGTTGTTGTTCTCCTGGATCAGCGGTTCTTATCTTAGAGCCGCGGCGTTTCAGAGGCGCGTTAGCCGTTAGCTTGTTACCGTAACATCGAACCCCTCAGCTGTCAGTATAAAAACACTTTTGTACAGGTGTGTCTGTTTACAGAGGTGGTTTACTGACTCTGAATGTGTTTTCAAGATAAGGTAGGGAAGCCCAGAGTCCACGGGCCGAGGTTCTGCCCTGGTTATTTCACCTGCGGCTGTTTCATAGCCGTTATCATTTATCTGAGAAGAGTTTCGTCATGTTTTCAGCCAACATGCCGTAGATTTGTCCCGTCATTATCAAAATGGGTCAAGTGGCGTAGCAGCCATTTATTACTATCAGAACCAGCTGTGGCACCGTTACTTTGGTGACGGTCTGTCAGCTCTCCAGGTAAGAAGTTCGTCTGCTGGATCCTCCAGCCCACTTTAAGGATTTCTCCATCCTGACGTGACATCATCGATGATGATATCCACCAAGAGTCAGAGATGATTAAATCCTCCTTCGTCTTAACGCCATTACTCGAGGACGGATCAGGGATCCTTGTCGTATTTTATATCCACATAGACTTCAGTGCGAGGAAGGACAGGAGTGATTTTGTGAGATGTGGGTTCTGACA
This sequence comes from Lophius americanus, assembly GCA_037951165.1. NCBI lineage: Eukaryota > Metazoa > Chordata > Actinopteri > Lophiiformes > Lophiidae > Lophius > Lophius americanus. Next base: position 97,143 of record JBBDHG010000487.1, read on the forward strand.
CCAGGGGGCGCTTTAACCCCCAAAAGCTTAAGGGCCATAATTTCACTATTTAGTCCGAAGTCTGTGCGGATGAATCTAACTTTAATAGTTTGTATTTATTTTTATATCACTTCTGAACTATTGGCCTGATTTAATCTCAGTTTGATGGACGTGAGGAGATTTATCCTTTATATGAAGATCAGCTCTCAAAGTTTCTCCGGTTTCTTTCTCGGGTTCGTCTCTGACAGGAGACATGAGGACAGACATTAAGACGATCCGTTTTGAAGAAGAGTTTATGATGAGGAAGGGTTACAGGAGAGCGGTTCTGATCCGCTGAGGCGAAACGTTTCTGCTGGTCCGATACATTTTTCTTAGTAGACCGCTCACTTAAGCAATATTTTATTCATTTGATTTCCCTCAAAATCATTTTGAGTTTAAATGTGGAGTCCAACAGAACCTGCACCGGAACATGAAGAACCCGAGAAGAAAAGAAAGAGGGGCGAAGAAACCAAATGTATAATCATCATTTATAGTTCTTAGTCATTTTCCTCAAACTCATTCCAAGTACAGGTCTCTGAGAAAGTAGAACCGACAGAATGACAGAACAAACACAGAACAGTTGAAACTGAGACTTATTGGATCTTTTCTCCTCGGGCTCGGTTCAGCCCAAACACACACCGGCGAATCGGATAAAACCCGCCGGAGACACGCACAGCAAATAAATCTATCTCTGCCGTCATCATCAGCGCCGTCAGCCTCATTCCGGGTCTTTATTCTCCCTCATGCGGGTCAGAACTGAGGAGGAAGGCAGTGATCCTACCAGAATCCTTAGAACCGAGCCTCATGTCAGCCGGAGCGGTCCATGTCTGGAGCGGGTGTGGGCTTGTGGTCAGGTACTAGCGGTCCAGGACCAGTCATCTCAGGTTTGTATAAAAACTATATAGGAACACATGTAAAAACAGGAGGGATCAAATTATCCGACCCAAAAGAATTCTGATAAAATCTTCTACGTCTATCAACACTTAAAACACTTATTCTCCTTTTCTCCCTTTTCTAGCTTTTATTCCAAAACGCTTGAGGAGCAGTTCTAGTTGGCAACTTCTATACAACAGGCTATAAAACACCACTCCGGTCCAGAAGCACACTTAGATGTGGTGGTTCTGCAGAACAACATATGGACTGGAATAAGATAATTTTGCGTGCATGGCTCCCCACGTTCAGTTCCGGCCGTGTGAAAACCACGACCTCCTCCTTCCTGGCACAGCGGCGCCGTATTTTTTTAAAACAGGGTTTTTGAGGAGAGTCCGGTCCGTTTTCAGAATGTTCCACGGCTGGTTCCACGAGAACCCATCTAGGAATAGGTTTCCTCTGATCTCGGCGCCACCCGATTGTTTTCATGTTTCCCGAACATACAAACCCAGATGCATCTGTGCGCCTCTGCGTGCCAGAACCGAGGGGGTCGGATCACATGATCTCAGCCAAGGAGACGAGTCACAGATGGATTAATGCCGTTTGTCGTTTGTGTTGACGTGTCGGATATGTTCTCAGTCCGTTTCCCATCCTTGTCGTTCTGGACCGTAAAGAGTTTGGGTCCAAAGAGAGTTTGAGTTTTTTTCAGAAGAACTTTCAGAGCGCTGGAAAAGAAAGAGTAAATAATGTTCCTCCTGTTTTTAACTGTACACATTTTCACGTCCTGCTTTGTCCTTGCATGGATGCTTGTGTGGTTCTGGCAGAGCCCAGAGTTCTGACCATCACACGTAGTACTCCTTGTCCTTGTTCTTCTTGCCTTTGCTGGAGGTTTTTGCGGTGTTGACGGGTTTTTCCTTGACGATGGTTCCGTTGGACTGCGCCGAGTTGCTGATGTAGTTGCGGCTCTCGTCCACGTGGTACGAGCCTTCGTCCCGGTTCCGGTACTTGTACATGGCGTAGAGCAGGATGAGGATGCACAACGCGGCCGCTGCTACGATGCCGACCACCATCCCCGTGGTGCTGCTGGACTCCCTGAAGACCTCCGACGTGCCCGGGTATGCTCCCGGTCCAGAACCGGTGGGATTGGCTGCAGGGGGGAGAGAGAGATTTATGACTCAATCATTATTACTATATTCGTGGTTCTGAATGAAAGCATCCGTGGATCAAAGTGAAAGGTTTAATGGAACAATATTACAGAGGTCCGATTGGGTGTCCTGACCCGCCTAAGCGGTGCCAGCTGAGAGGAATCAAGACCCAACAGTTTCTTTCATTTAGGGTTAATGAAAGAAACTGTTGGGTTTCTTTCATTAAAGAAAGAAACCCAACAGTTGGGTTGATGACGCGAGAGGCTTGATTTCTGCTGAACTGCAGATTCCTGCAAACATTGAATCAGAATCTTTGAGTCTTTGATGGTCCGATGCTAAAACAAGCTAAAAGTGTCAGAACCAGCACCACATAAAGGACGAGACATTCCTAAATGTCTCAGTGACTCTTAGAGACTAAATCTTTAACAACTGGCAGCTGCTGAGTCCAACGACGTCTTATTAAAACCCATCTCACTCTTCAGAACCAGAATCTCAGTGCTCTCGGTAACTGCGGTTCTTTAATTGCACCCGTCTAATCCGCTGCCCGTCAGCGCCGTCATTGCTGCAGAGCAGGATTCTGATGACACCGGCTGGGCTGTGAACGCGTCGGAGGTTTGCCTGGTTCTCAGAACCAGACGACGGATGTTGTGGAGTCGTGAAGAGGCTCGCCGCTCTAAAAGCAAACCCACGGTTCCGTCATGAATGAATGGACCACATTGACGATCCTTCCAGACTTTGTTCTGGCGTGACTCCAGAACAAAATCTGTGAAAATAAATCTTTGAGAGAGAAACAAACCTTCAACCGACTCAGCAGATTCTGCCAAAGGATGTCCTCACGTCTGTTCTGAGCCGGCGCCATTCAGCGGGGCGACTCCTGAGGAGGCGTCTGGTACCGCCCAGTCGTCCCGGCTCGTGTCTCTGGGTTTTTCTAACACTCATCATTCTGTTACCGAATACAAGCTTTCATCATTAACATTGGGAGATGAAGAAATGTTCCGGGTCTTTGCGGTCGGGCCGGGTCGGGTCGTAGCCGTGCTGTCAGGAGGAAGCCGCGTCGGATTTGTGTTTACACTTGGGGAAGCCACCCAAACAGTTTGTTGACACGCGGGTCCGAAACCCTGGTGTCGCTCCAGGCGTCGCTGAAAGAGTTTCTGCACCGGGAGCAGAAAATGTCTTCATGAGTTTTTGTTGATCAGACGGAGGATCGGGTCAGAACTTCATTTCCATTTATTTACAATACTGAAGAACATCTTATGTCGATCATAGTTTTAGTTTTAGCAGCTAAATATAATAAATATGTGTAAACATCAGCTGTTCATCGGTTTTATCAGCAGAAGTTTATTCTTCCTCGCTGCAGCGACTGACTTTAAGTTTCAGCCGACTGAGAGACGGACAGTTTCTAGGAGTCTTCTTCAGGAAGTCCAAAGTTCTGGAAAGTCCTAGTTTGAAATATGAAAACCGTAAGAGTCATTATGAAGGTCGCGCCGAGGTGATCATCCTCTATTATCATCTTCATCATCATGATAGCAGTTCTGCAGCAGCGCTGACGGGTCGGACCTCAGGTTCAAGATTGTAGCATTTACACAGTCAAACTTCCATTTCATTAAATGTGTTATTGGTGCGGAACCACGAGACCAGTGAGAGAGAGAGAGAGAGAGAGAGACAGTAAGTGAGAGAGAGAGAGAGAGAGACAGTAAGTGAGAGAGAGAGAGAGAGAGAGAGTAAGTGAGAGAGAGAGAGAGAGAGACAGTAAGTGAGAGAGAGAGAGAGAGAGAGAAAGTAAGTGAGAGAGAGAGAGAGAGACAGTAAGTGAGAGAGAGAGAGAAAGTGAGAAAGAGAGAGAGAGACAGTAAGTGAGACAGAGAGAGAGAGAGAGACAGTAAGTGAGAGAGAGAGAGAGAGAGAGAGAAAGTAAGTGAGACAGAGAGAGAGAGAGACAGTAAGTGAGAGAGAGAGAGAGAGACAGTAAGTGAGACAGAGAGAGAGAGAGAGACAGTAAGTGAGAGAGAGAGAGAGAGAGAGAGAAAGTAAGTGAGAGAGAGACAGTAAGTGAGAGAGAGAGAGAGAGAGAAAGTAAGTGAGAGAGAGAGAGAGAGAGAGACAGTAAGTGAGAGAGAGAGAGAGAGAGAAAGTAAGTGAGACAGAGAGAGAGAGACAGTAAGTGAGAGAGAGAGAGAGAGACAGTAAGTGAGACAGAGAGAGAGAGAGAGACAGTAAGTGAGAGAGAGAGAGAGAGAGAGAGAGAAAGTAAGTGAGAGAGAGAGAGACAGTAAGTGAGAGAGAGAGAGAGAGAGAGACAGTAAGTGAGAGAGAGAGAGAGAGAAAGAGAGAGAGAGAGACAGTGAGAGAAGCTGAGAGAGAGACTGAGTGAGAGAGAGAGAGACAGAGAGAGAGACAGAGAGAGTGAGAGACTGAGAGAGAGAGTGAGTGAGAGAGAGAGAGACTGAGAGTGAGATAGAGAGAGTGAGAGAGACAGATAGAAAGAGAGAGACGGAGCGAGAGAGAGAGACGGAGAAGGGAGAGAGAGACAGTTGGGGGTGATCCCACCAGAGAAGAGGGCGGTTCTGATCATCAGCAGAACCACTTGATGATCTTGACGCTGTCAAAGAAACGATCCAGTGTCTCTGATCGCCCCTCGTTGTTTCTCTCCTCTCCCGCTCCATGTTGATGTTTCTACAGATGAAGTGGGTTTTGATTGCGTCCGTCTCTCAGCTTGAGTGACAGCTTGACGCCCTGACAAACATGCTTGCTTTAAATGGTGTAATATTATCTTTGACCCCCACGGATCGCAGGCGTGTCTATTTTATGTGGATGGCACCGAACTCAAGTGATGGGCTGAAGTTCTGTAAACTGTGTGTCGGGACGGGAGACGCGGCTGCCACTCACTGACATGTTAGCCGCCGTCAGCGGCGCCTCGGCTCCAGCAGACAGTCAAGGACGGGAGGAGAGGACCGCTGGGGGACGGAGTGTGACTGAGCGTTGCAACAGATTAGCTCTGCTAGTGACGGCTCCACTTATCGTTGCAGACAGGTGTGAAGAATGGCCCCGCCTCCCGGCCTGAAGCCACCGGTGGACATGAGTCGTCTCTAGCGGGCCGTATCGTGGGCATGAACGCGGGCTGATTTCATATTTGTTACATTCATCCTTGGTTCGGGGTCAAAACGTTGAAGGTGGAGATACGTAGCGGGTTTACGGAGGAGGCAGCGTTCATGGGATGTGACACCAGAAGGTTGTAAACGCGAGCCGGGTTCGCTAACCGAGATCAACCCAAAGACGTTTGGCCCAAATCACATTTTATTCCCTCCCTCCAAGTCTAACCTGACATATAAATCTGAGGAGGGACCAACAGTTCGGTTCTGACGCCGCGTGTTTGGTCTTCAAAGATCAGCTCTCATTACGGGTCAGTAAAAGATCATCTCTCTGAATCGACCCACGCGACTAACGAGGCTGATCGTTTGTCCCCGCCGCCACCGCCGCCCTCCTCTGCCTTTGTGTTCAGGCAGACCAAGGGGGCCGACAGGGAGCCCTGCCCTAGAGGGTCTCTTAACACCCCCGTCAGAATGGACGACGAGGGTGACGGGGGTGATGGAGTGTTCATCAACACTCCATCACCTCAGAGTGAAGGCACATAAACCGCGGAAGAAACAGCGGCTGAAACAAGTGTTTAAAATGATGGCGACTCTCAGGCGCTCCAGTCGAGCGCGCCCGAGGGTAAAATTAGACATGAGGGAAATGACCTTAAAGTGGCGCCTGCTTCGCGGCAGCACGGCGGGGTGCACTTGTGAAGCGATGGAGGTAAACTCAGGGGGGTTAACTTTTTGAAGGATTGAAATGGTGTAAAGGCGGCAGAAACGACTTCCTGCTCGAGGTCGTCTGCCGGCGCCATGATAGAACCATATCAGAATCTCATGAAGGACATGATGGCTGAAATGGCTGATGGTCATTTCCTCAAAGCTGGTTGCTTTCAGGAGCGCTGTGAGATCTCTCCTGCAGGGAAGAGGAGGAAACCGTGATCAGAGGTGACCTTTTAGGTCACCCTGGCTCATGAGTGCCGCAGGAAGTGAAGAGAAAGAGACTGACCACCGAGACGGCGCCGGTTCCTGCAGGCTTCATTCAACTAAATCCAGTCTGCATTCGTCAGTATGGACACGCCTTCCTCGCCGTCAGTTAACATCCTGTGACTGATGTGAGGCCCCTCCTCCTCCTGCTCCTCGCGCTGTGAGAGGTTCTACAGTATCAGGTAAGACTTGGATAAATGGACCTCTTCAAAGACTTTACTCTCTCCAGCTTGGCGCCACGGATGGAGGAAAACACGGAGCGTGGAGCAACAACAACGACTAAAGGTATGTTGAATGGACAGAACTATTTGGTGTGTCAATCATCTTAATACAAATAATCTATTTTTAGGACAGTAGTAAAAAATGTCGGCCCGGTTCTCTGTGACCTGCAGAGGTTGTCACATGGCGAGAGCTGGAGGGGGCGTGGCTGGGGGAAGCCTTAAGAGCGATCCGGGCTTAGTGGGCGTGCTCACGGACCCGCCGCTGCTATTCGCTCACAATCCCGTTATACCGTCTTCTTACTTCAAATCTCCGGCCATCATCACCGGCTGTCAGCGCCGGCGCTTCCATGTGGATCAGTCTGCAGACTAGTCACTGTGTCAACGTCACCAGAGCCGGACCGCTTATTAAATCCCTTTTCCCTCCTTAATTAACTGCGCGTCTGCGAGAAGTGATGCACGCCGTCGTGTACGTGTGACACGACACGCCGCCGTCTGCAGGATGACGGCAATATGTGTGACTCTGAGTGACTTCTGCTCAGCCTGGTGCTGGACGGCGGCAGAGCGCTGATCCAACAGCGACTGAAGGGAGAAGTATGAGGAGGAGGTTTAATTATGGGGCGGTTCAAGCTTTGTTCCTCAGGGGGCTTCTACTGACGGAGAGGAGAGAGAGGAGAGAGAGAGAAGAGGAGCGAGAGAGAGAGAGGAGAGAGAGAGAGAGGAGAGGAGATGAAAGAGAGGAGAGGAGAAGAGAGAGAGGAGAGAGAGAGGAGAGAGGAGAAGAGAGAGAGGAGAGAGAGAGAGGAGAGGAGAGAGGAGAGAGAGAGCGGAGAGGAGAGAGAGAGAGAGGAGATGAGAGAGAGGAGAGGAGAAGAGAGAGAGGAGAAGAGAGAGAGGAGAGAGAGAGAGGAGAGGAGAGAGAGAGGAGAGAGAGGAGAGGATAGAGAGAGTGAGGAGAGAGAGGAGAGAGAGAGGAGATGAGAGAGAGGAGAGAGAGAGGAGAGAGAGAAAAGAGAGAGAGGAGAGAGAGAGAGGAGAGGGGAGAGGAAAGGAGAGAAAGAGGCGAGAGAGGAGATGAGAGAGAGAGGAGAGGGAGAGAGGAGAGAGAGAGGAGAGAGAAAAAAGAGGAGCGAGAGAGAGAGAAGAGAGAGAGCGAGAGAGGAGAGAGAGAGAGAGAGAGTAGAGAGAGAGAGGAGAGAGAGGAGAGAGAGGGAGGAGAGAGAGAGAGGAGAGAGAAGAGATGAGAGAGAGGAGAGAAGAGAGAGAGGAGAGAGAGAGAGAGAAAGAGAAAGGAGAGAGAGTAGAGAGAGAAGAGAAAGAGAGGAGAGAGAGAGATAGAAAAAGAGGAGAGAGAGGAGAGAGAAGAAAGGAGAGAGAAGAGAGAGGAGAAAGAGAGGGAAGAGGAGAGAGAGAAGAGAGAGAGAGGACGTTAGCATGACGTCATCCCAACATTAGCCGGACATTAGCGTGGCGTTAGCTTGACGTTGGCGCGGTGTTAGCTTGACGTTGGCGTGGCGTTAGCTTGAAGTTGGCGTGGCGTTAGCTTGACGTTGGCGTGGCGTTAGCGTGACAAAGCTTCAGGACGGCGAGGAGGAAACTGGATTTTATTTGTTTCATTTCAATTTGACAGATTTTTGTAAAAAGCTAAGCTGTTGATGCTCTCAGTACGCCTCAGAGGTCAATGATGGATAGATTTTATTCTTCTGGCTCAGAATAAGAATCTTAAAGCTTAAAGGTGATTTCATCCCTTTTTAGACACACGTTTACATTTACAGCAGCATTAAAAGCATTTTTTCTGATTGTTCTGCAGTGAATGGTGTCATATTTCACAGCTCCGCCTCTCTTAAACCCTCGCCATAGCTGATCTCTGGCGAGGGTTCCTTTCTTGGAAAAGCAAACTCTTCATGCCCTACTTAGACGTCCAAACAGACACGCCGCGTTAGCATCAATGTCAGCGGGGCGAAAACAGACGAGGCAGAAAAATAGAAAATAATTGAAAATATAAATATGGCGGGATCAGGAAAGAGAAAGACTGACAGCGAGCGTGACATCCTGTTTCCTCTCTGAACACGCTTCATTTAAAATAGAGTGGGGAGGGAAGACCGGGACGGGAAAATCCTCGTGAAGGTAAGAACAGAGACGGTTCTGCACAGACCAGCGTGAGGTTCTGATTCTGATTCTGATGGTCATCTGATGACGTTCGACAGTCGGCGTTAAAGCGTGTCAGCGAGTGGCGTTCAGTTAGCGCGCGAGGTGACCGCCGCTGCGTTGAGCCCAGGAAGGACTGGACCCACACAGCGCTCCAGCTGGGGCTGATTGAACAACCTATTAAATGTGGGCAGTGACCTCCTCCGCCGCCACACTGCTCTTAATGTTTCATTAATCTCACAGCTCCTTTTCAAACAATAATTTAGTCTTTTCTTCATCCCTCCAGGCTGCGTGAATTCCAGTCACCGCCCCCGGGTTAAAGAGGGCGTTCATCGGCCGCATGATTTATTGGTTTACTCTACGTATTGTTTCCCCAGCCGTAAATTCAATCCATTAAAACAAATGTCAAACACATTAGTAGCTGCTAATGTCACTGAAGGATGCTGGAGGACAGAGATGATGGGAGCGGGAGATATGATTAACCTTCGCCTGCCGATCGGCGCTTTAACGCAGCCAAGAGGTAAAGCCCAGAGAGTGTTTGTAAAGTATCAGTGCATATAATAAAGCCCTGGACTCTCTCTCTCTCTCTCTCTCTCTCCCTCTCTCTCTATATATATATATTTATATGTATATATATATCGGTTTTAATAAAAATATACCCTGGTGGCAGCATGTAGGAAGAGAACAGAATCGGGCCCAACATGGACCCCTGAGGTTCTCCGCCGGTCACTACGCAGACAGCAGGCAGGAATGGATCCCGTCTAACGTTCAGATGGAAATCAAACCTGCCTCAGAATCCAAAAAACGATTCTATGAACACGACATGAGAATATTAACGTATAGATGAAACTTCATGGACCTCTGGACAATCAAAGTTCTACCGTTGGCGGTCCAGGAGGACCCAATCCTGCACAGAACATAAATAACCAGATCTGGTGACCAGTCTCTGACTTCTTCTAACAGACGCTCTCCAGGGAGGAGAAACAGGAGGAACCGGCGGTGGCAGGATTTCACCTAGGATGTGGTCGGCGCTGCAGCAGCTGCCTTTCATCAACGGCCTGCAGGACGGCGAGGAGACGAAGCGGGATGTGAGAGCGTTCGTACCTTCTGACCCCTGCGGCGCGGCAACAACCTGTTCCATTAACTTCCTCCATCACATCTGAGGTCGCTCCTTGAAAATCAGCTTCTCAGTGGGACGTTCAGCCCACGGTCTCCGCAGCGACACTTTGTTCCTGCTCTGGAGGAGGCCCTCATTATAAACAGGACTCTCTTCAGACAAACCTCAGACATTATACAAGACTTCAGCGGGGAAGTTCTCCGCTCACATTTTATTCTGCAGAGATGAGATGATGGACGCATCGGTGTGGGCCTCTAATCACACCCGTGTGATTCTCAGCTGGCAGAGCCGAACATGAACCCCCCCCCAGACCAGCGCCCCCCATTATGGGCCTGCGTATTCCTCAATGGTTTCTAAACTTGGCAGGCTGGGGGGTGGGGCCGGAACCCATTTTTCCTGCGGTGATGGTTTTCGGTGGGTTCCAGAGGTTAGAGAAACAAAGCAGAGAACGAGAACATTTACCGCTGGTTGGAGGCGGGACTAGACTCCAGAGGTTTACAGAATGACCTCCGGCTGAAATAAACAGCTCACGTAAAGTTCTGTTCCACCTCTCGTGCCGACATGGCGGTTCTGAACGTGAGCTGTGGCGCCCCAGCAGCTCAGTGAGAGGAAGGCTGATGTAAGAAGAAGCCGTCTGCCGTCTGCCCTCCTCTTCCTCCAGACTGTCCGTCAAGGTGCCGCAGGACAGTGACGGATCATCTGTGTCATTAAGAGGAATCGGATGAAGAGCAATAGGACACAGTGGTTCTGAATCAGCCAGAGTGGATCCAGTTCTTTATCTCCGGCACGGCTGCCTGACGCCACCGGGAACCAACAGCTCTGATGTCACAGAAGGAGCGGGACCCTCTGAAGGAGCGGGACCCTCTGAAGGAGCGGGACCCTCTGAAGGAGCGGGACACTCAGAAGGAGCGGGACACATAGAAGGAGCGGGACCCTCTGAAGGAGCGGGACCCTCTGAAGGAGCGGGACACTCAGAAGGAGCGAGACACTGTGAAGGAGCGAGACACTGTGAAGGAGTTGGACCCTCTGAAGGAGCGGGACACATAGAAGGAGCGGAACCCTCTGAAGGAGCGGGACCCTCTGAAGGAGCGGGACACATAGAAGGAGCGGGACCCTCTGAAGGAGCGGGACACTCAGAAGGAGCGAGACACTGTGAAGGAGCGAGACACTGTGAAGGAGTTGGACCCTCTGAAGGAGCGGGACACATAGAAGGAGCGGAACCCTCTGAAGGAGCGGGACCCTCTGAAGGAGCGGGACCCTCTGAAGGAGCGGGACACTCAGAAGGAGCGAGACACTGTGAAGGAGCGAGACACTGTGAAGCAGCGGGACACTCAGAAGGAGCGAGACACTCTGAAGGAGCGGGACACTCAGAAGGAGCGGGACCCTCTGAAGGAGCAGGAGAGGCAGAGGAGGAGGAGGAGCAGGATCGAGGCGGACCAGAAAGCTGATATTCTTGGCTCTGGGCCAGACGTTCATCTAGTGGAGGTCTTAAGACCACATATTGATCGAGAACATATCCAGATGGAGTGTGGGGCCTTGGGTCTGGACTTAATTGTTCTTCGCGCTTCTCATCACTTCAGACTGCTTCTGAAAATCCTTCTGTTCATAGTTAGCAGCTAATGTTCGCTCTTCACCGCCTTCCTGTGTGGCGAGGAGCGAGAAAATGGACCCGAGCGGTTCTGCATGAATACCGGCTTCAGCTTCAAAGGGGAATAAGTTTTATTAGAGTCCTGGAAATGAAAAATGCATGAATACGTGAAGAAGGAGACGTGAAGAAGGAGACGTGGAGAAGGAGACGTGAAGAAGGAGACGTAAAGAAGGAGACGTTTAGAAGATGTCCTCCGGACCGGTCCTTGTCCATCATGTCATGATGTTCAGATCATGTGAACTACAACAATACCAGTTTACTTATACCTGGTAAACATACCTGGTAATAATACCTGGTAATAATACCTGATAATAATACCTGGTAATAATACCTGGTAAATGTACCTGGTAAATGTACCTGGTAATAATACCTGGTAAATGTACCTGGTAATAATACCTGGTAATAATACCTGGTAATAATACCTGGTAAACGTACCTGGTAATAATACCTGGTAATAATACCTGGTAAATGTACCTGGTAATAATACCTGGTAAATGTACCTGGTAAATGAATCCTGAGGTGCTGAGGTGGTCACAGCTTTCAGGAGGGGTTACCCACCATGCAGTGGTGCACGTCTGATTGGAGTGGCGCCCCATCCAGCCCTTGACTGGAGTGGATGCAGCGCCGGGAGGTAGAGTTTAAGAGCTTGGTGAGACGGGGGTCCGGTGCAGCGGGGGTGTTCAGGGCCCGCCTCCGTGCCTCGGCTTTTGACAGACACTTAGTTTGATGGTGTGTAGATTTCTGTTTTCTCGGGTTAACTCGTTCTTTTCTCTTTAAAGTATAATTTGTAAATATATATAATATGTTTTTGTCGGAGCCCAGAAGGTGGTTCTTCTATTTTGTTCCTCGCGACCACAGCGGACTCTGAACAGTTACATAAATGTTCTGATCAGGACGGATTGAAAAAACTCATCGACCCAATAGAGGCCATGATGACACGAGTCGGACCGACCTTTATTCTGGACTCTGTGGAGTTTGAGGGCTTTGATTTTTAGGATCTCCTGATTGAATCTGTTCTGACTTCAAATAAGGAAAAATTATTTGAACAAGTTCCTAAAATGTTTTTCAGGCACATTTTTAGAAATATGGTGGAACCGGACAAAAAAGAAAATCTATGGTCTTCTTCTTCTTCAACACATTGTACATTTAAGAACCTGGAGTTGGAAGAATAAGTTCCAGTTTACGACCCGGATCTTTTTTCCTTTAAGAGGAAATGGGTTGAGGTTCCAGTGGAATAAAGAGTTCATACCCGAGTCCGCTCCAGACCAGATTCTGTACAGTGGTACTTAAGGACCAGCTGAGTAGGAATGATGAAGGAGGTGAAGGTCTGGCGCCGTAGAGGTGGGCTCTGACACACGGAGAAGAACCGACACACGCAGACAGAAGTAGAATAAAAAGAGGCGACTAACCTAACCCACCTGAGCTCGGCTCACAGGGATCGATGTCCTCGTCGTCGCTCGGGCACTCGGCCGACGCCACCAGCAGGTCGTCTGTGGTCTGGAAGGAGACAGACAGGCAGAGAGGTGAGACCCCACACCGAGAAGAGATGGCCTCTATGCTGCTATGGGAACAACATCTGCACAGAAAAAAGATCTGATGATGGAGGAAGATGGAGGAAGATGGAGGAAGATGGAGGAATATGGAGGAATATGGAGGAAGATGGAGGAAGATGGAGGCTGGCGCTCACATCGTGTGTGAAGCTCCATTTGGGCCCAGCTGAGGCCTTAAAGGCGCCGTTATCTTCTCAAACAGGGCTGACGTTCAGAGAACTTTAAACCAGTGCTTTTCTATCTCTTCACTGAATAAGCACTAAAAAAAGAAACGGTAACGTTTGGAGGCTCCTCTGCCGCCGACCCTCCAAACGTGATACTTTTACCCGCTTAGAAAACAGGAAAGGGCAGGAGAAGAACCGCTGGAAAGGTAGACTGTTAAACATTATGCTGCAATGTTCTTTTACACCGCTGCTCCGGGCCATGTGATCAGCTCTGCGTTAAAGGTCATTTCATCCGAGCGAGACAGCCTCTCCGGGTTTTTGTTCTGGGGCGCCGCTAAGCAGAATAACCTTCTGAGGTAAGAGGGGGGGGGGCAACAATTGCATCGGATCTCCAAAAATGAAAATCAGCTCGGGGGGGTATTATTGAATTTGTACCGTTATGTCAGCGATCCATCAGGCGCGTCTGCAGGAGGACTTAGTACCGACCTAAAGAAATTAAAAGTGATGTCATTTGGATTTACATCCATTTGGCGGGCCGTAATGTGATTTTATTGTGAGTGGAACGTCGCTCCGACATCGGGAACACGGAGCGACATCATCTTTACATAATAGACCTGGAAACGAGAGATGGAAGCCATTAGGGGAGTCGGGCGAGGGCCGTTTTGGTGCATCTGTGCTGGGTGAGGCCCGGGGAAGCCGTCCAAATGTAAATTTAATTTGCCGTGCATGAGGCTGATATACAGTGTCGGCCGTCCAGATGGCAAAACCGCCGGATCCCGGAGAGCCACATCCATCACTTCAGGTTTGTGATTTGTTTTTCCTGGCGGGAGATCTTGACACTCTGCTCTCACTGGCAGAGGTACGGGAATCAGGCAATCAATACTCCCCCTCTCTTCTTCCCACCTCAGCGCTCTCTCTCTCCGCCTCTCATATCCATCTTCTCCTCTGCCTCTCCTTTCCGCTCGGTCCTTCACATTTATTTGCAGGCAGACGGAGGAAGAGGAGCGTTGTGGGTGTAGATGTAGGTTAACTCCCCGTAGAATAGCCTGATTGGAGGTGCAGCTCTGAACAAATTCATATTTCTGTCTCTGCAATCGGGTCATAAAGCTCCACAAACACACGGATGACTTTTACATCTTACATAGGAGAGGATCTTTGATTTTATTATTAAGGTACACGAATGAAATCAATGCATATGTCTAATTATGTGTGAAAGTTTAAAATCTATTCTCTCATGAGAACTGTAAACAAAGCTAGGAGGTAGAGGTAAACAAGTTATTTTATCACAGCTTTGATTTGATTGACAGCACTCTCATGACGGTGCCGTTAGCTGCTGCTTAGCTTTAGCACTGAGATGGGTAAACAGAAAAACTGGATCTGTTAAAACGGAGATACGTTTATCTACTTAAAGGAGATTTTATCTTTTGGTGTCATAATCCCACCCTGAACGCATCGTTCTGAAGAGAGAACCGTTTGTGTGAACACATCATGTGGTTCTCAGGGAATGACAGGCGGCCGTGATACTTTGATAATAACACCTTTAACCATAATATCCTCATTTCAGCCTCAAAGGTCAGAGCGGCGTGGAACCGGAGCTCAGCACCTCTGCGCCCCGCTCTGATCACGTCACCGTAAACTACAGTTTGAAGATCAATACTGAGTCCAAACTAAAACCAGCTCACATGCTGCTCAGCATCAGTCGCCGCCCAGGATTAGTGAGTATAGGTCAACATTCTGATGTGGTCAAGACCCGCTTGAAAATCCAATAACATCACCGATTCATCACAGTCGTCAGCGCCACTGTGATAAAAACCGACGGGGTATCTGAGGGGGGTACTGGAACCGAGGCAGATGTTCTCCAGGAGCAGAGAGGATTCCCGAGCTAACGCTAGCTTCCTGGAAATGCTGCATGTGTTTTGAGCCGGGCAGAGTGGGGTTTACTGAAGCAGAGCGCCTGGCGCCCACAGGAGAGATGCTCCGATAGATTAGCGTATAAACAAGATGCACTCGTACTTCATTTTATGGAGGTACTTCTAAAATGCTAGAAGTAAAAGCTCGGGGCTTGCAAAGCGTCATTAATCTAGCGGTAAAGTGCTGAAGCCACGGTGAACCTGCAGCACAGCTCATTTATCTGCTTCTGCTCGGAGTTGTAATGAGGAAACCCTGGGAGACGCTCGGGAGTCTGAGGAAAAGGAGAAGAGGAGGAAGAAGAAGAGGCGACGTGGAGATTAAATGCTTCTGGTCTTCATACAAGATGTATGAAGGTTTTCATGGTCTGAGTTTGTTGTGGCTCCAAATACTTGGGCTCACAGCGGAGGTTTATGAGCGACCACACAAAGGCAGAATAAATCCTGGTGGAGTCCGTGAAGGTATTGACTGACCTTGGCGTGATCAACTGATTGAACCATTAAAGGGGAAGTGGACCAGAAAATTCCGACCTGACTCAGCCGAAGACGCCGAGGCGCTTTCTTTAGCGTGTCATGCTGGTATTGGATCTCTGAGGATTTATAACGGTCCCCCTTAATGAGATGTTCACGCAAAGCTGTGGTCTGCATGTGCTTTGCTTAAAGCTGAGTCAGCGGTCTCATTCTGCTGGACCCCCTTTTACCTACGACCCAAAAACCAACGACCTATCCGTTCACCGCTAACGCTCCACACGGCGTCCGATGCTATCGTGGGTCTAAGAAGGTGATTCTACTTCTGCGTTGGCCGCTTCCTCCCTGAATCCAGGTTTTCTGTTAATCCCAGGCGGAGGGGAGCGAGGGTGGGGGGGCTTGAGGGAAATAGACACCCTCTTGCTGAGAACCTGTCGGCGTGTCTCCATGGGGAGGCGGCGCTTCCTCACATTGTTTTCTCTGCGGTGTAACTTGATGAATGCTCTCTGGCACACATGCTGTCTCTTTGGAGACGAGCTGAAAGTCAGGAGGACACTGAAGGCATCTGAAGGGTTTATCCGAAGCACGGCTCTGCTGTCCCACTAATATATCCCTCTGAGGACGCCGGCGGCCCCCCCACTCAGCCCAGTTCTGCTCCGGTAGACTCCTTTTATAGAAAAACCAAGAACGATTAAGTGACAATCATAGACTGATATTATGTAATCACCGTTGATTATGTGCAGCTGATTACGGCGGCTGTAAACACACAGAGGGGCGTCGACAACAAACAAATCAAAGAGAAAGAGATAGAAAGACTATTTCTGAAAAACAGCGAGCGAACCCGAAACATTCTGCTTCATAACCTGTCCGGATCTCTGATGATGATGTTTCATGTCCACGACCCACATAGTCTACCTGCACACTCCATTAGAAGAAGGTCCTGCTGAAGACCTTCTCCCACAGGCTGCTGCTATTATAAGACCCGGAGAACCAGGAGCAAGAAAGAGGAGGTGGACGGTGTGAAGGTCTGCTCCTCTGGTCACCTTATAACAACCTCCTGGAGCCCTTCCCCCGTGACTACACACTTCATGCTCAACACAGACTCTCATCCCACTATTTCATACGAAGGAGTGGATGTGAGCATCTACAAGTCAATAAATGATAAAAGCGTTACTATCTGTACTTTCATATAGATACTATCTCATTAAAGGTACGCAGTATTGTATTATTGATTATGAGCTATTCTACCCTATAAGTGTGATTAGTCTTTGTAAATTACACAAAGATGAACAGATTTATGTGGGACTAGGAAAAAGCCTCAGCGAGTTCCGACCTCCACCAAGGCCCAACAGAACCAGAAGTTTAGGAAACACATTCCTGCAGATTCTTCCATTAATGTCTGAGTTACTGCAGGCCTCTAAATCCACCAACAACTCCAACAAACTCTCTGAGGATCTCTCAGATACTCTGGAGCCACTCGTCTCCTACGCCTTCCCCTTCAGCGTCTCCGTTCAGCCCATTGAGCCCCCAGCTCCGCCCCAAAGAAACAATAAAATGAACAAAGGCAGCAATAACCAAAATGTGACGTCACTACTCCAAACGTCTAAATATTATTGTTTTTAATCTTAATCCTGTAATACTCAAATCTGCTCTTTTTTTTCTTTAATCCTGCTCACAAACAAACAAACACACAAACACATAAACAAACACACATACAAACACACAAACAAACAAACAGACAAACAAAAATACATACAAACAAACAGACAAACAAACAAACAGCAGTGAAAACATTTATAATACCAGTGCAAAGTGAGAACAAATAATCAACTACTGATTGTAAATAATTCCTGATTCTTAATTATTGACCTCGTCCTTCTTACATTTTCATTTTCCCGGTGGAAAACTCCTGAATATGAAACTACAACTTCCTCCTATAACAGTCATCAGTCCGTTGTTGTGGATCAGAATCCTCGGGTTCTACTCACGCTGAGCGCCATCATTCCACATGCTGGCAGTCACTCCCACCCGCTGGGGTCCAGATCGGACCAGAGCGCCGGTCCAAACAGACTGATTGGAAGGAGATGTTGTCCTGAGCTTCGCTCCTGCAGTGACGCACCGGTGAGAGAACGGATCATGGTTCCACTTCCACCCGTGGCAGATATCACACTGCAGCCTGACAACATCCAAGTATCCAACTTAGCACCCTGGAACTGGGTCGATGTCGATGAATAATTTAGTCCCAGATGCTCAATAGATTCCAACTGAATAATGAAGAGACTGAGTTCAGCTCAGTGTACTGCCGGGCCTTCGCCCACACCGTCCCTGCTTCACAGCTGCTCTGCAAACTGTCAGGACTCGCAGAGATGGAGAGGTTCTGACGAGATGTTCTATGGAGAGGGTCTATGGAGAGGTTCTGACGAGATGTTCTATGGAGAGGGTCTATGGAGAGGTTCTATGGAGAGGTTCTATGGAGAGATAATATGGAGAAGTTCTATGGAGAGGTTCTATGGAGAGGGTCTATGGAGAGGTTCTGACGAGAGGTTCTATGGAGAGTGTCTATGGAGAGGTTCTAACGAGATGTTCTATGGCGAGGTTCTATGGGTGAGTTCTATGGAGAGGTTCTATTGAGAGTTCTATGGAGAGGTTCTACGGAGAGGTTCTATGGAGAGGTTCTATGGAGAGGTTCTATGGAGAGTTCTATGGACAGGTTCTATGGAGAGGTTCTATGGAGAGATTCTATGGAGAGGTTCTCTGGAGAGGTTCTATGGAGAGTTCTATGGAGAGTTCTATGGAGAGGTTCTATGGAGAGTTCTATGGACAGGTTCTCTGGAGAGTTCTATGGAGAGTTCTTTGGAGAGGTTCTATGGAGATATTCTATGGAGAGGTTCTATGGAGAGGGTCTATGGAGAGGTTCTGACGAGAGGTTCTATGGAGAGTGTCTATGGAGAGGTTCTAACGAGAGGTTCTATGGAGAGTTCTATGGAGAGGTTCTATGGAGAGTTCTATGGAGAGTTCTATGGAGAGATTCTATGGAGAAGTTCTATGGAGAGTTCTATGGAGAGGTTCTATGGAGAGTTCTATGGAGAGGTTCTATGGAGAGGTTCTATGGAGAGATTCTATGAAGAGGTTCTATGGAGAGTTCTATGAAGAGGTTCTATGGAGAGTTCTATGGAGAGTTCTATGGAGAGGTTCTATGGAGAGTTCTATGGAGAGTTCTATGGAGAGGTTCTATGGAGAGGTTCCGTCACCATCACAGCTCTGCTGCTTGATCTAAATATGTGTGCACAGCTGCCACGTTCAAACATCTGGACTCTCCGGACTCTTTTAGCAGCTGAAGCAAACCTACGGGTCGATACCACAGACCTCCACTGCGAGTGTCTGAGAGCAGAACCAGAAACAAGAAGAACCAACAAGGAGAGAAAACTGATCGGATCGATGAAACATCAATGAGGCTCAGAGAAAAACATCAGACCTTAAACAAACGTAAAATACGGGCAGAACCCGGAGCTTCGTCATCATCTACAGGAGAAGACGAGTTCATCTGTGAACAGAGACTGAGAGGTGTTGGACCGAGGAGGTTCTTCTTCCTCATGTTGGACCGAGGAAGAAGAACCTCCTCATGAGTGACTGAAAACACCGGATGACCCGACAGACAGGAAATACAGAAACCAGTGGTGGAGAGGAAGTACAAACTAAAGGTACTTGTACTTCATGAGAGTATTTCCATTGAATACTACTTTCTACGCCACTACGTCTCAGAGAGAAATATTTTACTTTCTACTCTGTTACTTTTGTCTGACAGCTGAAGTAACTAGTTACTTTCACGTATCATTTTTCATACACTGCAGAGAATAAACTGCAGTTAAAGTAAAGGACCGGTCAGAGGAGGTGAGAGGAGGTGAGAGAAGGTCAGAGGAGGTGAGAGGAGCTGAGAGAAGGTCAGAGGAGGTGAGAGGAGTTGAGAGGAGGTGAGAGGAGGTCAGAGGAGGTGAGAGGAGGTCAGAGGAGGTGAGAGGAGGTCAGAGGAGGTGAGAGGAGGTCAGAGGAGGTGAGAGGGGGTCAGAGGAGGTGAGAGGAGGTGAGAGGAGGTGAGAGGAGGTCAGAGGAGGTGAGAGGAGGTCAGAGGAGGTCAGAGGAGGTGAGAGGAGGTCAGAGGAGGTGAGAGGGGGTCAGAGGAGGTGAGAGGGGGTGAGAGGAGGTGAGAGGAGGTACCGGAGTCAAGCACCGGACGTAAATGTTTCCACAGCGTCGGCTGAGAGAAGGAGGCAAAGGTGAGGCTGGATGTTGAGGGAACGAGAAGGTGAGGAGATGTTCTACATATGAAGCTGCATGAAAACGTACACATGCCTCCGCCGCGTGGAACACGCCTCTCCAGGGGAGACAGCTGCTGTCTTGATGTGACTGCTTCAAAGCGCTGCTGCGCTGCTGCGCTGCTTTGTAGATGTTCCTCCCCCCCCTCAGGACCCCCTCAGGACCCCCAATCCCCTTGTACTCCAGGACAATCCAATCTAATTCCTAGTGCATCGTTAAGAATTGGCTCAGGTTCTAGTGCGTCGGGGAAGGTCGTCAGTCTGACTGCAAGAGCCACAAAGTTCTTTTCCTTAGTAACGCCGCCGCCATTTCAGCCGCCGTCTCCCAGTGAACCACGTGAGGTGACCCTAACCCACGACTCAGGACGATCTACACGCAGAACCATCGTCAGTCCGATCTCCAAACACAGCTGCTGCTGATTATTCACCTCTGTGGACGCAACAATCCCGTGAGCGGCGTGTGGATGAGCGCCCGCCGCCACGCCGCGCTGCAGAGCGGCAGCCATGAAGAATTCAGCTTGTAGCAGAGAGCTGGACGCCGTCTGTTAGCTACACGCTCCAAATGATAAAACCTTAATATGAAATTCATAACACTATCTGCCTCCATCTCTCCCCCCCCCCCCCCCCCCCCTCCCCCCCTCATGAATAAACACCACACCACAGATGTTTCTCATTGTCAGCTTTGCCCCCCACCCCCCCCATCCTGCTTTAACACTCAGACAGATGAAGGACGCCGTCGTGGAGGCTCCTCCCCTCCGGATTTCTCCGTTATCTGGACTCAGATCTGAGCTGCAGGCTGACTGGGGGGTCATGTGAGCAGCTGAAGGATCAGCTGGACCAGGAGGATCTTCACACACGGAGGTAAGAGGGGAAGAGGTTCGGACGTATCCACAGACTGTTTTGTAAAGAAAAGCATTTCTATTTAATACAAACATGAAACATTTGTGGTTCGGTGGAAACATTCCAGCGGACATCAAAGCCCAGAGTCATTCTTTAAACACAGATAAGGAGTCTGAGCGTGTGGTTCTGATGGGTCGGGCGCCGCAGAGAGGACTTCCTGACTCTGCCTGCTTCTTGACATTCAGTCCCAGTCCCGACAGCAGACCCGGTCGCCCGCTGCTCCGGTTCTATTTCCTGTTTCTACTAGTCTTAACTCTGGCGCTGAGATCCAACATGAAGGTCCGTGAAGCTGCTGTAAAGCTGTGAATGTCAGGATCTCCTCTGCGCCGCGCAGCACTTTATTAAAGGAGGGACACTTTGGCTCTGCTTCAGTGTCATTTGTCATCCGAGCAGAAACTCTGGCCTCGTTTTTAATCCTGCCAGAGCGGTGAGACCTGCAAAACGCCGCTCTGACTGTCTAATAATGGCGTCACGTTTGATGACCTTGGCCCGGAGAGCTTTCAAAATGAGCCGACGCCAAAAGGAGGCAAAGCACCTGGAGCCTCACCTGGCCGATCCGGTATCTCCTGCAGGAACAAGGTCTCGTCAGGTGACGTGGAGAACTTCCAGAGTGGACCGGATCTGCCAGTCGCAGGGACGTGGCGTGTAAAACATGATGTTGAAGGGCAGCCTCCATTATGGCCCCTGGTGAGGCTGGGATGATGGATATGTTCTGTCGCTGGGAGTGAGAGCCACGGGCCTGGGGCCACTGCAGAGCTACAGCGGTACCATCTGTCAGCACTGGGTGGCAAAAACCCATGACGAGGCCCGGGGCAACGCAGTCCAGGATCACCTCCAACAGAACACACCTCAGTGAGGGGGGCAAGGTGAGGAAGGTCAGTGTGGACCAGCGGTTCTCCAACAGGAGAGCAGCCCGTTAGCTCGCTCTGCAATCCAACCGGGTTCTGCCAATGACATGCATCCGCGGGGTTTCAGCAGTGACGGTCCAGTTTCTCTGGCGCTGGTATCTGATGACACGACTCATTTCCTTGAAGGACGCTGAATATAATCAAACCAGAAAAATCACAGCGAAGACAAAAATCAATATTGAATCTGTCAGTGAGGCGATCCGTTTGATACGGGGGTTCTGTTTTCTCCTCATGCGTCCAGCATCTCAGAGGCCCGGCGGTCAGTCGCATTCATCTGCACTGCAGCGGAAACCTTATCCAGCGGAACTTTTCCTTTCTGTGAATAATTGACGCATCACAGAACCTCAGATGGCGCCGACAACCGGGCTGAACGCCGCACTGTGTCTGAGGCCGACGGTTCTGTATGAACGGGTTCACTATCAGTGGGTTCGGTATCAGTGGGTTCAGTATCAGAGTGTTCAGTATCAGTGGATCCAGTATCAGAGTGTTCAGTATCAGTGGGTTCAGTATCCTTGGGTTCAGTATCAGTTGTGTATCAGTGGATCCAGTATCAGTGGGTCCAGGATCAGTGGGTCCAGGATCAGTACTAATGTGGTTCCTTCTGAACATTTCCTCTTGCAGAATGTTTTCCGTGATCTGTAGTTGTTTGTTGGGTCGGGTTCTGAGAGCGGATGGGTCGATGGATACGTTCCACTTGGAAGGAAATTAGATGAGAAATTCCGACAAATACAAACAAACAAGACAACAAACATGTCGGATCGTCTGACGTCTGTCTGATTATGGAAACTACAAAGATTCTATTTGTCACGACTGACTTCGGTTATTTTATTTCTTAGAGTTATTTCTTGGTTTATTCTGTTTTATTCTTTTATTTTGAAGGTTCATTTTCATCGTCCTGATCTACGTGTCGTGTTTTACTTTGAAAGTGTTCCTTGTTGGTTTGATTAGCTTCAAACTTCCTGTCCGGGTTTCTTTCTGACCTGTTTGACCTCCTATTAGTTTTTCTCCTTTATTTCTCATCACACTTGTCTTTCAGATTCACTCCTCAATATTCCCAGAGAGAATATTCCCAGAGAGAATCTTCCCAGAGAGAATATTCCCACTGAGAATATTCCCACTGAGAATATTCCCACTGTGAATATTCTCAGTGGGAATATTCACAGTGCTTTTAAGGATTTTGGATGGTTTTTGGACTTTAATTCTGTCTTTTGATATTTTTGGAATTTTGGACCGCTCACATGGTTTTGACGCCTGTTTGTTTGCTGGATCAGTATTTTACTTCTCCTGGATCCGAAACTCCTGCCACAGGTTCTGACCGTATTCGCTCATAATGAGCTCCGGACTCGACTTAAAGGGTTTCTCATCGTTTTGTACATGTTTGTTTCTTAGGAAACATTTTTCACAATATTTAATTCTCTCAAGACTTGGACGCGCTTCTGCGTCACTCCGACTTCTAGCGGCGACGGGCTAAATCAGACTAATCTGTCTGTTAGCTGCGTGAGACGGTTGAGACCACTGATGGTTTCTGCATCTACACAGTTTCCTGAAGGACGGGATTCACCACATCTGTGTCCCGCGTGTCACTTAAAGGCCCAGAGGTTAATAATAATAATAATAATAATAATAATAATAATAATACTGATACAGAACGTTTTGAGTTTGGTGGTGACATCAGCCTGATTCTCCTGTAGTGTTTGTCCAGCAGGTGAAAGATCAATATGAAGGTGCAGCAGGTACGCGGTGAGAGCAGGTACGCGGTGAGAGCAGGTACGCGGTGAGAGCAGGTACGCGGTGAGAGCAGGTACACGGTTAGAGCAGGTACGCCGTGAGAGCAGGTACGCCGTGAGAGCAGGTACGCCGTGAGAGCAGGTACGCCGTGAAGCCTGAATCCCAGGGAACCTGAGGATGACATCATCTATCACCAGGACAGGAAACACGCGGTGAGGCTTCAGCTGCCTGAGGAGAGCTTAACACCAGGATGAGGCTCAGGTCTGCGTATTGATGCATGCAGGATTAGTATTAAATCTAGTCTGTGCGCTCATATTCAGCCTGATCTTGTAGAACAATAATCCCTACCAGAATCAACCGGATCAGAACAACGCCTGAAGGCAGCAGCAGATACAATCAAGAGACACGACGCTCCACGATTCTAAAGAGAGAGGGGAACAGATACGGGGACTAAGTTGGCAAGGCGGAGGATTCTCCAGCTCAAGATTACAGTGACGGCATTTATTATACAGCGTTAATTATAGAGCGTTTATCATCGATCCTTTATTATACCGTGTCTATTATAGAGCCTTTATTATAGAGCATTTATTATCGAGCCTTTTTCATAGAGGATTTATTATAGAGCATTTATTATAAGGCCTTTAATATACACGGTTTATTATAGAGCATTAATTGAAGATAACTTATCATAGAGCATTTATTATAGAGCCTTTATTTAAGAGCATTTATTATAAAGCCTTATCATAGAGTATTTATTATAAGGCCTTTATTACAGAGGGCTTATTATAGAACCTTCTTATGGACTATTTATTATTGTGCATTTATTATAGAGGGTTTATTATAAGGCCTTTATTATAGAGGGTTTATTATAGAGCATTAATTGAAGATAATTTATCATAGAGCATTTATTATAGAGCATTTATCATAGAGCGTTTATTAGAGAGCATTTATTAAAGAGCGGTTAATATAAAACCTTTATTATAGAGCATTTATTATAGAGCATTTATTAAAGAGAGCTTATTATGAAGCCTTTATTATAGAGGGTTTATTATAGAGCATTTATTGTAGAGCCCTTTTTAATGGAAGTTTTAGTATGGAGCGTTTGATACAGAGGCAGTTAGAGAGGCTAGCAGGAATCAAACCTTCGCACTGAAGGTGCAGCAGTGCAGCATGTCAAATCATTGATTTTCCCTCTGAAATATAGAGAGGCACCAAGACAAACAGAACCACTGGGAGCCCGCTCAGCTGGAACCGACCCAGGTGCTGTGAGAGCAAATGAGATTTCTCACACAGTGTGTTTTGAATGTTCCTCACTTGCCCTAAATGGCCATTACATCCTCCTCGGCGAGGCTTCATTCAGAGATGCAGGGGCCAATTGGCTCTTTGGTGCCGGGGGAGTGACACAGTGGCCGTTCCTTCTGCCTGGGAACAGACCATAATCTCCATTTCTTGAATTTCCAGCGACAAGAAGCTATAAAAAGAAATCGTTCTCTGCAAAGAGGGTTCTGAAAGAATCATGAAAAGATGACATTCTTTCACAGAAACAGCTTCTTAGCCTGAAAAGATGGTGATTCAACATTCAAGGTCCAAAGACTTTAACGGTCCTCAGATTCTTCCAAAACCTCCAGCAGCAGCTCAAGGTCCAGTCTTTACTAAAGTTTGGATCAGCATAAGTGGTTGCCAGAAAATCTATCCAAATGATCTGATCTCCTGATCTCTCCTCTGGTGCCGAAAAGAGGTCCACACGGTTGGTTCTGAGTCAAATATCAAACTTTGATTTTCCCCGTGTGCTTATTCAATCAAAATATCAGTTTGTCAGAACAAAGTTCTGTGAAACCCAACGACATTCATTTTTGTGAGTGTGCTGCTGAGAGGCGGACGGGTCCATTTAAAGCTGGAGACTCCTCCCTGATCCTTGAACCTGATCCTTGAACCCGGTTTTATTGAACGTCTTTGTAACCATTAACCAGAATAAAAATATATTTACGTATCTCATACTTTTTTAATTGATCCAATTAAAGCCTCCAAAAGGCTTTAAAACGGGCCGTAAAGCGTAGAATCACCATGTGAACCGTTATAACCACATCAGAACCAACATGTGGGACACTGCTACAAATAATGTTCTGGCATGTTTGGCAAATTGAGAAAGTGTCCGGGCGATGAGTAGTTCCTAAAGTCCAATCACTGCTGAGTGTAAGCATTAAAGAGGCAGATTGTAGCTGTTGGCATCGCCGGCAGAACCGACCCGCTCATCAGTGGCTCATCAGTTTCAAAACCAACAGACACTTATGTCATCAATAACAACAAACACTCTGTGACATCAGTGCGGCAGCCGGACCGGACCTCCTATCTAACATCTTTCTCCTGGAGGGTTCTGGGCTTGTCTCTCCACTGGTTCTGGAGCCAAGACAAAAGTGGATTTTCAGCAGACAGCACCGACCGGGGTGGGGGGTGGGGGGCAGCCCCCGCTCTGACCGCTCCAGAGATTTATAAAGTGTCGGTGCTGCCCAGGCATGATAACGCAGAGCAGTGCAGGTGAGGATCCATCTCTGTCAGGGGCTGCAGCGGTTCTGCTCAGATAGCAGGGTTTGTTTTTCCCTGGGAGGGAAACAATAAGGTTCTATCTCTGACCCCTGAGTAATTATCATAAAACCTTACCTGCCAGCAAAGACGTCTATCTTTTCAGAACTTCACTGACATCATGACATCAGATGACCACATGATCACATGACCAGATGATCACATGATCACATGACCAGATGATCACATGATCACATAACCAGATGATCACATGACCACATGATCAAACGACCACATAACCAGATGAACACATGACCACATGATCACATGACCACATGACCAGATGATCACATGACCCGCCTTCATTGACAAATGTCAAGTCAGGATTCAACAGAACCTTAAACAGAAAACGTGAAGAGAGGTTATCAAATTAAGAGACGCATTTATCCTGGTAAATAATAATATACTAAATCATTGTGATACGGTAGAAAGTATGTATATATATATACATATACGTATATATATATGTATATATACAATATATATATGATAACATATATATATATATATATATATATATATATATATATATATATATATATATATATATATATATATATATATGTATATATACATATATATATATATATATATATATATATATATATATATATATATATATATATACATACGTATATATATATGTATATATACATATATATATGTATATATATATATATATTAATAATAATAATAAATAGGATGAGATAATCTCCCTGTAGGACTAACTTCTTATTACTAACATAATAAGATAAATATTTCTCAATAACATGAATTCAGTGGAAGATACTTTTACTGTTTGTTGTTTTTGCATCACGGTCTCATGAGATGTGATCAGGAACCTTATGAAGACGTTTGAGTCCAGACCCGGGACAGACAGCACCAGAGAAGATCCTCAGGTGAGCAGACAGGAAACCACCAGATACTTTCACAATAAAAGTAACATCAGGGCTGAATCTCACTATTTCATCTAATGCTGCATTTGAGTGGGTCGTAAATCCTGGAAATGCATCAATCTAATTATCCTTTAAGCAAAAGGAATATTTTAATCACTATTATAATAACCACTCTGACTCATCGCTTTTTTTCTCCCATGGTGCATTTCTCCCTGATTAGGCCGGAGTGCTCTGAGACGATAATGTCCTTGTTAATGAAGGCTGAGTGGACGCCCAGTGGTTTGAGAAGAATGACATTAATGTAATGTTCCCCGCGAGTGAAGGTCCGCAGCATTCAATAA
This sequence comes from Lophius americanus, assembly GCA_037951165.1. Classification (NCBI taxonomy): domain Eukaryota; kingdom Metazoa; phylum Chordata; class Actinopteri; order Lophiiformes; family Lophiidae; genus Lophius; species Lophius americanus. The sequence continues at coordinate 124,120 of JBBDHG010000487.1, forward strand.
GAACACAAGCCCGCTCCGGCATTTACAGAACTTTCTGATGGGTCACCTGAGGAGGCCCGGTCCCCTCAGACACTTCACAATCATTACACTAATAATGATGATTAGCACAGGCTGCTACCGCTGGGAGATCTGCCGGCCCGCGGGCAGAACTTTAAGTCCACCGAGCCAGTGACACCGAACATTTTAATATGCTGCCATCTGAGCCGCTGTGAGCGCAGCCAGACGGACGGGTCCGCTGCTGGTTCTGATTATACAGGAATACAGACTCCTGACCGTGTGCAGTAAAAGAATGTGCAGACCTGTTGGGTCACGCTGTGAAGTCCTACAGACGTGGAATAACGGATCAGCTGTTGAAGACGGCGGAACTAAAAGGAAAAGAAACATTTGGACTGAAGTTTGATCGTGGAGAAACGGTCCCTGACTTCTATTCTCCGTCCGTCCAGTTTAAGCCGGTTCATACTAACGGGTCTGTCAAATACAGGACGCTCTGCTACAAGCTCCAGGGGGAGGGGCTTAAGGGACTTCAGGCTGGTGTTACTTGGGTCAGAGGAGGCGGGTAGAACTTAAAGGCCCACCTCAGGACTGAACTTTTTCAACTACAGTGGTAATTATGCTGAACCCACGTCTCCGGTTCCGGTTCCAGGCTACCTGACGGCTGCAAGGCCAACGCTCAGAAACACTCCAACATGTTTGAGCAAAAGTTTCTTTTTAGAGGCTGTTAAGATGTTCGCTGTAGTCACAAATGACTGAGAGAGCAAACAAACAAACAAACACACACAAACAAACAACCACACAAACAAACAAACTAACACACACAAACAAACAAACACACAAACAAACAAACAAACTAACACACACAAACAAACAAACACACAAACAAACAACCACACAAACAAACAAACAAACTAACACACACAAACAAACAAACTAACTAACTAACACACACAAACAAACAAACACACAAACAAACAAACAACCACACACACAAACACACACAAACAAACACACAAAGATACAAACACACAAAGAAACAAACACACAAACAGACAGACAAACAAACACACAAACAAACAAACACACAGACAAACAAACACACACACAAACACACAGACAAACAAACAAACACACAAACAAACACACACACAAACAAACACACACACAAACACACACACAAAGAAACAAACAAACACACACACACACACACAAACAAACACACAAAGAAACAAACACACAAAGAAACAAACACACAAAGAAACAAACACACAAACAGACAGACAAACAAACACACGAACAAACACACAAACACACAGACAAACAAACAAACACACAAACAAACACACACACAAACAAACAAATACACAAACAAACACACACACAAACAAACACACAAAGATACAAACACACAAAGAAACAAACACACAAACAGACAGACAAACAAACACACAAACAAACAAACACACAGACAAACAAACACACACACAAACACACAGACAAACAAACACACAAACAAACACACACACAAACAAACACACACACAAACACACACACACACAAAGAAACAAACAAACACACACACACACACACAAATAAACACACAAAGAAACAAACACACAAAGAAACAAACACGCAAAGAAACAAACACACAAACAGACAGACAAACAAACACACGAACAAACACACAAACACACAGACAAACAAACAAACACACAAACAAACACACACACAAACAAACAAATACACAAACAAACACACACACACACAAACACACAAAGAAACAAAAACACAAAGAAACAAACACACAAAGAAACAAACACACAAAGAAACAAACACACAAACAGACAGACAAACAAACACACAAACAGACAAACAAACACACAGACAAACAAACAAACACGTTAAATCTCAGACACTGAGTTGAAGGGGAAATCTGCTGAGTCACATTTGATTGTTATGATAAAATGATTTGATGCTCTTTAAATGTTGCTTTAGGCAGAAATAAGAACAAGTGGATTGAATTATTTTAAGCCAAAACACTGTGACCAGAAGAAGCTGCAGGTCTCAGACTTATCTCACTGTCACAGATTTCCGGTTGCCCTCTTTGACGGACCGATTCAACGTTTAGAGCCTGATAGTATTCCCCGTCCAATTTGGCAATATGGCACGCCGTTCTCGCCGTCCCAGGATGCACCGCTCTAAAGGAAGAAACGTATTTGCTGAGTTGCATTCGTCGTCAGGGGGAAGTGGAACAGCTGGACACTGGTTAAAATGCTGACTGCAGGGAGAGGACAGTGAATGCAGCATCTCTCTTCACAGAGGGCCGACAGCATGTCTTTGTGAGCGCGGCGTCCCGAGACCATCATGTCCTCCTGCAGGAGGTCTCCACGGGGCGGCTGTCACACCGAACACACCGACGGTTCTGCGGGCTTCATTCATCTCCGTCACACAACAACTCTGTAATCCACTGACCTCATTTTCTGTCTGAGTGTATGAGATGACCCCTGACCTGCCTCGCCATCCTCCCTTTGTTCACGCCCCTTTGGATCACGCTGAACTTCATTTCCAACAATAGATGCCAATAAAACCTGGTTCTGCTGGATTCTGCTCCATTCCTCCAAAATAAATACTCCGACTGTCACAGACGAAGCGCTTGCAGCGTTTTAAGACAGGAAATAGATTTAAAGTAGATGAATTATACATCAGAACCAAAGCTGCACATGGGACCGGATCAGATATCTGAGCATCAGTTCACATCTAGTGAATAAACTTCTCTGTAACACACCCTCTACTTCCTCTCCTCACCCTCCGTCCGCCATCCTTCCTACCAAACTCTGGGTTCTTCGGTGACACTTCAAAGATCCGGTGGAGCGAGGACGTGATTATCGACGGTCCGATATTTGTTCTGCATCACATGGTCCTGTGAGGGTCCGGGGCCCGCGCCCAGTCCCAGGGAAACCAGCCCACTGGATCAATATCTACGAAGGTATTATTATTATTTGTCAGAATCTGCAAACCAAGCCATGATGAGTCATGGGTCAGAAGGCGGGTCAGATGGCGGGTCAGTGGGCGGGTCAGAAGGCGGGTCAGAGGGCGGGTCTGACGGTGGGTCAGTGGGCGGGTCAGAAGGCGGGTCAGACGGCGGGTCAGAAGGCGGGTCTGACGGCGGTTCTGATGGAGAATCACTGCCGGTGTTGAACAGGTGGGAGATTTGCATAATATGTAAAACTGAAGAAAATAAATGTTGAATCTGCCTTGAATGAAGTCGTTGTTTTAAAGCTTTGGATCGAGCGGCGCTGAAGATAAACTGGCATCAAGATTCAAGGATGTTTTTTTCTGCTCTCCGCCTCCATGAGGCTCTAAAGACGGTAAATTAAAACGAAGCGTTCAAACGACATCATTGAAGGACTTTTGGACGTAAAGACGGATGAAAGGCTGAAACGTTTTATTCACCTGAGAGAAACTGGAAAGAAAAAAAAAGGAAGTGTAATGGAAGCATTTTGTTTGTGTGTAAATATTTAAATACGGCGTTAAACCAACAACCTTGATCCAAACTGAGTTCTGAACCCAGAAGGATTTTTAATGCTGTATTTGTGAAAGCGGATCAAACCAGCATTAAAAGGTCGTTAAAGTTTAAGTTTATTCTTCATTAAAGCCCATTTATATTCATTAATTCACACAACAGACACACTTCCTGTGACGAAGGTGGAGGAGGAGGAGGAGCTGCAGGTGGAGGAATCTCCACCGCTATATACTGATATATATATGTGTATATACATATATATGTATATATATATATACATATATATGTATAAATATATACATATATATCTTTCTGTTTCCCAGAATCCCTCTCTTCCCGGCGAGGACGGCGGATGAATCGCCCTGCCACCAGCTTGTTTGGACGGATCTGTCCTGCGTTGTTTATTCACACATGACATGTGAGGAGTGATACGCTGCTGCAGAAGCTGCTCCGCCCATGAGAGCAGATAGAGATGATGGAGAACCTCCGGGACGGTTATCAGGAGAACACACTCACAGCGGCGAGGAGAAACACCTGAGGGTGTCTGTGGCGGCGCTCCCCCCTCACGGAGGAGGAGCTCCTTCAGTCAGATGGATATGAAGAGATGAACAGGTACCAGAGTCTGATGAAGGAGTGCGTGACGCTGCAGCGTCAGCATCTGGAACGGATCAGCCTCAGGCGGATCAGGAGTAGAAAAAAGGTCTTACCTGCTGAGGTTCTCTGGGGGTGGTCTGCTTCACGCGTCGGCCGGACGCCGTGGTGGTGGTGATCTCCATGATGGAGGTGGACGTCTCCGACCGATTGGCCGTGGTGCTGGACTGCGGCGTAATGGAGGAGGGCGAATCCCCAACGAGCCGCACGCTGCCCTGGACCTTAATGTTGGGGTCGCCCTCGGCGGCCATGTTGAACACCTTCAACCCATTATAGTAGAGACCCGAGAGCTGGCCCTGAAAGGATCGGCTCCGGTCCCGCTCCCAGCCCCCGATCTGTATCGTGGTCTGGCTGTTGAAGATGGTGAGCTGTCGCCCTGCGGGAAAACAACGTTACATACGTAGAAGAATGTTGAAGAGTGGAGTCTCATCTTTGACTGAGCAGGAACAAAACACAGAGACAGATTTTTGCCCAGTGGCTCATGAGTCCAATAAATTACGGGCTGTAGGGACAAACCCAGGTAATTTATTGCAGTTATAATGATGACATGCCTGAGAAAACCAAATAAAAATAAGATTTAGAAAATCAATACAGCTTTGCTAAAAGGCCGATGTAATCTAAGAAAGGCGTAAAGAAGGAATAAAGTGTATTTAACTACATTCGTAACGATGACATCGTCTCGCGGCGACGCAAAGGGACGATAATAGCAGGAGAAATAAGGAAAACTGAAAACATGTCGCTGATGTTTCCTTACAGTTTACCCTTAACGGGATTCTTCACAGACTGATTAAAGGAAGAGCATTAAAGTCAATAAAGCGATGCGGGCCGTGAGAATTGGACCTTCCTGGTGTAAAATCTGGGCGAGAGAGGAATCCGGACAGTTTCAAACTATTCATCCTTTTAGCAAAAGCAAAGAAGGAAAATCAAAGAGTTATGTTTGATCACATGGGAAAATAAAAATACCACAACAGCGTCATTTATGACACAAAGCACAAAAGGGACAAAGAATAAAACACGGGAATGAAAGGGATCATCTCACACTTCATGTAAGTAGTAAAAGATGAATTAGTTGTTAACGTATAAATACAAAACATGCACTCAATTTGTTGATGTTACACTTGACTGATTTAAAGCCCTAAACATATTTACAATCTTTGTTAAAGGGACTCAAAGTTCTGAAGCCAATTTGTGTATTACTCTATTTATCGCTGCCGGCAGGCCGATGGGATCAGATGTTCTGAATGTGTGCAGAGTGTCCAATTACAAACGACCAGGTTTAAATGGATCATTTAGGTGTTTACAGGAAAACAATCTACGGAGATTTAGAGACACTTTAACAACACCGACTCTCCTCCAGTAAAATAAGGTGATTTAAATTCATATTTAAAGTCCCTTTAACCTTAATAAACACTTTTTAAAACATCTATCAAAGAAATACATTATTCTGAAAAGTCTGAAACATTACAAACTAAATTTAACTCTTCCAATCCTTTAGGTTTTAAATGTTTAGCTGAACAGTGACTTTTATATTCAGATGTGTATTTTATCTGTAACTTGGTTATGATCAGACTATTTTATGGAAGTTTTAATCAGGGATTTTACCTTTGTCGAGTAGCCATTCGTCAACTACTCGACCGAGACGGTATGGGATTCGCTGTCTAGCAATCGCCAGGCGTTCGTTATCATTGTTGCCTTTAAAGTTTAAAGAGACATTTCATTGGTTAAAATCTGTCAGGTCAAAGGTTAAACGTTCATACTTAATGCTGCAGTTGCACAGTTACACCAGGTTTTTATATTTAAATGGATTTATATCGTTAAAAAAAACAGGATTTACTGAAACATTATTAGATTATTTTATTTTATCCAACATTAGGCCTATATTATAGGAAAATAAGTGACAAGGATTCTGTTTCATGGAGTTAAAGGAGCTTCTTTATAAAACCAGCCCACAACACAGATTTATGCATCATGACACAAACTCCACCCACAAAGCTCCGCCCGTTTAAACCGGCTTTTAATCTACTTACAACAAGAAGATCTTTTAAATTTGTGGCGGAAGTTCCCTTTAAAGGTTTAAAGAACAACAGGTTTAAAATGTCACAACGACCCCCACCTTTATAAACTGTCTCAGGGACCACAACCAACAGTCAGGAGAGGAAACACATCGTCAAAGCAGGTCCAAACAGATCAGAACCACTCTGACCAAAGCCACAGGTTCTAAAGGAGGAGGAGTCAGTGGATCTCATGAACCAGATACCTAAACAGAACAGAGGAAGAGCAGCGGCGGGACGATTCCACGCCAGCATCAGACTCCATTCTGCCGTTAATGAGACCGAACTCTGCGTTACCGTTTGTCGGGTCCGTAACCTCCAGAACAGGAGCCTAGCAGCACCGTGACGGACTCTGAGTGCGGCCCCTCATTGTCCCCACAGATTGAATCGAGTAGATGTACAACATTTGTCCCATCAAGGACATTATTCAGTTCTGGCAGACAAAAGGCCCGGTGGCAAATAATGAGGGCCCACGGTTCTGATGGCGTGAAGGACCACAGAGGCGAGAGGACCAGTGGGTGACCTTTGACAGAATGAACAGCTGACCTGATGAAAGGTTCGAGGTAAGATGACATTTTTAATGCTATCGGCTTGATTTAGCCCGTCTGTGGAGCCGGTCCATACCGCTCGCAGGATCCGGTCCATACCGCTCGCAGGATTCGGTCCATACCGCTCGCAGGATCCGGTCCATACCGCTCGCAGGATTCGGTCCATACCGCTCACAGGATCCTGCTACAGCTGATGGTTCCGTGTCGCAGCACAAAGGCTTGTGAAGGCGATTTGGTGGACCAGAGACGGGTTCTGCCTCAGCGTCACACCTCAGATGTCATTTAACGACTTGGACTTCTGGAACAATGTCCGGTCAGCAGAACCCCCATTCATCAAACGGACCACCTTCATGCTAACAGAAAGTCACTTCTGAAGAGCGCTGACTGATCACGCATGACGGACTGATGTTCAAGGACGGAGATGCTGACCCGTCTGGATTTATTACATTCACAGTGTTTCCTGTGAGAAGACCGGCCCGGTCCGAACCCACACCTTCTACTACGTCGAGGCCATGACCCAGGCTGCTCTGATTGGCTTGGCATGATGGGTCACGGCGTCCTGACATCATCAGAACAGAAGAATCCAACTGAGCCACTGACATTTCTGGACAGTCAGAACATCTGCTGGGCCGGGCCACGGTCTGGACCCCCAGAACGATTTAATATATGAAATAAAAAAAAAACTATTTTACTGGGCCAACATCTGGTCATTTAGTGAGGAGCAGAGCATTATTACTGTTCACGCCCACAAACAAACTCACAAACAAACAACCCACTGGATCACATGACGCCCTCAGAGTCTCATCGCTGGAGGTAAAAATGTTTTACAAACACATTTATTAATTAAAAAAAGCTTATGATTTCCTGACGGGGCGATTGTTTGTAGTTTAAGTATCTGGTAGATGTAAATATTACATCAGCTGTGGAAAGTGTCTTCTTAACGACGAATCATGAATAATTCTCTCCTTCACCCCGGGAGTCTGAGGAGGTTGTTGTTCTATCTACTGTGTGTGTGTGTGTGTGTGTGTGTGTGTGTGTGTGTGTGTGTGTGTGTGTGTGTGTGTGTGTGTGTGTGTGTGTGAGCAGGATGACTCACATTAGGAGGACAGAATACCATAAACAAACAGACACATACACACACACACACACACACACGCACACACACACACACACACACTCTGCATTTAACTGGTTTGTTAATGGTGGTGGTGGTGGATGATGGATAATTAAAACTCTTTCAGTAAGGGGCTGGGGCAGAGGAGGTTGAGGGTTGATGTCACCATCGAAGGATCTTCTGGATCATTTGGCCAATGGGTGGGTGGGTGGCTGGATGGATGTGTGGATGGATGGATGTGTTTAAGATGGATGTGTGGATGGATGGATGTATAGATGGATGTGTGGATGGATGGATGTGTGGATAGATGGATGTATGATGGATGTGTGGATGGATGGATGTGTGGATAGATGGATGTATGATGGATGTTTGGCTGGATGGATGGATGTGTGGATGGATGGATGTATAGATGGATGTGTGGATGGATGGATGTGTGGATAGATGGATGTATGATGGATGTGTGGATGGATGGATGTGTGGATGGATGTGTTTAGGATGGATGTGTGGATGGATGGATGTGTTTAAGATGGATGTGTGGATGGATGGATGTATAGATGGATGTGTGGATGGATGGATGTGTGGATAGATGGATGTATGATGGATGTGTGGCTGGATGGATGGATGTGTGGATGGATGGATGTATAGATGGATGTGTGGATGGATGGATGTGTGGATAGATGGATGTATGATGGATGTGTGGCTGGATGGATGGATGTGTGGATGGATGGATGTATAGATGGATGTGTGGATGGATGGATGTGTGGATAGATGGATGTATGATGGATGTGTGGATGGATGGATGTGTGGATAGATGGATGTATGATGGATGTGTGGATGGATGGATGTGTGGATAGATGTGTTTAGGATGGATGTCTGGATGGATGTGTGGATGGATGGATGTGTTTAGGATGGATGTGTGGATGGATGTATGGATGGATGGATGTGTTTAGGATGGATGTGTGGATGGATGTATGGATGGATGGATGTGTTTAGGATGGATGTGTGGATGGATGTATGGATGGATGGATGTATGTGTGGATGATGGATGGATGTATGGATGGATGTGTGGATGGATGGATGGATGTGTGGATGGATGTGTGGATGATGGATGTCTGGATGGATGGATGTGTGGATGATGGATGTCTGGATGGATGGATGTGTGGATGGATGGATGTGTGGATGATGGATGTATGTATGGATGGATGTGTGGATGGATGTGTGGATGGATGTGTGGATGGATGGATGTGTGGATGATGGATGTCTGGATGGATGTGTGGATGGATGTATGGATGGATGGATGGATGTGTGGATGGATGTGTGGATGGATGTATGGATGGATGGATGTATGGATGGATGTGTGGATGGATGGATGGATGTGAGGATGATGGATGGATGTATGGATGGATGTGTGGATGGATGGATGTGTGGATGATGGATGTCTGGATGGATGGATGTGTGGATGGATGGACCAGTTTGAAGAGTTGGATGCACGTTGAAGGTAGGACCAGCTCAGGAGACATGAAGAAAGACGATGAACTTCTTCTGTTCAGTTTTCTGGGATGTGTTTACAAAGGTAAAATCCATCACTTCTCCAGACCTCCTTCTAAAGTTCTGTGCTTGTGGAGAACGGTCGTGAATAAGAATGACGGATAAACATATTTAATTTATCACTGAGCTGCTTTCAGACAGGCGTAAACATCTTCGCCTCAAGTTTACTTTTGGCTCTGGAAGTTTTCTCACAGACACGTCTCTGCCGTCAAACGTTCCTGGAGGTCCACACCTCCTCAACCTCCTCAATCTCCTGAACCTCCTGAACCTCCTGAACCTTCTGAACCTCCTGAACCTCCTCAATCTCCTGAACCTCCTCAATCTCCTGAACCTCCTGAACCTCCTGAACCACCTGAACCTCCTGAACCTCCTCAATCTCCTGAACCTCCTGAACCTCCTGAACCTCCTCAATCTCCTGAACCTCCTGAACCTTCTGAACCTCCTGAACCTCCTCAATCTCCTGAACCTCCTCAATCTCCTGAACCTTCTGAACCTCCTGAGCTGTGCACAAACACACACACACACACACACACACACACAAACACCCACACCCACACACCCACACCCACACACACACAAACGCACACACACACACACACACACACACACACACACACACACACACACACACACACACACACAGTTTCTCTCCCTTCATTGTCTCAATGTGTGTAGTTAAAGAATAATCCATCATTTCCTGTATTTTGGGTTTGTTTGCCGCCGTCACCCGCGGCTGTCAGTTACTGGCTGTCGGTTCTGTCACCTCCACGTTTGCTGCTGCACTGACTCCTCCTCTGAGGAGGCTTCAGCACCGGGCTGGGCTCTGCAGAACATTCAGCAGACGTCTGTCAGCGAGGAGAAATGTTGTTGCTCTGAAACGGAACAACACTCAAAGCGTCTCTGCCTGATTCATTATTCCACGTCAGTTTCATCTGAAACACGCCGGCCCGGGTTTCTGACAGCCAGAACCCAGACATCCATTAAATCCTCCTCAACAGCAATCAGGACAGAAGAAAACCTGCATATGGTTCTGATGGAGCTCCTCGCCTCCATCACAGCAGAATCACAGCAGAATGATGCAAGAGGTCCAGTTGCCCTGAAAACACAAGTAGAAACTGTTTTTCAGGAAACCTGGATGAACCCGACTGACATGAAACTGACAGACGTTGACAAGGAGGGCCTGTCCACGTCAGAGGCTCACGGGTCGGTGCCGGTATTTAATGAGAAGTAGGAAGTAAACGGACGGCGATTTTAGAATCGGCAATATTTGCATAAATCCCACGACAATCCATTGGGTCAGAACCAGCGACACCCCCTTTTATTGAGCCTGAAGGAGCTGGGATAGGCTCCAGCCCTGCTGTGGTGATGTGGGTCTGGCTTTCAGAATAAAAGCGCCTGATGAGGAATCTCTGCTTGATGATGAAGATGTTGATCTTAACAAGTTTTACGTAACAACAGATGAAGTCATAAAGAGGAAGACCTCTGTGAAAGTCTCCGACCGTCGCTGGATCTGGGTTTTCAGAATAAAAGCGCGTGATGAGGAGGTTCTTATTTGAACGTTACTTCGGTTGAACGATTAACGTTAACGTAACATTCCTGCTGAGTTTACCTCGCAACACGGCCGAACTAATAACGTGATGTTTGACAACGTCGTCATTTTGTAACGTGAGTCAGATTAACCACTCAGAGGTAAGGCAGTGCCTTCTCCCCTCTCCCTCCCTCTCTCTCCCTCCCTCTCTCTCTCTCCCTCTCTCCCTCTATCTCTCCCTCCTCCCTCGTATCTCCGGTATAAAAGTAAACACACGTTATTATCGACTGTTTCTTCATCAAAAGCGTCACAATCACGGCAGAAACAGCCCCGATCAGACGGCCGACGCCCACCTGTGATGAAACCCTCATCTATTGGCCGTCACTCAGACGTTGACAGCTCCTTTTATTGATGTGTTGGCGCCTGAAAACAGTGTTTGTGATGAGATCACTGCTCTTGTAAACAAGAGGACAATCCTTTAGGAATGATTTCATTCTGAATGGAGAAGCGGTCACTGTAAGACCACCTACTGATGGAGAGACAGAGGGGGGCGGCGTGAATAATCATCCACACACACGAAAGCCACTGCGTCAAAATCCTCTTCTTCTCCCCCGTTTCTCCAGGGTCAGAACTCTTAATCTGTTGAGGCTGTCCTCACACAGAGGTTAATTAAGACGGGATAAAATCACCGTCTGATCGGTATTGATCCCGCCGTAAGACGCCACAGCCTTCAACAATGCCATCCTGCCTCCACGCCAACACTCCTTCCATTCATCCTGTCTGCAGGAGTGGCGTGCGAGGGCCGCCGAGCCTCCGTCCCGGAGGATCTGGGACGGCGGAGCTTATCTCCTCCGGCAGACAGCAGCGTACAGCGGCGCGGTCCCAGCTGACCCGCTCCGTCCTCCGCTCCTTGTTTTCCTTTTATTAATAAAGTGGTCAGATAAGGGGGGGCTCTATCTCATTACAAGCCCGAGGACACTCGCTACGTTAAATGGAGAAATATGCAAATGCCTCCTCTGTTCATGGAGCCGGGAGAATTAAAAAAGGAGGAACCAAATCTCACTATTAGTTCATTATTCTGCTCTGTGTTCTCCTCGCCGGCGCCGGTGGCCCCAGTTAAAACCCTTTCACTGACGGTTCTGTGCACAATGGACTGAAGGGGCACACGGACAGAACGGAGGCCAAAGTCGAGCAGATAAAAAAAAGCCAGCCCCTCTCCCCACCCTCCCCTGCCGCATCCCAAGAATGAGACTCCTCACTTCAAGGTGGGAAACCTCGCGTGGCGGGCGAGGCGGAGAGGGTGGGGGTCTGCGGGTGAGAGGCCCGATGAAGAGGAGGTGAACGCTGGGGGGCGTGGAGAGAGCATCACGCTCTGATTACAGCAGAAGAATACGGACGGAGACTTCTGCGTTATCTCTGAGTGCAGCGCGCCGTCGTCGGGCGGGAACACCGCTCCGCCCCGCGGGCCCGCGAGCGCCGCGCCATTGTGGTGCTATTACTTCCACGGCCAAGACTCGGGAGAAGGGGCTGTTTTTTGTTTTGGCGCAGGCTTTTGTCTGCAACACAGAATGAAAATGGAGCGAGAAGAAAAGCGAACCACAACAAACGGGGCCAGAAATGTGTGTGCGTGAGCGTTTTAGCATTTTAGATTCCAATAATTGAGCTAAAGACTTTTAATGGCCTATAAGTATGCAGTACAATACTTTTAATGAGATTACAAGGACAGCAATATAGGCCCCGCTGAAGCAATTACTTGCTTGCTTTGAGAGCGCCCCCCCCTCCATGTAATCCTCCCTTCTCTCCAGCTCTGGGTTTTATCTGCGCCGTCTCCTCTTGTTGTTATCGCTGTTGATCTGTGGCTGACCTGAGAGCGGCTGCGGGCCGCCATTATGGTCTGTTAGAGGCGTACGTGGATACTAATCAAACTGCAGGCGAGCTGGAAGAATAATTGCGTTGTGTGCTGGGGGTGAGGGGAGGAACTGCTCCGTAACTGTGATTAGATGTAATTAGTCTAGATGGAGACTCATAATGAAGCTGGACGCCGCCTCACTGACGCCGGATTGGTGCGGATAAGATCCCTCACTTTGTTCTGCAGCGTTTGTGACTCACCACTTATCGTAACGGGAGGAAACGTTGTTTTCCATGACTGGATTTTGCTCTACGGTGATAAAAAAACAGCGTTTCCATATATATTTTAAATAATACATTTTTCATTGCTGGGCATCAAATAACCAATAAATAATCTGAAGAAGCTGCTGAATGTCGATGGTGCTGATCCATGGTTCTGAACCAGGCTAACGACACATTGAGCTCAGCTTGACCTCATAGTCTTTCAGTCTGGCGCTCTGACCTCAGACCTGACCTCAGGTCGTCGGTGGCGCCCGCCCACGTGACAGCAGGCAGGTCGCTGACGGAGAGTGTTTGACCTTCGATGTTGAGATAGGAGCAACCAGACGTGAAATTCTGTCCGTGTCCACAACATGTCAGAAAACATCAGCGTTCTCTCTCCACCTGAGGCGAGACGGCAGGTCTGAGTCGCCGCCATAAAACCCGCTTTCATCTGGATGAATACGCGGGTCGCAGCTAAAAAGGTCAGCAGACATCGGGAAAAAGGCCAGAGTTTGAACTCCTCGTGTGATTGTCCTGCCGTCATGAACGCTCACGATCAAACAGGTTTCTGATCGGACGCAGCAGTTACCCTCATGTGGACTGAACAGAACCTGCAGTGGTTCTGGTGTCTGGGCATCACTGACAAACCCAGATGTAAGTGACACTCCTTTATTCCTCTGTGGCTTTGGTCAAAGTCTCTGCAGGTGAAGAAGTTTACATCTCAAAGAGAGAAGCAGTGACATTTACGTAACGTCAGAATAAAAACAGAGACATTCTGCAGAAACATTCCAGTGTCGTGGAGTTTTCCCCTTCCTCGGACTTTTAACGGGAACTTTTCCAATTCTTTTTTCACTAAACTGATGTTGGAGATAAAGGTCATTAAAGGGGAATCCCACCTCTTGGGTCACGTCAGCTTTGTTTCATGAACGGAGCCACACAAACGGACCAAACAGGACTTTCATTATTTCACATTAGTGGTTGTTTGTGCTGTCAGTTGATAAACCCTCTATTTCATGAACTATTGATTAAATAATGGTAATAATGGGTGAAAAAAAACATTATTAAAGGGGCGTAATTGGTAAAAGGATAAAATGTCACCATTAAAAGCAAAGTTGTGTAAAATAAATGAATTCAACAGACTCCCATTAATGTATTTTCCACTGTGAGTTGGAATGAATGTTAGTTATAACATATTTATATCATAGTTGTATATTGTTATCTCTTGACCAAAAACAATTCTATTTCCAATTTTTGATTCCTGGTCATGTGATTTGTGTTTGTCCCGTCAAAGTAAAAGCCTCTTCGTCAAAGCTAAACATTAACCACGGAGTATTCTGTATAATTCTACTTTCATCGCTAAGAACACAGATCAAACATAAAGACAAGAATAAGAGACATAAAATAGTCCGGATCAAACATAAAGACAAGAATAAGAGACATAAAATAGTCCGGATCAAACATAAAGACAAGAACAAGAGACATAAAATAGTCCGGATCAAACATAAAGACAAGAATAAGAGACATAAAATAGTCCGGATCAAACATAAAGACAAGAACAAGAGACATAAAATAGTCCGGATCAAACATAAAGACAAGAATAAGAGACATAAAATAGACCAGATCAAACATAAAGACAAGAATAAGAGACATAAAATAGACCAGATCAAACATAAAGACAAGAATAAGAGACATAAAATAGACCAGATCAAACATAAAGACAAGAATAAGAGACATAAAATAGTCCAGATCAAATACGATTTATTATTCCGTATGTTACGTCTGTCTTTTACGCCACAATTTGAACCTAGATCATGAGTACAGTTCTATTTGGTTTGTTTTTTGTTCTGGAGCTCATCATTCTCTTTTTTAATTTTTGGGTTTTACAATATGAATCAAAATTGCAACTTTCAACTTAAATCATGAAAATACGCCAATATTCTCTGGGCTTAGATCCATTTGTTCTAAGATATGAGAAGTGGTTAAATGTGTGGTTTGTTATGGGTTCATTGATTCTGGGAGGGGGGTTGATCTGGAGCTTTAGTGTCGGAAGGGATTCTAGAAGCTGGATGTTCTTGTCTTTCTAACTCTACAAGAGGATCAAACTTATGGAGGCGTTTGTCGGCTGTGGCTGTTATTACAAGCTGCATTCCTTCTATTAGTCTTCTGCATTGACACAGAGATAAATATTGAACTGGAACAGAATTACTCGCCGCATTAAAGGAGATCATTTGTCGGTAAATCCTGTATTGATCTGACTTCCTGTGAGCGTAAAGCAGAGGTGGGTCATAATGCAGAGGTGAGGAGACGGTGGGCGGCGGCCCTTTAAACTCTTTATCTCTAACTCTTTGATAGCGTGGAGGAAAACTCCACAACACTGGTATTATTCTGGACAGCTGCTGGAACCAGAAAGATAAGAAGCATTAAAGCTCATGCCAGAAAGAAGAACATCAGAACAGATCCACTTCTAACACTTCAGAACATGTTGCTCTTGGTTTGCCTGCGAAGGGCAGCAGGTGAAATCAAAGGGCGACTCACCTGTGGGGTAGCGCTCAATGACTGGCAGGTCATCCACCTGCAGAGTGGCATTACCCCCACTCCTCGTAAACTTCACTATATGGTACTTTCCGTCATTTACAAACTTTGATGTCTCCTCAATATTAATGTCGTCCGTCCCGACATTAAACACAACAGCAATGTTTCCTTTTTCCTGGAGAGAGAGAGAGAGAAGGAGAGAGAGAGAGAGAGGGAGAGAGAGAGAGAGAAAACACAAGATGTTGGTGTGTGACAGGAAGGTAATAATGGAAGGGTTTTAACGGCGTTGTTAATGGACTGCATGAAACTGTGAGGGCGAGACTTTTCATTTTCATTCCTTCAGAGCGCCTCCTTTCTCTCTGTTCTACTGCAGGCTCCTCCTCCACCTTATTCCACATATTATGAGAAGATTGAAAATGTGAATGTGTCATATAAAGAGAAAACAGGAGTGAAAGTGTCTTCAGTGATTATTCCTGCGCTGGTTTGTGTCTGAAAGCGCCGACAGACAGTTTTTATATTTAAGGCATCATTATGAGGTTAATGCTGATTACTTCATGGAATAACTTTGGCAGAAATGATGCCATCTGCATTCAGATTGGTTCTGTTCTGTATTTTCATCTGCTGAACTCTCCTCTCCTACAGGCCTTTATAAAAAGAAAGAAAGAAAGAAAGAAAAGACAAAATCATCTCGTCACTCAAACTGCATTGATTTATTTTCTTGGAGGAGTGATGAATACGAAGACGGGCGTCACATGTCGACACAGAACATTTCTGTTGGAGATACCGGGTCTCTTGGGCTGAACATTAAGTCCGTGTCACGGAACAATCCACGATGACCCAGGAACGAAGTACAATAAACTCGCTCTGTGTACAAAATCACTCCCATCGGTTATTTTACTTCATGATTCAACGTGAAGGTGAAGATCTGCTGTGGAAGGAGGAAGTACTACTACCGAGTACTTTTACTCTCAAGTACCGCAGAGTACTTGAGAGCTTACTACTAAGAGAGCTACTTTAAGCTACTTAGGAGCTTAAAGTAGCTCCTAAGTACTCAGTACTAAGTACTTGTACTTCCCCTGAGTTCTTGCTACTTTATGCTTCTACTCGTCACATTTCAGAAAGAATCACAACGTCTGAGTCTGACGGCTGAAGATACTCCATTACAAGGTTTCACACGTCTGCATCAGAAGAGCTCCAAAGCATGCTGGGAGAATATCGCTGGATGTGAGCAGCTTGTAGAATGCTGTAAACTTAATCGTGGGGAAACTGTTTCATCACCCAGAGAGCAGGAGAAAATAAACATGGAGGCTCTCAGAGGAAGTTTGAGCCCAGCTCGGCCGCCGCCTCCTCAGAACCACGTGTGATGGAAGTCTTCTCTGACTAGCTCTGATAAGATGAAGGCGTTTGTAGGTTCAGCGTCTCTCTGCTCATGAGCAGCGAAAACCAGCATCTGGTTGGAGACTCAACCTCCTGTTGCAGCGCAGAACTCTGCATGTCATTATCCAGTCAGCACCGCTGACAGAACGCCACAGCTCCCACGCCAACGCCACGCCACGCCAACGCTACGTACGCTACCAACAGTCCTATTTACAGCCTTTACACACACACGCACATATGTACACAAATATATACATGTACACAAGTACACACATACCCTCTGACACATATACACACACAAACACACACACACATGTACACACACACACACACATATGTACACACATATGTACACATAAACCCTCATACACATATACACACACACAAACACACACAAACACACTCATATATATACACACAAACCCTCATACACATATACACACACACACATATATACATATATACACACACCCACACATGTACACACGCACACACACACACATATGTACACACATATACACACACATGTACACACAAACCCTCATTGACATATACACACACACATACACACACAAACACACTCACATATATACACACATATATACATGTACACAAGTACACACATACCCTCATACACATATACACACACAAACACACACACACATGTACACACACACACACATATGTACACACATATGTACACACAAACCCTCATACACATATACACACACACACACACACACATATACATATATACACACATATATACACGCCCACACATGTACACACGCACACACAAACACACACACACATGCACACACACATATGTACACACATATACACACACATGTACACACAAACCCTCATACACAATTACACACACACACGCACACACACACACATATACATATAGATATATACACACATATACACATAAACACACATACCCTCATACACATATACACACACACACATACACGCGCACACACACGCACATATGTACACACATATACACACATACATACATGTACACACAAACCCTCATACACATATACACACACACACACATATATAGATATATACACATATATACACACACCCACACACACACACACATATATAGATATATACACACATATACACTTATACACACATACCCTTATACACATATACACATACACACATACACGCGCACACACACGCACATATGTACACACATATACACACATACATACATGTACACACAAACCCTCATACACATATACACACACACACACATATATAGATATATACACATGTAAAGTGCATTATAAATTAAATGTATTATTATTATTATATACACACACCCACGCACGCACACACACACACACACACACACACACACAGACACACACACACACAAACACACACACACGCACACACACAGAATAGAGCCTGAAGTTTAAGTTCATTAAACACATTTGTAAAGTTTGGCGCCTGTTACCAGAAGTAGGTCAATTATATTCCATGTAATGTGGTTTATCTGATGCGGCGTAGGAAAGCGGCGTTCACTCGGTTCTCCGACTGCTTGCGGACATTAACGGTCAGTCCACTGGTGTTACAGAGATCTGAACCAGAAGTACAGTTTGGGTCTGCTGAAGGTTCCGGCAGCATCTTCTCCCCCTCAACCACATTTATAGGAACGTCTTTACCTTCAGAGTGGAATAAACTGAAGGACCTGAATTAACCTCTGGGGTCGCGTTAGAGTTAACTCTGAGCCTTCATTAAATCACGTTAACCTTCTTTACATGCTTAAACGACCCACCCGTCCCTCATTCTCAGCTTGGGTTCTGGTCTGATCCGGGTCAAGAAAAAGTAGTTTTCTTTCACGGAGGAAAAGTTCCGACGATCATAAACGTAAAAAACACACGAGACGTTCAGGAGAATCGATCAGCTGACGTTCCTGAGAGACAAGTTTGACTCATCAAGGACAAAGACAACGGAAATGTAAGAGCAGGAGCAGAAGGAGCAGTAGGAGTTGAAAGGAGCAGGAAGGAGCAGCAGGAAGAAGCAGGAAGGAGCAAGAAGGATTAGCAGGCAGGAGCAGCAGGAGCAGGAAGGAGCAGCAAGAAGAAGCAGGAAGGAGCAGCAGGAGCAGGAAGGAGCAGCAAGAAGAAGCAGGAAGGAGCAGCAGGAGCAGGAAGGAGCAGCAGGAGCAGGAAGGAGCAGCAAGAAGAAGCAGGAAGGAGCAGCAGGAGCAGGAAGGAGCAGCAAGAAGAAGCAGGAAGGAGCAGCAGGAGCAGGAAGGAGCAGCAGGAGCAGGAATGAGCAATAGGAGCAGGAAGGAGGAGCAGGAAGGACCAGGAGGAGCGTCAGACCTCACACAGACACTTCTGATGTAAATACTGCTTCTTCTAAACTTTCTCTGCAGGACCACACACGGGTCACATGAGCTCAGAACTTTTTAGTGCCGTTGCTCTTAAAGATAGAAAAAAGTGTTTAGTGGAGGAACCGACCCAATTAAAATTCTGCTTTTAATAGCCTCCTTCAATTGACTTTTAATGTTCCCCCTGGTCTCCTTCATAAATGTGCTGCAGTTAGTCACAAACTGCCAGCTCAGATTTCCGTGGTATAAAGCCTTCATCACAGTCTTGAGGAGGAGGGGGGAGGGGGAGGAGGAGGAGGAGGATACACAGAAGAAAGGAGACTCATCAGACTCGTGGAGTCAGATATCAGATGATGATAAGAGCTAAATCTCCACGTTGGGAAAAATCCAGAGTTGAATTTCTGACATTCTTGAAGCCCGGTTCTGACCCGTGTTAACGTGATTAACTGGGCGGTTACGGCCTTCACCGGCTTCAAACGCTGATTTTAGATTCTCCTGATTACTATCAGCAGACGTGTCCAGCTTTTCCTGAAGTTTGATCTACTTAGACGAGGAGTTCTCGCTCAGCCCGGCGTGGAGAGGGTTCTAATCCTGCAGCTCTGATGGGGTAAAGGCTTATGTCAGAGAGTGATTGACAGCTGCTTACATAAACATTACACCCTGTACAGTTTCAGCCCCCCCCCCCCCGGGACCATCCTGCTCGGTGCACATACCCGACCCACAGAACTTGCCCGACACGGCGCCGTGATTAATTGCTTATCAAGCCCTGCAGTTTAATTAAGTGATGAAGTTTACCCAGCATCCTCTGATCTGCTCGTCTCTCTTCATCCTCTCATCCCCGCAGCTGGAGGGTGGAGATGGTGGAGGAGCTGGAGCTGCAGTCTGGGTGTGACATTCTGGTTAGAACTCTCCGTCTGTGCTGATTATACAAGCGTGGAGATTCTGGTCGGACTCGCTGAAAAGGAACATTTCGCTCCTGTGATCACAAGTTCCACAAATTTACATAATTTCCTTTTTCTTCCAATCACGGCGACAGAATGAGGAAGTTCATGGCGCTGATTCTGTTAAAACGCTCCCGTGACGAGAAATCCATCAACCCAGGAACTCATCTTCAGTTGATTCAGAGAAGAAGATCGCCATCTGCTTTGGTTCGAACCAGCAACCGGTCCGACTGAAGCGGAGAGGACAGACGAGAGACGTCGTGCACTTTTTTCTCCGGCCCACCCAAAGGTGACGTCAGAGAGCAGAGAGGTGGTACCAGAGCTGCAAGCAGTGCAGGTGGACCTGATGTTTGTTCTGGAGTCCATTTCATCACTTCCTGTCTCTCCAGTCCAACAACATGTGACCGCAACACGTCTCCCACCAGTTAACATGTGTGCCGGGGGTCCGCTGTCAGGTGGGCACACACCTCTGTGTGTTTGTGTACCTGTGTGTGTGTCTCTGTGTATGTGTAAATGTGTGTGTGTGTATATGTCTCTGCGTGTGTATATGTCCGTGTGTGTTTATCAGTGTGTGTATGTGTATGTCTGTGTGTGTATATTTGTGTGTGTGTATATGTCTCTGTGTGTGTATATTAAGCTCAGAATATAGAAGCTAAATGTCTTAATGTAGTTTGGATAAGCAGACTCTACTGTTCACCTTATCTTTTAATTACCTCTGACAGACCCCCCCCCCCCCCCGCCTTTATTTTATCAAAGCTAAGTTAATTGAATTACAGACATAATGGAAGATTTAGGGGCAGGAATCATTGTTTTCTTCAGGATGTGTTCCATAAACTGTGTGTTATGTCACAACACACCTGCAGTCAGAGGTAAACAAACATGGAAACGATGGAACATCCTTTTATGGAGCGATAAATCTACAACCGTGTGAAATGACTTCTATGGTGTCGCAGAAATGAAACTTCAGCTTCATAGTTACGTCTTTCTACATTTACACCTGTTAAAATGCTCCACATAAAAGTAAAAGATCCAACACTTAAAGTCATTACGTTTATACTTTATGTTACTGAGTCTGAAAATACAAAACATGTCACAGACTGTCAAAAAGACCTTGTTGTTGTTGTTGTTGTTGTTGTGATGTCACAGTGACATCTTCTCCTCTCCAGCAGAGTCACACAGAACTTCTGAGGTTCCTTCTCACACAAGTAGCCGTTATTTTGTTATTTTGTTATTATAAACGTGACTGTAAACTACAAGTCTCAACAAACCGCTCTTTTTCTACACAGGAAGTTTCCACAGAGCCTGAAACAGGTCACCTGTCAAATACTGCATCCTGTTTACTTCATCCTGTTTACTGTTTACCACATCCTGTTTACTGTTTACTGCGTCCTGTTTACTGTTTACTGCGTCCTGTTTACTGTTTACTGCGTCCTGTTTACTGTTGGTGTATTTTTATCATCTGTTACATCTTTCTGAAGACCTCAGCATCTACTGTAAAATATCACCAAACGGAACAGAGTTCATTTTTTCACTCATTCATTCAATCATTCAATCATTCTTTCACTCATTCATTCAATCATTCATTATCTGCAACTGCATATCGTGTTCAGGTTCTTAGGGGGTGGAGCCTATCCCATCTGACGTAGGGCTAGGGGCAAACCTTGGAGGAGTTCAGTAAGTTCAAATTCGGTCCTCTTTACATCTACGTGTCTTTCATCACTGTTCGCTCTTTGTCTGGTGTTTGACGCCCGAGGGGCCTGATGTCTTTGTGATGTCTTTGTGATGTCGTCGTGATGTCTTTGTGATGTCGTTGTGATGTCGCTGTGATATTGTTGTGATGTTGTCTTGATGTCGCTGTGATGTCGCTGTGATGTCGCTGTGATGTCGCCGTGATGTCGCTGTGATGTCGCTGTGATGTCGTCGTGATGTCGCTGTGATGTCGTCGTGATGTCGTTGTGATGTCGTCGTTATTTCACTGTGATGTCGTTGTGATGTGGCTGTGATGTCGTTGTGATGTCGTTGTGATGTCGTCGTTATTTCACTGTGATGTCGTTGTGATGTCGTTGTGATGTCGCTGTGATGTCATTGTGATGTCGTTGTTATGTCACTGTGATGTCATTGTGATGTTGTTGTGATGTCGTCTTGATGTCGCTGTGATGTCGCTGTGATGTCGCTGTGATGTCGTAATGTCGCTGTGATGTCGCCGTGATGTCGTCCTGATGTCGTTGTGATGTCGCTGTGATGTCGTCTTGATGTTGCTGTGATGTCGCTGTGATGTCGCTGTGATGTTGTGATGTCGCTGTGATGTTGTGATGTCGCTGTGATGTCGTTGTGATGTTGTCTTGATGTCGCTGTGATGTCGCTGTGATGTCGCCGTGATGTCGCTGTGATGTCGCTGTGATGTCGCTGTGATGTCGTCGTGATGTCGTTGTGATGTCGCTGTGATGTCGTCGTGATGTCGTTGTGATGTCGTCGTTATTTCACTGTGATGTCGTTGTGATGTCGCTGTGATGTCGTCGTGATGTCGTTGTGATGTCGCTGTGATGTCGTCGTGATGTCGTTGTGATGTCGTCGTTATTTCACTGTGATGTCATTGTAATGTCACTGTGATGTCGTTGTGATGTCGTTGTGATGTAGCTGTGACGTCGGCGTGATGTCAACATGATGTTTTTGTCTGGTGTTTGACGCCCGAGGGGCCTGATGTCGTCGTGATGTTGTTGTGATGTCGCTGTGATGTCATCGTGATGTCGTTGTGATGTCGCTGTGATGTCATCGTGATGTCGTTGTGATGTCACTGTGATGTCGCTGTGATGTTGTGATGTCGCTGTGATGTCGCTGTGATGTTGTGATGTCGCTGTGATGTCGTTGTGATGTCGTCTTGATGTCGCTGTGATGTCGCTGTGATGTCGCCGTGATGTCGCTGTGATGTCGCTGTGATGTCGTCGTGATGTCGTTGTGATGTCGTCTTGATGTCGCTGTGATGTCGCTGTGATGTCGCTGTGATGTTGTGATGTCGCTGTGATGTCGTCGTGATGTCTTTGTGATGTCGTTGTGATGTCGTCTTGATGTCGCTGTGATGTCGTCGTGATGTCTTTGTGATGTCGTTGTGATGTCGCTGTGATGTCGTTGTGATGTTGTCTTGATGTCGCTTTGATGTCGCTGTGATGTCGCCGTGATGTCGCTGTGATGTCGCTGTGATGTCGTCGTGATGTCGTTGTGATGTCGCTGTGATGTCGTCGTGATGTCGTTGTGATGTTGTCGTTATTTCACTGTGATGTCGTTGTGATGTCGCTGTGATGTCGGCGTGATGTTGGCGTGACGTTTTTGTCTGTTGTTTGACGCCCGAGGGCCTGATGTTGTCGTGATGTCTTTGTGATGTCGTTGTGATGTCGCTGTGATGTCGTCTTGATGTCGCTGTGATGTCGCTGTGATGTCGCTGTGATGTCGCTGTGATGTCGTTGTGATGTCGTTGTGATGTCGCTGTGATGTCATCGTGATGTCGTTGTGATGTCGCTGTGATGTCATCGTGATGTCGTTGTGATGTCGCTGTGATGTCGTCTTGATGTCGCTGTGATGTCGCCGTGATGTCGCTGTGATGTCGTCGTGATGTCGTTGTGATGTCGCTGTGATGTCGTTGTGATGTCGTCGTTATTTCACTGTGATGTCGTTGTGATGTCGCTGTGATGTCAGGCGTGATGTCGCCGTGATGTCGTTGAGATGTCATTGTGATGTCGTTGTGATGTCGTTGCGATGTCGCTGTGATGTCGCTGTGATGTCGTTGTGATGTCGTTGTGATGTCGCTGTGATGTCGTTGTGATGTCGCTGTGATGTCATCGTGATGTTGTTGTGATGTCGCTGTGATGTCATCGTGATGTCGTTGTGATGTCGCTGTGATGTCGTCTTGATGTCGCTGTAATGTCGCTGTGATGTCGTCGTGATGTCGTTGTGATGTCGTCGTGATGTCGTCGTGATGTCGCTGTGATGTCGTTGTGATGTCGTTGTGATGTCGTTGTTATTTCACTGTGATGTCGTTGAGATGTCATTGTGATGTCGTTGTGATGTCGTTGCGATGTCGCTGTGATGTCGTTGTGATGTCGTTGTGATGTCGTCGTTATTTCACTGTGATGTCGTTGTGATGTCGCTGTGATGTCGCTGTGATGTCGTTGTGATGTCGTTGTGATGTCGTCGTTATTTCACTGTGATGTCGCTGTGATGTCGTTGTGATGTCGTCGTTATTTCACTGTGATGTCGTTGTGATGTCGCTGTGATGTCGTTGCGATGTAGCTGTGATGTCGCTGTGCTGTCGCCCTGAGAAATACGAGTAAACCTGCAATATACGTAGATCATTTCAACACGAAGGGGAGGAGCCTGATCATGTTGACGT
This sequence comes from Lophius americanus, assembly GCA_037951165.1. Classification (NCBI taxonomy): domain Eukaryota; kingdom Metazoa; phylum Chordata; class Actinopteri; order Lophiiformes; family Lophiidae; genus Lophius; species Lophius americanus. The sequence goes on from JBBDHG010000487.1 coordinate 148,785, forward strand.
TTGCATCCAAAGGAAACCGATGCCTGTACTGATGGCCAGTGTGATGATGTGGACCGACCCGGACCCTTGTCATCGGTCAGTCTGAGCATTTGGGCGAAGAAATGACCCGGATTCAAATATGCCTAAAAGGGAACAATTCTATGAAGAAGTTCTGGACTTCTTGTTTTGTTGTATCTCAAACTAAATGATGTTGGACATCAAAAAAGAAGTCAAACATAGAACAAAACAAAGAAATGTTTCATTCAGGAGGGTCGAGAGGTTATCGGCCCGTTTGTCTTCAGACCCAAGAACTTTTTACAGGAATTAAACCCAAAAGAAACCGGGTCGCATTAATAACCGGTTGTAGATGCTGAGAGCAGGAAGTCGGCTCCTATCGCTCACGCTGCTTAAGTCCAGGGAGGAGGAAGGAGGTGCAGAAATCCGTCATTCTGCTGATGGAGGCGCCAGTGTGAGGCTTCAGAACCAGAACCACATGCAAAATGAGGGGGATTGGAATTCTGTTCTCTACTATAAAATTCTAAGAGGGAAAAGGAGGTCATCGTGAAAGGATTACTCCGAGCAGGACATTGGGTCTGGACCTGAACCCCATTGAGATGTTGAGGTACGACCCGAGAGGAGCAGCTCCGGCTCACAAACCAAAAGGAGGGCCGGATCAGGCGACCTCCAGTCTTCTTCTTCAGAACCGTTAAAAACAGCCAAACTGGACTGACTGAGGACGAGGTTCCTGCATGATGCTCCTCAGGGAGATCCAGGAGGAGGAGGGTACCACACTCAAATCAACATTACAGTATGACGCCTCTGTGCTGCGGCTCACATGCTATGCTATGCTATGCTATCCTCTGCTATGCTATGCTATGTGTCTGAGACATGAACAGAGTTCTTCCTGAGCGTTCCCACTGAGCTCTAAAGAGTGCTGGAGCTTAGCTTCTTTCAGAATCAGGCCCGCGGGCTAATGGGCCTAATTATCTGTGAAGTTGGCTTCATATTGTCTCCATCGCTAGCAGACTTCATAAAGTGGCTTTCTGCAGGAGAGCCTCATCAAACCCCTCACGTTAATAAATCATCACGCCAGCCGCAGCAGCGGCTGAGATGATGGCGAGGAGAGCAACGCGGCTGAGGCCGGCCGTCGCAGCATCACGAGGAGCAGCTCCTCCTGCTGGTGCTGCGTTCAGGAGTCATTGCGGTAAAAACGGAGCTTGAATGTTCTTAGAGAGAGAAAAAGGTTTATTTTAAAAGTTTACATTCATCTGGAGGTGAAAGGAGCGTCTGAGAGGAACCGCTCGCCCTCAAGGCGCCGCTTGTCTTCTTGTGAAGTGACATTTGCCGGCGGTCTCCACTCTATTCTCCTGCTTTATCGGTGGTCCGGCTGCGACACATTCTCTCACGGAGGTCAACAGATATTTGAAATTTCATTCTCTCTCTGAAAGAAATCAATCCAGGTTTCAGTGATTCTCCTGGCGGCTCGCGCCAGACAGCAGGCGAGAAGTCAGGGGGGAGTCGACCTTAATCGCCGTGGTCTCGCCGTCACGGTCTCTAGTGTCCCGCCGAGTAGACTCGGAGTCCAGCTCGCTCCTTCAGTGCGAGTCACACACTCTGTGCTTCCAGAGATGGCGCGACACCCTAGAGGGGAGGGGCCTCAGGGTGGTGAGCTGAGAAGGTACGCCTGAAGGTACGAAACCAGGACACGTTCTGTCGGGTCGACTCAGGTAACCTCGGTTCACTGAAAGTAAATCCAGACGATCCCAGTCTGTCAGAACGGGATCAGTGACGCTTTGAGCGGGGCCACGCATACAAACCCCGCCTCCGAGCAGCGAGCTGAAGACACGGCGCCTTCAGGACGGAGTCCCTGAGCCGGTTTGTTCTCATGACGAGATCAAATCTCATAAATATTCAGGGCCCTGCTGCCGTTCTGGGATCCGTTCCAGCGTGTTTCTCCACTTTAGGTCTTCGTCTTCTAATGATGTTTGATAATCTGGTAAAAGCTGTGGCACACGTTCACCTCAGAAACACAGAATCACGTTTCCAGCTCACTTCAGCTGAATTACCCTTCCATAATCATAGAATCCTATATTCTCGTCTGACGCTGTTATCGTCTGAGCGACTCGCAGACGTTCCTTCATCCACGCGGGATGAAGCTGGAGCCAGAGTTCAGAGAGGAAGACTCTCTCTCTGTGCACTCGGGCCACAGTATGTTTCCCACCATCCTGCATTCAGAGCCTGAAGTTCTGCCGTGTCCTGATGTGGGCTCTTAAGGTCCCTTCACCTCCACCTCAGTCAAGCTGCCCTCCTCTTCATCAAGTTAAAGAAAACACTTGAGTCAGAACTCGGGTCAGCTGCATCACAACCGGCCGTTTTTACAACGGACCGACTCGTCTGACATAGTGAGCTGCACCACGATATCCAACGTACTCGACACAACCGTGCAGAACCCAGAAGAGTCAGCGGTCAGAACCAAGGATGAATATTATTTCTTTATTATGTTTATTCAAAGGTATTTTACTTTATTATAAAAGACCATGCACCCATGAATGTGGGTTAATAAATGTAGTGTGTATATATACACACACACATACACGTATATATATATATATACGTGTATATGTATATATATATATATATATACATATACACGTATATATATATATATATATATATACATATACACGTATATATATATATATATATATATATACATATACACGTATATATATATATATATATATATACGTGTATATGTATATATATATATATATATATATATATACATATACACGTATATATATATATATACGTGTATATGTATATATATATATATATATACATATACACGTATATATATATATATATATATATATATATATATATATATATATATACATATACACGTATATATATATATATATATATATATATATATATATATATATACATATATACATATATATACGTAAGCTACTGTTAAATGTCTCCACTTACTGTTTAACTATATACACGTATATATATATATATATATATATATATATACATATACACGTATATATATATATATATATATATATATACATATACACGTATATATATATATATATATATATATATATATATATATATATATATATATGTATCCGGAGCTGAAGCGGTTAAGAGGTTCTGAGGACCTCTAATAACGTTTTATGACACCAATAACCTCTTCAGCTAACGCAGCAGCTTTCTACGACGGCGGTCGATGGAGCGACTCGTGAATCAAGCGTCTGTGAGATAAGACGGAGACACGAGTGAGTCTTCATCAAAACGTAACAAGTCTGAAGAAGATGCTGCATTCACAAAAAACGGTGGACAACATCGTTCTCCACTACACTAGAACCACCCTAGGTTTGGTACCAGCAACCTCCGCCTACTGTTAAACGTCTCCACTTACTGTTTAACGTCTAAAGTTACGTTTAAATGTCTCCACTTACTGTTAAACGTCTCCACTTACTGTTTAACGTCTAAAGTTACGTTTAAATGTCTCCACTTACTGTTAAACGTCTCCACCTACTATTAAACGTCTCCACTTACTGTTAAATGTCTAAAGTTACGTTTAAACATCTCCACCTACTGTTAAACGTCTAAAGTTACTGTTAAATGTCTCCACTTACTGTTAAACGTCTTAAATTACTGTTAAACGTCTCCTCTTACTGTTTAACGTCTAAAGTTACGTTTAAATGTCTCCACTTACTGTTAAACATCTCCACTTACTGTTAAACGTCTCCACTTACTGTTAGACGTCTAAACTTACGTTTAAATGTCTCCACTTACTGTTAAACGTCTAAAGTTACGTTTAAACGTCTCCACTTACTGTTAAACGTCTCCACCTACTGTTAAATGTCTCCACTTACTGTTTAACGTCTAAAGTTACGTTAAAATGTCTCCACTTACTGTTAAACATCTCCACTTACTGTTAAATGTCTCCACTTACTGTTAAACGTCTCCACTTACTGTTAAACGTCTAAAGTTACGTTTAAATGTCTCCACTTACTGTTAAACGTCTAAAGTTACGTTTAAACGTCTCCACTTACTGTTAAACGTCTCCACCTACTGTTAAATGTCTCCACTTACTGTTAAACGTCTCCACTTACTGTTTAACATCTAAAGTTACGTTTAAACGTCTCCACTTACTGTTAAACGTCTCCACTTACTGTTAAACGTCTCCACTTACTGTTAAATGTCTCCACTTACTGTTAAACGTCTCCACTTACTGTTAAATGTCTCCACTTACTGTTAAACGTCTCCACTTACTGTTTAACATCTAAAGTTACGTTTAAACGTCTCCACTTACTGTTAAACGTCTCCACTTACTGTTAAACGTCTCCACTTACTGTTAAACGTCTCCATCTACTGTTAAACGTCTAAAGTTACGTTTAAATGTATCTACCTACTGTTAAACGTCTCCGCTTACTGTTAAACGTCTCCACTTACTGTTAAACGTCTCCAGTTACTGTTAAACGTGTCCACTTACTGTTAAACGTCTCCACTTACTGTTAAGCGTCTAAAGTTACGTTTAAACGTCTCCACCTACTGTTAAACGTCTCCAGTTACTGTTAAACGTCTCCAGTTACTGTTAAATTTCTCCAGTTAACTGTAACCCAATTATAACTAACCCTTACATAACTCTAACTAACCGTCACCTAATTATTTTATTTATTTTAAATCATCCCCGCCTCTATTAAAGCATATTTTATTTATAAAATAAATCATATTTGAATCTATATAATATATTTAAAACTCTACGGGGACTTTTTTATGACAAATACTCTTTTCTGACATACCTTCAGATGCTTGTATAACGCAGGGGATGGGGGTCTCATAGAAACGTCATATAAACGCGCAGTAGCTTTAGGCTGCGTAGACTAAAGGTCAGAGGTCATGGAGGTCGTATAAAATCCAAACGGTGAACTCTGTTGTTTGATTGAATAAATGTTATTTGGTTTGTTTTATTAACTGTGTAACATCTAATTATAACCTGACAGTTTTGAGTGAATCACTAAATCAAACAGAATAAAGTTTGTTTTTGTGTTGTTGTTTTTGTGTTGTTGTTGTTTACTCATAAGGAAATATGTTATGTGGTTAAAAACAGGTAAGTCACTTTTTGAGTTCACTTAGCGAAAGAAGGCGGAGCTTCTTCTGACTGGTGAATGTGTAAACTGTAATATTAATATATAATGATTGATGGACCGCAGCGGCGCCAACACAGAACCTCAGCTGTTGAACTGGACCACATGTGACTGGAGGGACTCGTCAATCACGGCTCTAGGTTCTAATGAGCTCTGGACGTGTTTGTTAAATCTTATCAGTACCGACAAAATCTTTATCTGACCCAATCAAATGTTTTAGGTTGTTTCTCCCTTTTAACAGAACCCTCCAGAACTTCTTCAGCAACTCCAACATCAGTGGAGACTTTTTAAAGGACGCAACAAACACCACCCTTTTTTTTTGTGTTCCCTTCAGCTCTTTAAACGTGAACAGAAACAAAAGAACCTCCGGTTCTGTCACTGAAGAAACTCTTCTTCCCCCAAACCTCAAAGGAACCAAACCCGGCGCCGGTTTTCCGGAGGCCCTGAGGACGGCGGTGGGTTTGACAACATGTTGAGACGTGATTCCGCGCTCTGTTGTAGCGGCTCTCGCGCCACAGCTTATTTTAGACAACGGCAGCAGATGGATGTGAGGAAGTGAGACGACGAAGAGGAAGATTGGACTTTTCTGTTCACCTGAAATGTTGCATATCTGTCATTAATGAACCAGCTTGAAGCAGAACCCATGAACACATCCAGGACCGGAATATTGATTCTTACTGACAGAATTACAACAAAAAAAGCCTAAAATGTCCCTGTTGTTCTCCGGCAGTCAGACGGGCAGCGCCGCCCGGCCCATTTAAACACGACACAACGCAGTCACGTCTGCTGAAAACCAAAAACGCCTTCGAATCGACCCAGAAACGGTTCTGCGCTAAACGGGACATTTATAAAAATGAGATGCCGGCTTCTAGCCCGTCTCTTCAGAACACAATCCCTGACCCAGCCTCTCTGTGCTGATGCATGCTGGGACAACTGCAGAAGAACTTACTAGAACCACTAAGCCTGTTCAGATGAGCGTTCCAGCACCGACTCCAGATTTTACTTCTCCAGAATCTACAGCTGAGGACAGAAACGGTTCCGTCAGTTGGATCATATGTGAAAAGGCATCAACGCGTTCAGATCAATAAAGTTATTGTGACTGAATCAGACGCCGGTGATTTGAGATGGAGTTTCTACCTCCTCGCTCTCGGCGGCGTGAGCCGGTCCAATTACTCTGACTGGGTGTTTGTTGTGAGCAGAAGGAGAGGCTCAGGCAGAAACGGCTGACGGCTGCTGACGGCTGCTGACGGCCCCTTCAAGGTGATGACAAGAAGACGCGGCGTGAGAGATATCTGCGTGCGGCTGATCCCTCAGGAGCTGTGCACGCACTTTTATTTTGGTTGCCGGCGATTTGACGGAGCCTCGGCTCGGCTTCCGCTCCTCCCTTCATCCTGAAACCGTCGCGTATCAAACGTGCGGGTTTCGATGAAAGGATTGGAAGGTTCAGCAAAACCACCGCCACCTCCTCTTTAAAGAGCGCCACCATCGATTGACGCCCCGTACGGCGCTAGCAACCGCTGGCAACGCGGTGTCTCTGGACGGCTATCTCGCTCCCTGGGGATATGGCTGCTCGCGGCGCTGCCTCATTTATCTTCAGCGCGTCCATGTCGGATGTCTGATAGTCATCCATCGATTAGGTTTCCGGGGACTGAACTGTGTAACGCCGCGGCGTGGAGCGACTGGACGGTTAACCAGAGGAAGTCGGTCGTGTTTGCTCTAATGAGAGGAAGTTGATCCTCACTGGCTGCACCAGCAATTAATTGTTGTGTCTGACGCTCATTTCTTCTCAGATGATGAAGCACCGTCTGCTGTGACCTCACCGGCGCCGCTGGGTTTGCATAATGATTTTTGTACCAGAATCTCAGAATCTGACCCACATTCCTTCCAGACAGAACTTTCTGGGTTAAGAAAACGTTGTGACAGCATGAGACCACCAAGGGGCCATTTTTCAGGTTTCCCATGTAGAACTATACACACACACACGTATACACACACACACACACACACACACACACGTAAACACACACACGCACGCACACACAAACACAGACGTATACACACACACACACACACACACTCACAAACATACACACACGTACACACACACACAAACATACACACGTACACACACACACGCACGCGCACACAAACACAGACGTATACACACACACACACACACAAAAATACACACACGTACACACACACACAAACATACACACACGTACACACACACAAAGACAAACGCACACACAAACACAGACGTATACACACAAACACACACACACACACGTAGACAAACACACGTACACACACACACCTCCGTCCCCCCACCCCCCACCCCCACCACACTACAATGGTTGGCCTGCTTTTACCCATGTTTTCCAGGCTGCCGGTTACGGTACAAAGGTTCTGCTCCTGCTGGTGGGGAAATGAGGACGGGGCGGTCAGGTGTTACCCCGCTATGCTGTCGGACCCGTCAAACACAAAGACCAGCACTTTGGATTGGGCCTCTGCAGAAGTGAGGCTAGAATGTGTGAGAAAGTGTTTCTGGTACCACTTATTTGACCTCATTTATTCACTTTCCTCTTAGGTCCGGATTCAGAAACCTTCAGTGTCCATGTAGAGAAAAGACTCCTTCATGTCTGGAGATGCTGGGCCCGGTTGGTTTGACTCCCCTCTTACATTATAGAACACAGAATTATTGATTAAGAAGTCGCTCAACTTTAGAAGAAGTCGCCTGCAGCAAACCGAGACCGGCTGAAACGTCCTCCTGGACCCAAACACCTACTTAAAGACCTGGAAAGTTTCATTTCTCTTCTCTGAGATAAGGGGGCTGGTGGGCCGACAGTTGTCGGCTCCTCTTCATCATGAATATGTAGACCGCAGCTCCTTCTCTGCTAAAACATGATCCGTTGGGGCCGGTGCGATGTGATGAAGGCTTGTGTCAGGCCAAGTGAGCTGGAACTGATGGTGCACATAATTAATGCTCTAAAATAGACTGAGAATTAGTGCTGGGCCCGGATATTAATTGACTGTGATACTTGGGCTGGTGCCTCTCAGCCTGAGGCTCTCACTCTTCCCCCCTGCTTCACTCTATCACTTTGCCACGATGATCCCGCTGTCCTATTTCTTCCACTCCTCGCTTTGCTTTCTCCTGATTTTGCCTCCTACTCAATCCCCCTCTCCTGTTTCAATCTCGTTCTCCATGTTTCTTATCCTCTCCTCGTCACTCGGCTCTACCTTGAAGGTATCTGGGCCTTCAGACCCAGAGAGGGAGCGACATGTGACACACTCTGCTCATGTTCAAGCACACACCTACACAAACAGACGAGCCTCTGTGAGCCACGGCACCGGCAGCAGAACCGGCTGAGAGAGAGAGAGAGAGAGAGAGAGAGGGGGAGGGAGAGAGAGAGAGAGAGAGAGAGAGAGGGGGAGGGAGAGAGAGAGAGAGCAAGGGGGAGAGAGAGAGAGAGAGAGAGCGAGAGAGAGAAGGAGCTTGAAAGAGAGAGAGAGAGAGAGAGAGAGAGAGAGGGAGGGAGGGAGAGAGAGATAGAGCGGGAGAAAGAGAGACAGAGATAGAGCGAGAGAGCGACAGAGAGGGAGCGGGAGGGAGAGAGGGAGCGGGAAAGAGAGGGAGAGAGAGTAGGAGGGAGACAGAGCGAGAGAGAGAGGGAACGGGAAAGAGATAGAGAGAGAGCGAGAGGGTGAGAGAGAGCGAGAGAGAGCAAGGGGGAGAGAGAGAGAGAGAGAGAGAAGGAGCTTGAAAGAGAGAGAGAGAGAGAGAGCGGGAAAGAGAGAGAGGGGGGGGGAATCGGAGTGGATGAGAAAAGTGAGTTAGAAAATAAAAAAGGAAGGAAGTGCAACAAGTGAGAGTAGAAAGATGGAACACTCGATCACAGGGAGGAGAGAGTGAAGATCAGCTGGACGGGAGTTGAAGAGAAGGAGGTCGAGGAGCCGGTCTACAGGGAACCCGTTGGACTGAAGGTACAAGGTCGGCCTCAACACGCTATCAGAGATTGTATCGTGTCCAGGGGTCTCCACACACAGGCAGAGATCACAGACATCCCAGTTCCGCCCCATCACAAGCCATCGCTCCCTCGCCCACCGACACCGACACCGCCCCTCGGTGATACACGTTTCCTGTCAGCCTGTCGCTCAGGACCCAGGACCCGCCTGTTGCTACAGGAGCAGACCTGACCGCCGACAAGTAACAAGGAAAGTCTTGTAACGGTTATCGTGGCAGCAGAGGACGGGCTGCCATTGAGGTGTTTCATGGAGGATGGGCGGAGGTCGGGCGGAGGTCGGGCGGCCCGAGGCCGTCGGGGGTTAAAGTCTGCTGCAGACGGCAGACAGCTCGGCGTACAGAGGCATTTATCATCAGCGGGGCAACGGAGTCTCTGAGAGCTACTCAGGCGAAAAATGAACAGCTGCCATGGCGCCTCACAAAGACCCCGCCGTTCTCGCCGCCTTTCACAGCTTCGCTCTGCAGCGACAGGAAACAAGTCAGAAAATAGCCATTCAAATACGTAATGACTCCCAGACAGACATATTGGCGCCTGTAAATGGCATATCCCTATAAATCTGTTTTCAGGAAGTAAACAAAACAGATTTAGCATAAAATGACAGGAATGTGGGTATTTGTTCTGTGTTAGTCTTTGAACCTTTGTAAATCTCTCACTTTACTCAATCCGTCTTTCTCAAAGTAAAATATGAAGAAAAAGAAAAAAGACGCCGAGTGAACTTGAATGTATAATTCTGTGTTTGTGTAGCCTGACTTCTATGTCATCGGGATAAAAGTATTATTATTATTATTATTATTATATCTGGTCATGACAACCAGCCGCTATTTACACCCATTCTATCCACACCACGCCATCGTCTAGACGGCGTGGAGATTTCGTTTAAACGTGTTTATCCCAGATGGTCACGAAGGCTTTGTTCGTTTGTTTATCGTTTGCGTTCAGCTCCGCCCGTCACGCCTCTTCTCCGCATGTCTCCACGAGGTTCCTCAGTGAAACCTGCAGCAGTACCGACGGCGTTCCCCGCCACTCCTCCAGTTAAAGAAAGGAAAAAGAAAGTGTGTCCGAGGAATCAGTCCCCCATTAAGGCCCCGGAGAGGGGGATTAAGAGTATCATTTCCATGTGGTCATTCCCCACCTTTCATTACACAGAATTTTTATTCTACGTGTCACAATCACAAAAATTCTACCTTTCTGCTTGTCAGCAGCCTGAACTTTCCTCTCCGTGGACGTTCAGGTGCCGTGTCCACGTCCACGTCTCCGTCTCCGTCTCACTGAGGCAGGGGCAGAATGCGAGCCCACTTCCTGCCGGAGCTGCAGAGTGCTGCAGATTAAAAGCCCTCCCTCGGGTGTGATCACCAGGCTGTTCGGCGGCGCTCGCCGCGGGAGATTCACTGCATACATTCTCTTTTATGGTCCTTTCCTTATTCATCATAACACAACTTCAATTTTATTAACTTCTCCAGCCAAGCGTACGTCTCTGCCTCTGCATCTCCATCCACGCGCCACCCACTCCGCTCAGAGTCACGCGCCGTGGCGTTTCAGCGCACAGGTGCACACACGTGACACGAGCGTGAATTAACGCATGCGTCTGCAGGTGCGGCCGGCACAAGTCCTTCTACCTGCTGGGTAATTGTTGCTCCCAGCTGTGCAGAAGATGTAGGAGGTACAGACCAACCCGACACGGTAAACATTCATTTATGCCCATTATTCACTCAGTGTGTGTCTTTTGAGTGGAAAACAAGTCATAACTAGTTATAACATGTAATTATCATAGTAATAACCACACTGGCATGGAGGCTTCTAGTGGGGTAATTTCAGCGGGGGGTCGTCGTAGCGGGTAATGAAGGCTAAAAAAAGTGGGTGATGTTATTACCGATATGAAATCCTGAACTCTGAATGTCACACTTCACCTGCAGGAGGTGGGAAACTAAAGTGAAGAGTAGCAGGAGGAGCTGGACAAACTTTTGACAGTTTATACACTTGACAAAGGTCCAGTGTATAAACTTTGGCCAGGGGGAGGCGCTGCTCTCTCCTTCACCTTCGCTACTGGCGGCTGGCGGCCGAGTTGAATCCTCCGGGCTGCCTTAGGAGACAGCCTCCTTCCCAGAGTGGCTGCTGGGAAGGAGGCTGGCGGTGCTTGAAGCCCCGCCTCCACTAACCTACAGTCCAAACAAGACAGTAACTGTTGGACATTAAGTGTTAAACTGCGAATTGGATCCATTTATTCTTTTATCAAAGCTTTCTTTAAAACAAATCAACGAACTAACTGACCAAACTAACCACATCCATCTTTCTACAGTTATATTAATAATGACTTCATTCATTCATTCAGGCATAGATATTTGTCCCGAACAAATAATATCACCGTTTATTCTTCCGTACTTTTCAAATAAAAGAGACGGTTATTGGTTACCGGCATCAGACATGAGATGAATGTCAGCTTGTTACAAGCGCTGTTCATGGGACAAAAGGTCCATCAACAAACAGGACAAAATGTCCATCAACTCAGAGGACAAAACCTTCATCAACTCAGAGGACAAAACCTTCATCAACTCAGAGGACAAGTCTTTTTCCAGTGTTTTTCAGTGTCTTCTGTCTGAAGACTTTCCGTCCTAGAGAGCTCATGTGTCACGGTAGTAACGTCACAGAGTCAAGGTTTACAGTCCGGTCCCATCACAGTGGTTTCTCCTCAGGCGGTTCAAGTGTTACAGCAGACGCTGTAAGAGGGGACATTTCACTGGTCCCAGTCGTCCCTGTCAGAAAATAGTAAATGGCCTTGACTCCAACAGAAGAAGTGTGGAAAGACGGTAAAAATTCGCCGCGGTGCCTCCAGTCGGCTCTCAGGATGAGGCTGCACTGGGCGCTAAGATAAAGACAAAGTGAAAAAGTGGATCCAACCACTGTCCCCAGAGGAGGTGATGGCATGAAAACCATCTCCATGTGAAAAGCTTTGATGGAGGAGCCTACAATGAAACTACAGAAGATAAAAAAAAAGGGTGTGCATTCTTCTGAAGTATTTATGCCGGAGGGAATGGACACCCATGATACCTGTAGCATGTTTGCGACGCTGCACGGCTGAAGATGTGTCAAATAAACTAAGAGCTCCTACTGGGACTGGACTTTTACAAGAAAACGCGAATAAGAAAAGAATAAGAAATACACCGGAGCTCTCAATAGTGTTGGAAATTGACATTGAGGAGGTTAGAGAAGCTCCACCCATGGATTAAGAAATAACACTAAATGGAGCTTCATACTGTTCCGGTTGTTTCTTATTAACATGAGGTCAGGATGATCTTTTTCCTTTAGTTCTACAGTATCAATTCAGTTCCTCAGCGATAGTAGCCAGGTGGTCCAGCACTCTGGACCAGTGGTCCACGTTGTTAAGCAGCAGGGTGCCGGCAGAAACTATGCTGCTGTTGGTGGAAGAAAAAGAAGATCTGGAGGGGGATGACAGGCAGCAGTGTGAGGGTGGAAGTAGGAACTTAAAATTTTGGCTTGATGACAGGTAAAAGTAGAGAACTAGCTGAAATGATGGAGTAAAGGATGGTTGATATTCTGTGTCCAAGAGACCAGATGGAAAGGCAGCAAGGCTAGTGGCATCGGAGGAGGATACCAACAGTTTTATCATGGTGTAGATGGGAGGGTACTTTGGGTTAGGGTGATTCTGAAGGAGTATGCGAAGACTGTTGGTTAGAGAGGACATGCAGTTGATTGGTGGGCCAAGAAGAACAGATGATCGCTGGGGTAAATGGAACAGTCAGGAGAAGAAGATTTATGGAATGATATTTGTTCTATTAAGGACCGGTGCCAGCCTTTAAATCCGGTTAAGTGACCCCGCCCTAATGAAGTCTTAGTCCTGCATGAAACAACCCAATGACCAGGTCACGCCTATCTGATGTTCACCTGAAGAGAGACAAAACACGCGGCTTCATGTTCTGCTTCTCATTAAACATTCATGAGTTTCCTTAAAGGAATTCCGCAGAAAGACACTTTCATCATCAAGGTTCTGCCGAGATCCTAATGAGAAAGCCAAAACAGAAAAGAAACTGTCGTTTTCAGTTGTCCAATTCCCACCATATGCTGCGGCGCCTGTCAGCGTACTTCCTGCTTTAGAGAAGCCAATTTATTTCCCCAGAAGGATGGACCACTTGTGACATTTGGCAATGGAGCATCAGATATTTCATCCAGCTGTTCCAGACGCACAAACACAGAGGGGGGGACTTTAAAATTTTGCGTGCCCATCGCCGACGCCATGTTAGGCTAAGCAGACTGACTTACAATAGCTTGATTTTAATTAGCCGTGGGTGTCCAGATAAGCCCCTCCCACCGAGCCGCGTTGTGGTGCCCGCACACGTAACAGAAGACATGCACACGGAACCAGAACCGTATGCTCCAATATCCCCCTGCATGAGTTCTCCCAATAAATCCCTGCGTTGTTGCTCTGTGTGATATTACCTTTGGTTGAATGGCCCCCACACTATTTACCGTACAGCCAGGAATCGTTTCTCGCACTCGTCAGAGCAATGAGCTGTTTTGCCAGAAGCTGTTAGGGAATGAACGGTCTCCACCATGAAAACACAGGCTTCAAGAATGACCATTCAGATCACAGAAGCCCATAAAAGACATTTCCAATTCAATGCATTCTACCGGCAAAGGGCTCCTCTGTTCAGTAAGGAGGCACACTGACACTTCATTCATTTAACTCCGATTTGACCAGCAAATTAGAAGAATTTTCTTTTGCGAGCAGGTCCTCCATTACCTGCAGGGAGGCCGCTTTTCATCTGAGCAGCTGGACAAGTTATAATCCCAGTCATGTGACCACCAGCTCCTGATGGTTATTACATTGATTTGACATTTAAACCTATGAATATCAATAGAGTTACACTACATCGCTTTTCTGGGGAAATGAAAGCAGAGCCTGGGCAGCGGGAACCCAAAGTGGACACATCTGCGTCCCCAGGACCGGTTTGTGCACAAACAAAAGTCCCACTAGGACAGTGTCAGGAATACAGGGGTGTCGGTGGGGGAATGGGAGCGGGGGGCTTCTCTGACGCAGTGGTCACAGTGACAGAAGGAGTAATAAAAAGTGATTGTGGTTCCGGGCCTCCTGCGTGTTCCTATAATGAAACACTTCCATTAGTTGAATCATCCAGGTGTGACGCCGCCATGAAGGCTGGATATCCTGGTGGAGTGGGAGCGGTGGAGCTGCGTTCAATCCAGGCCCACTCTACCAAACATCAATCCATACGATGGCTCTATAGACTCTATGGTGTGTGTGTGTCTGTCTGTGTGTGTCTGTGTGTGTGTGTGTGTATTTGTGAGTGTGTCTGTGTGTGTGTGTATTTGTGAGTGTGTCTGTGTATTTGTGAGTGTGTGCGTGTGAGAGGGGGTTGAACGAGGTAAGAGTGGAACCGCCACCGGTGGCGGCTGAGGGCGGGCCTACGCACACACACGCATACATTACCAGACTGAGCTGAGGGGCATTCTCTCATGTGATGTAATCACTTTATCACGGTAATGGAAATTGGATTTGATTTTCTCTCTTCAACGGTTACACATCCAGTCATCCTCACTGGGGCTGGGAGGGTGGGAAGATTGTCGGTGGGATTCCTTCTTGGCCGCCCCTCATCCAGTCCATAAACACAGGTTTTATTTGTAGAGGGAGTAAAATTGTTTTAATGAAAACAATAATTCACTAAAGGTCGTTAGGTGTTGCTAATTAAGCTGAGCTGACGGCTAAGGTGTGTGTTTGAGGGGGGGCTGCAGACACGCCGCTCTCCTCCGGACCCTGACAGCGTGGAGAAAACTGATTACAGTTTCATGAAGAGATGAAGAACAAACCGTCTGAAGTAGAGGAGCTGACTGATTTTCTGCTCTGCAGACACATTTTACATTTAAACTGGCTGAGAAAAATATCATCTAACAGTTCACTCTCGCTCACATTTACTCCTTCACCCATCGACAAGGAGCTGCAAGTGCAATTTTGTAAATCCGCCCAACAGATCAAAGTGCTACAATGTTCTAATGGCTGCCACCCACCCACCCACCAGCCTCTCCTGTGGGAGAGCGCCATCAGCAGAGTGCGTCAACCGAGAGCCTAGACGGCCTGAATAATCCTCTGATAATTCCAGACAGAGATAAAGACGCTCTGCAGATGGAGAAAGTTGCAACTCCTCGACACGCTGCGTTCCAGTGGAGGAGGTGAGCAGGAGACGCGGCGGTGGGGGAATCTGATGAAAATGGCTGCGTTCCGTCTTTGTTGCGACTCTTACACGTTTCTGCCTTTGAAATGACAAAGCTGCTCGTCAGATGGCTGCTCTGCTGCGGCGCCACTGCCTGCCCTTCTCTCTCTTTGACCAAGTCCTCGCTCGGCCTGACGGCACGACAAAAAACATCAAACGGACTCCATAAATATGTGAAATAAAGATCAGAACACAAGGTAGGAGAGAAGCTGCCGACGAGGCTCCTGCGGAAGAGGAAGACGTCGGATGATGGAGAATGTCGTCTTTGAGAAGTTGGGAGAATCAGAAAGCAGACAAATTACAGAAGAGAGTTTACGGCGAGACTGTTTCACAACTCACTGGAAGACCGAGCCAAACGCGAGACGAAGGCGAAGACGCCTCCTTCTTGCGCAGTGAGCAGGAAGGAGGGAAACATTCCATGTGTTTAACATTCCCACCAGGAGACGACAACAAGCCGCCCTGTCAACACCTCTGATGCCTGCTGCCATAGAGCGGCTCGGCTGACAGAACACTCTGAAAACGTACAAACTGGTATAATACCCTCAAAGAAGACATGTCCACAAGCACTTCCTGTCCACACTGCAGGCTTTAGGGAATATCATTTATGCAAAGGCTTCAGGCAATAAATATGCAAATGAATTTGTGCACAAGCACCTTCCTGGTATCGTGGAGGGAATGTGGGCACAGATAAGGTGCACAAACAAAATATGAAAAATATCTGCTACGCAAACATGCCTGCATTTAACCCGCATCCTTTCACGGCGCCGGTTTAATAAATGAGGAGCAGGAAGAAATTGACATTATGCTTGTTTGTACAGTTAGCATTAGCATAATCATTCCTCTTGTTCGCCTGGAATGGCAGCAGTTATTACTCTGGGAGAGACGTGACAGAGAAAACCTGGACCTGATCCCACGGCCCCTCCTCGGCCCGCCTGTGTCTGCGCTCAGACCAGAGGGGGACGGGACGGACTGACAGAACCAGAACATCTCTCAGGCTGGACCTTCTTTTTTTCATTGATTTATAACTAGCAGACTTTTTCAAGACAAGTTTGAGAGTTGATCAATTCTATGAATTTATTTGGGACTCATAGTTCCAACACAGAACCATAAGACCCAAATCAAGCCACATGTTCTGTCATCTAGTTGGTGTTGCAAAGTTGTCACATTACGTTCCCTCTCCTCATAAATCTGCTTAATTGTCCCGTCACAACATCTCTTTCTGTGTTTTAATTTCCTTCCACTCCGTCGTACTGTTTGCTCACAATCACACCCAACTTCTCTGATTTGGCGGTTCCAAAACATCATTAGGTATCTGTGGCAGGTTCTGGTGTTGGCTGCCGTTATGTGAACGGTGATAACTGAAAGCTGCTGCCCAGAACCACAGGACATTCTGGAGACACAGGACCACCTTTCAGCATTTACATCAAATTTAATGACTTGACTATCTAACTAACCAACGTTCCCCTTCCTGTCAGAGGAAGCGGTACCGACTATGGCTTGAAGTGGGCGGGAACAGTCCAGAACAACGTCCTAGAACCTTTGACAGCTGTATAAATACACATTATTGAAAGTTTCACAGCTGCTGAAGTTAAACCAGTTAATTTATGCTGCGCTACATTTCCTCCAGAACACGCCCTCTTTATAGTCAACAAATCAGAACAAACCTGAAGTCCCAACCGCACAAATCCAGAACTTTTGGGGGCGTGTAGCAGCCAGGACTTTGGCCTAACTTGATGAAATCAGCATCATCTCTGTCACGGTCTCGCAGATGAACTTCTCCGTGCTTCATGTGTCACCAGCGAATGTCTGAGATGTTTAGAGTCCAGAATCTGTCATCTGACTGGTGATGCCACATCAGAACCTCTGTGAGCAGCTGAGGTTACCATGAAGCTCATGATCGAATGAAGTCACACTAAGCAGCATCGTGATGGACATGACCTGCCGTAGGAAATTGACCTTCTAGCCCTTCATCAAGGACTTTGACTCAACCTAAAGCAGATATGAACTCATCCTCAGGAGTTCAGCACTTCAGCTGGACTTGACAGGAAACTTATAAGAAGAATAAACAACAAATGTAAGTGCACAGTGGACTGTTGATTTCTTTGAGCTGAGTTATGGTCCATGAGGCTGAAGGTAGAGTATGGAGGAGGGTATTAAAAGGTCCCTCTGCCTGACAAACAGGAGGCCCGCTGTCAGAGAGTGTGGGCTCTTCAGTTTGTCCATGACGGCGTCTGTCTTCATTCAGTGCTCTTAATGGGCTTCAGAACCAATTGGAAATGGTTCTTTTATTATACACCTCCCATAACCCCCGTCTCATCAAAGCCCAGCCATCTTTTATCTGGGAGATGACGTTTCCATTAGGGTCTGCCAACCTCTTACTGCTGCTGGGTGAGTTGTGGAGCTCGGGGAGAGCATTGTTAACCAGCTCAGCATCAAATGCAGCTCGCCGGTTTGGACCAGCACAACCCTCAGCCGGGGCGAGGCAGTTCATCAGACGGCCGCTCACGCAGAGCACACACACCGTCGCTCTATCACATTCGCTCTCTCTCTCTCTTTCTTTCATCCCAAAACACACAACACAAACGTTCACGGGTCTATCAAACCAGACGTCTCAGACGCGGGAAAAACACAGAAACCGGCCAAAGGAGGGTTCTTGTCAGCGCCTCCTCACTGGTCTCAGGGTTTAATCAAAGATATGAGGAGCCCAGAAGGTTCTGCTGCCAATCTGGCAACACTTTCAGTCCCCAATCACCAAACTGAGGGTCTTTCTTAGGCTGAGGCCTGACTCTCCCCCCAGCCCCCCTCTATGTTACCGTCTTATTTAATGTTCTCTCAATACTCACGCTCGCCGTCAGAGGGGCATGAAGCTCACAGAGCGGAGCCACATTCTGTTTGCCAGGCCCGTTGACATTGTTGGTGCTAATGAGGACATGGCTGCCCGGTCTGTGTGGGTGGGCACAGACATTCGCTTCGGCCCAGTTTGAGAGTTTTAATTAGATCCACAGTATCAAACGGTCTGTCCACGTTGACCCCGTCAGATTCTATTGATATGCATCATCAATCATCCGTCCAGTATGAGCACCGATCTGCATTCCACCACGAAAGCCGGTTCTTCTGGGTCGGGATCTATCAGACGCTAAATGGTGTCCGTTCTTCAAACTAAATTAAAACGTGAAACATGAAAGCATTGATGACTGGAGCCGACCCAGACCTGATCCCTACCGCACCGGTTCAGTCACATCAGAACTTAAATAAACCATCAGGATCAGGAAGTTCTCGCCGGTCACACACTATGCCAAAATCATAAGAAAATTCCAGAGGAGATGAAGAAGAAAGCATCAATAGGCGAAAGGCAAGTCCAAAGTCCACTGCTGACACCTTAATGACCATCAGAACATCTGGGGCACCCTTCTGGACAGAGGCAGTGGTCCTGTTACATCTGCTGTAAACCAAACACAGCCTTCCCTCAGAAAGACCGTTATATAAAGATGGCAGTGTCGTCATCATCATCATCATCATCATCTCCATTCACTCAGCTCTCCACTGGACATAAGGAGGGGGTCCAATACTTTGTCCAGTTCTAGAAATGTGAGAAACTTCAGCCATGTGAGGCTAATCTTCCCTCCTCACACTTTTTACGTTGCTGCTACTTTCTGTTGTTTTCATTTCTCCTTCTCACCCTTCCTTCCTTCCTTCCTTCCTTCCTTCCTTTCTTCATTTCTCCCCTTCCTGTCTTCATTTCTTCCTTCCTGTCTTCATTTCTTCCTTCCTTCCTTCCTTCCTTCCTTCTTCCTCTCCCTCTATTCCCTCTGGGGTGGCTAAGCTACAACAACTTTCCTCCATCATGATCACATAAGGTCCAACTCCTTGACCTTTCCGCTTTGCTGTAAATGTCAACTTTTTTTATGAGGCCCGTGATGAGTTTATAGAACAATTCACACACACACACACACACACGCACACGCACACGGACACACACACACAGACACACACACACACAGACACACACACACACACACACACGCACACGCACACGGACACACACACACAGACACACACAGACACACACACACACACACACACACACACACACACACACACACACACGTAAGCACTCTGTCATGGGTTCTTTCCTTCACTGCTAGCTATAACTCAGATTTCTAGATGTCTACAGAGAATTCATGGACTTCAGGCTGCATGAGAGCGGCTGCCCACCCTCCTTAACAGACCCCCAATATAAATCAGGGTTTGATAGGGACTGAAAGGCTTCTTGCCAGACACCTGAGGACTTAACTGGCTTTACAGAAGTTCTGTTCTGTAGTTGTAGCCACTCTCTACGTTTAATTAAAATAATTACTCCTCAATGAACTGCAGACTTAGATCCTGTCTAAATTCTGGGGTCTGCAGACTTTGATCCAGTCTTCATTCTGGTGTCTGAAGACTTAGATCCAGTCTTCATTATGGTGTCTGCAGACTTAGATCCAGTCTTCATGCTGGTGTCTAGAAACTTAGATCTCGTCTTCATCCTGGTGTCTGCAGTATTGGATCCAGTCTTCATTCTGGGGTCTGAAGACTTAGATCCAGTCTTCATTCTGGGGTCTGCAGACTTAGATCCAGTCTTCATGCTGCTGTCAAGAAACTTAGATCCAGTCATCATTCTGGTGTTTGCAGACTTACATCCAGTCTTCATTCTGGTGTATGCAGACTTACATCCAGTCTTCATTCTGGTGTCTGCAGACTTACATCCAGTCTTCATTCTGGTGTCTGCAGACTTAGATCCTGTCTTCATTCTGGTGTCTGCAGACTTAGATCCTGTCTTCATTCTGGTGTCTGCAGACTTAGATCCTGTCTTCATCCTGGTGTCTGCGGACTTTGATCCAGTCTTCATCCTGGTGTCTACAGACTTACATCCAGTCATCATTCTGGTGTCTGCAGACTTACATCCAGTCTTCATTCTGGTGTCTGCAGACTTACATCCAGTCTTCATTCTGGTGTCTCCAGACTTAGATCCTGTCTTCATCCTGGTGTCTGCAGACTTAGATCCAGTCTTCATCCTGGTGTCTGCAGACTTACATCCAGTCATCATTCTGGTGTCTGCAGACTTACATCCAGTCTTCATTCTGGTGTCTGCAGACTTACATCCAGTCTTCATCCTGGTGTCTGCAGACTTACATCCAGTCTTCATTCTGGTGTCTGCAGACTTACATCCAGTCTTCATTCTGGTGTCTGCAGACTTACATCCAGTCTTCATTCTGGTGTCTGCAGACTTACATCCAGTCTTCATCCTGGTGTCTGCAGACTGAGATCCTGTCTTCATCCTGGTGTCTGCGGACTTTGATCCAGTCTTCATCCTGGTGTCTGCAGACTTACATGCAGTCTTCATTCTGGTGTCTCCAGACTTAGATCCTGTCTTCATCCTGGTGTCTGCAGACTTACATCCAGTCTTCATTCTGGTGTCTCCAGACTTACATCCAGTCTTCATTCTGGTGTCTCCAGACTTAGATCCTGTCTTCATCCTGGTGTCTGCAGACTTAGATCCTGTCTTCATCCTGGTGTCTGCGGACTTTGATCCAGTCTTCATCCTGGTGTCTGCAGACTTACATTCAGTCTTCATTCTGGTGTCTGCAGACTTACATCCAGTCTTCATTCTGGTGTCTGCAGACTTACATCCAGTCTTCATTTTGGTGTCTCCAGACTTAGATCCTGTCTTCATCCTGGTGTCTGCAGACTTACATCCAGTCTTCATTCTGGTGTCTGCAGACTTACATCCAGTCTTCATTCTGGTGTCTGCAGACTTAG
>JBBDHG010000487.1:175000-260000 GCA_037951165.1 Lophius americanus
GTGCAACTTTTATTTTCTCCCAGCAGACTCAAACATCAGTCTCACCTTGGCTCCACGGCCGCCCAACAAGAGGCGGCGCTCCCGCCGCTGCCTGTTGGGACATTTTCCGACATGTTTATGGCGGCTTAAGCGGACGATTTGAAGGACGTGTAAGGACGCGACCCAGACGGTTCTCAGTGAATAATAATAAAGAGGATGTTTTTCAGTTCATGAAAGTAAACGGTCAGCACAGCTTGGACCGGTCCAACAACAAAGGTACCGGGACATTATGTCGGCGTGCTGATGGATGAGGTTACGTGTTTTGTATACACCAACCAATCACAAAGAAGAAAATCAGCGAGGTGAAAATAAATGAACCGTTTACTGGATGATGCTCAGAACCTCTTCTCTTGTGCAGAGGCTAAACACAGAGAGTTGTACGGTACCGGTACATACGGAACCGTGTGTCCGACCTTCTGACTGCAGCTCTGACTTTGAAGGAACTGCGGCATGTTTTAATAAGAGGATCTGCTGCTCTAGATGTCGGACTGAGTGACGCGCGGCAACCGAGCCGGCAGCAGCGCCGGGCTGCGTAGCAGTGGGTCCAGAGGGTACCGCCGGAGCGTCTGCTCCAGGTGCGTGCAGAGCATGAGAGCTAATTACTGAGGCTAAGACCTTACAGAGGGGGGGGCTGATGGCTGAGAACCAGTTGCCTCCCCTGGGCGGGTGTTTTAATAGGAGTATGGGGGATAGCGTGACTGTGGCGTCTCCTGCGACCGACAGCACCTCTCCCAGGTAACAATCTCACCTGTAACATCAAATCTCAGTTTGCAGATTTCACTTAATGAAGCGTTGGAGTGTGTGTCACTTTACAAAACTACAAAACCAGATGAAGGACACAGTGTGTAGACACTGGCCTGATGATCGCTGTTCTTAAAGCCATTTACTGGATTACAGCGGAGAGAGCTGAAGTAGAAACTGTAATTAAAGATGTCCCCCACCAGGAGGAGAACGCCCGTCCTGCTGGTCGGCTAAAGGAGGACCGAGGGGAGCGACGCTCCACCAGAGAAGTCATTATTTCTCCACCGTCCCCTCTGCTGCACGGAATGCATTAACTTCCACAGAACCGTCATTGCCTGTTTGTTTGTTTTTTTAAAGGGATTCATGTAATTAAAAGAGTGTGAAGAAGGAAGAGCTGGAAGGGTCCCCAACCCCCCAGCAGAGATCGAGTACCACCGCAAACCACGCTCAGGGGGCTCCTTGGGGCCCCGCTGGAGAGTGAGGACAGTTCCTGCAGTCACCGCTGCTGCTGTCTGACAACAGAAAAGACCCAACGTAACAACAAAGTCTCCGTTTGACTGATAAACGTCTGCTGAGGGTCTGCAGAGGGTCTGCAGATGGATCTCCAGTGGGAGACATCTCCAATCCTCTCCTGCTCCTCCAGCGCAGGATCAAAGACCTGAACAGCACCATAACCTGTACCTGATCCACCTTCATACTGTCATAGTGAAAGGATTCAGACGCTGAAGAATGCCACAGCCTGATTAAGAGAGAAGATGGGAAAAAGATCCTGTTTGGAGGAGCTACAGTAAGGAGCCTGAGGGAAGTGATGGTCCTACTTTTGACGGTTGACTTATGCCACAGTCGTTGTCTCTATCTGCAGCAGAGAGGGGCGGTGGGGGTGAGGGGGGTGAGGGGGGTGAGAATCCCTTTGAGGTGCATTTAAATCATAGCTTCCACATATTACTCAGATGAAATCCCCTCATGAGAGTGAGAGCTGAGATGGCGTCCTTCAAGCCCCACTGGGTTTCCTGTCATCATGAAATGGGAGCAGGAGATTGGAGGGGGGGGGGTAAATACTGAAATCTGGTCTAATCCCATATCATACTGAAGATTCACTCCTCCTCCTCCTCCTTAAACATCACTGCTCAGAGCTCAGCTAAATGAGCGGATGAGTGGAAACTGTTGGGAATCATTTTCATAACGAGACGTTTTGAAGTCAAATGAGCACAAATGAGTTTTCATATTTATAATAAACGTAAACAACAGTTTTCCTGTTGGCAGAACTCCCCCCACAGAACCTGAAACCGCTGCTGCGGCGCCGTGTTGCATAAGAAAAGCATCAAAATGCCGATTTTGCACAGCTGATGGATTTAACGGCGCTCTGTAAAACACGTCCTCTCAAATGTAATTAATGAGGAGGAGCTAAAAGCGTGCGAAGCATTTCTACAGCGTCTCCATCTTCATCCTCCACCTTCATCCTCCACCTTCATCCTCCACCTTCATCCTCCATCTGGTGGTGAGATTTAATTTGCTGCTACTCTTCCGTTTGGCTGAAGCACAAAAGGAAACGTTTGCAATCAATTATATTTTGGTGAATTTCTACAGACATGACAACAAGTCTGCTGTTAGTGAGCGGCGCCGGCGTCCGCGAGCACACGTGTGACGGAACACCCAGATGTTTCGCCTCATTTTCACCTGTCCGTCATTTTCTATCGCCGCTCATCCGGCGAAGGGTTGCAGTGGAACTGGAGCTTATCCCGGTCTCCACTGGGCAGGAAGTAGGGAACAGCTCGCCAAGTCACTCCAGAGCCATTAAAACTAAGGAATGCTGCGACGGCGTGAAAGACGAGACACTCATCACCCGATCCACTTTCTGATTCTGTTATCTGTGTTTAGGAACCGACTCCACAGAAAAGAACCAGTGCATGAAAACAAAAACAGGAAGTTTGTTGTGACCCGTCCTCCTCCCCGTTCCTGTGAAACTCCTCGCCTCCTCCTTTCTGATGAATATGCAACATTTCCATTCCCCTCCTCAGATTCACGTGCGGAGATGAATAAAGCAGAAGCGGCGCTGAGAGTGACTGCTGATGCGAGACGCGTGTTCTAACCCTCTGGCCCGGCCCGGAGAACATGCCTCATCAACATTCTCTTCCTGGTGAATTGTCAATGGGATGCTCCACATTCCGTCAACAAGGCTGAGGCTCTTCCGCTCCAGGCTGCAGGAACCTGATGACATTCTACACGAAGAGAAACTCTCTCAGGCTCGACGCCGCGATCGTGTCTCACACCCAGAACATCCGTCACTCAGTGGACCTCAGAGCCCACATAGGGGTTCTTTCTGCGGTTCCACTACGACGTTCAGAAACGTTATCATGGGTGGAATATCGTCTTTGTGTTGATACTAAGTGAATATGGTGAAGAAGTCAGAAGGCAGAACTTGAGCTACTTATCAGAACCAAAGTCCTGCTGTGCCTTTCCATGTAAAGCTCCGTCGGTACCAATCACTGAGAAGAATGTTTTAATCTCTCACATGAAAATAGTTCAGAGGTTCCATTCAGGTGGGCTGGAGAGGGTGTGTGTGTGTAAGAGTATTTGTTTGTGTGTGTGTAAGAGTATTTGTGTGTGTGTGTGTAAGAGTATGTGAGTGTGTGTGAGTGTGTAAAAGTGTGTGACTGTGTGTGTGAGTGTGTAAGAGTATGTGTGTGTGTGTGAGTGTGTAAGAGTATGTGTGTGTGAGTGTGTAAGAGTATTTGTGTGTGTGCCAGTGTGTAAGAGTGTGTGTGTGTCTGTGTGTTTGTGTGTGTGTGTGAGTGTGTAAAAGTGTTTGTGTGTAAAAGTGTGTCTGTGTGTTTTCAGCATCAACTTCTGTAAACATGTTCGACAAAGTGTACAGCTGTATTAATTCTTGTGATATATATTAAAAGTTGTTTAATCATATTTAATACTTTTTTCATCAGGTTTATAAGTAGTTTATAACCTCATCAATGACCGGACTATAAACCATTCACAGATCCTTTATGGGGGTGGGGGTCATGTGGTCTGTGAAGATTCTCCTTCATCCAGATCCTGCTGATCTATGTGGGCTGAATCCAAATCCAAATCTGAATTTAAATCCAAAGCAACTGGTTTTCACTGTTCTGTTCTATTTCTGTTCTATTCTATTCTATTCTATTCTGTTCTATTCTGTTCTATTCTGTTCTATTCTATTCTATTCTATTCTATTCTGTTCTATTCTATTCTGTTCTATTCTATTCTGTTCTATTCTATTCTGTTCTATTCTATTCTATTCTATTCTATTCTGTTCTATTCTATTCTATTCTGTTCTATTCTGTTCTATTCTATTCTGTTCTATTCTATTCTATTCTGTTCTATTCTATTCTGTTCTATTCTATTCTGTTCTATTTCTGTTCTATTCTATTCTGTTCTATTCTATTCTGTTCTATTTCTGTTCTATTCTATTCTGTTCTATTTCTGTTCTATTCTATTCTATTCTATTCTGTTCTATTCTATTCTATTCTGTTCTATTCTATTCTGTTCTATTCTATTCTGTTCTATTTCTGTTCTATTCTATTCTGTTCTATTTCTGTTCTATTCTATTCTATTCTATTCTGTTCTATTCTGTTCTATTCTATTCTGTTCTATTCTATTCTGTTCTATTCTATTCTGTTCTATTCTATTCTATTCTATTCTGTTCTATTCTGTTCTATTCTATTCTATTCTGTTCTATTCTATTCTGTTCTATTCTATTCTGTTCTATTCTATTCTATTCTGTTCTATTGTATTCTGTTCTATTGTATTCTGTTCTATTCTATTCTATTCTGTTCTATTCTATTCTATTCTGTTCTATTCTGTTCTGTTCTATTCTATTCTGTTCTATTCTATTCTATTCTGTTCTATTCTGTTCTATTTCTATTCTATTCTATTCTATTCTATTCTATTCTGTTCTATTCTGTTCTATTCTGTTCTATTCTGTTCTATTTCTGTTCTATTCTATTCTATTCTATTCTGTTCTATTCTATTCTATTCTGTTCTATTCTATTCTGTTCTATTCTATTCTGTTCTATTCTATTCTGTTCTATTCTGTTCTATTCTATTCTGTTCTATTCTGTTCTATTCTATTCTATTCTATTCTGTTCTATTCTATTCTGTTCTATTCTATTCTGTTCTATTCTATTCTGTTCTATTCTATTCTGTTCTATTCTATTCTGTTCTATTCTATTCTGTTCTATTCTATTCTGTTCTATTCTATTCTGTTCTGTTCTGTTCTATTCTATTCTGTTCTATTCTCTTCTTTTCTTTTCTGTTCTGTTCTGTTCAGCAGGAGTCCAGTTGCGTTGGAGTCGGCCCACATGGACTGGCTGGTCTTAAATCTGACTAGCAGTTCATTCAGCGTTTTAAAGCACAGACATTAATATTCATTCATTCATCGCCACCATCTGTCTTCAGATTCCCGACTTCTTGTTATTTGAATCTTTTCACTTCCTGGTTCTCAGAGTCACGGCTCCATTTCAGCAAAATAACAAACTACTCCATTTACAAGAACCACCTCGCAGGAAAAACTCTCCACAGCGGTTCTCCTCCACAGACCCGTATTTCTGGTTGGTTCTGAACATTTACATTTGATGTAGGTGATTTTATATGTACTTTATTTCTGCGTCTAAAGATTACCTTTAATATTCCCATGAATAAACAACAGCAGAGAAACGCATCAGCAGAAAAGGACAATTTCGACACCAGACTGTTTCCTTCAGAGCAGCGAGGGGGTGGCGACCCCGACAGAATCCCGCCCCCAGTAATGACTGCTATTTACAGTTATTGGGTGCTGCAGTGAGAGGAAGGTCGTCCAGAGGTCAGCAGAATTATGTCCGGGTCAGAGATCCACTGTTTGGAACCTTCGCCAACAAACACCGTCATTTTTCCCACTTCCTGCTGCTCACACAGACCGACATCAGGCGCCGACATCAGGCGCCGACATCAGGCGCCGACATCAGGGGCCGACATCTGGCGCCGACATCAGGCGCCGACATCAGGCGCCGACATCAGGCGCCGACATCAGGCGCCGACATCAGGCGCCGACATCAGGCTCCGACATCAGGCGCCGACATCAGGCGCCGACATCAGGCGCCGACATCAGGCGCCGACATCAGGCGCCGACATCAGGCGCCGACATCAGGCGCCGACATGAGGAGGCGGGCCATCACTGCATGACCGTGTTTGTCGTGTTTTTTCTGGGATCATTATGTTAATGATCAATTAATAAATGAATAAAATTGAATCACTAAAGAAAGATAAATAAATACAGGTTAATATAAAACCTGAGTTAATCTGCTTCATCAGGACGAAGAAGGTAAAGCATCGGCTTTCTAACCGCTCGACTCCAAAACTCTGACCCGGTTCTGGTTCTGGTTCTGATTCTGAGTGTCAAATAAAAATAAGTGCTAAAAAGACAAAGGAAAAGAGAATAAAGGTAGACGATGGTTTGGATCAGTCGATCGCCGTGTGTGAAAGTTTGTGAAGAAGACTTACGATGTGGAGCTTCAGGAAGTCTCCGAGGCCGGAGGAGCTGTCCACCCTCACCAGGACGGCGTCCTTCAGGTGCGTGCTGAAACCGATGGCGAGCCGGTCCGCCCTCGTGCTGGGACGGTCATTTGGCGGCCAAGTGTACGTGATCAGCCCACCGTCTCGGCCAAATATGTAGGTGGTCCCAGCTGAGGAAGATGACAAAGGAGGGAAGGCGTTAACGGGGTCAACACCAAAACATTATAAACACCTTAAAGCTTGGCATCAACGCCGTCTGTAGCGGGCGCCGACGGCCCGAAGAACTTCATCATGAACTCATCATCAGCCCGTCTGAGGATCAGCTTCGCTGATGGCCGGTCATGACGGCAGGAAAAGTCGTTGAGAATCATACAGACGGGTAGCGGCGCCGCTCTCCCCATCACGCTGCTCAATGCCTCAGTTTTACAACCACTTCCTGTCTCCTCTCCAGAGGAGAGAGATACAACTCACCGCTCGCACATTGCAGTCGGGTCCCAGGTGGCGAGGATAAACCAGCATGCAGAGCGTCTCCTCCGTCCTTCACAGACTCTCTCAGCATTATTGACTAACTCCTCCCAGCACGCCCTTGTCATGACCTCCAAACCAGCTACTTCCTGTCTCAGTGCAGTAGCTCCTGTGAAAGGTTTGAGCGTGACCCAGCGACCGTAGATTGCTCATAATTATTACGTGTGAAAGAGTCGCACCTTCATGCCAGGGACCCCCACCACTGACCCCTATCACTGACCCCTACCACTGTCCCCCATGGCTGACCCCCACCACTGACCCCCACCGCTGATCCCCACACTGACCCCTACCCCTGACCCCTACCACTGTCCCCCACCACTGACCCCCAAGGCTGACCCCAACCACTGACCCCCACCACTGTCCTCCACCACTGACCCCCACCACTGACCCCCACCACTGACCCCCGACACTGACCCCCAACACTGACCCCTATCACTGTCCCCCACCACTGACCCCTATGACTGTCCCCCACCACTGAACCCTATCACTGACCCCCACCACTGACTGCCAACATTGACCCCCACCACTGACCCCTATCACTGACCCCCACACCACTGACCCCCACCACTGACCCCCAAGACTGACCCCCGCCACTGACCCCCTCAGGCTGACCCAAACCACTGATCCCCACCACTGTCCTCCACCACTGACCCCCATCAACACATCGATGAACAGAACACTTGACAACGAATAGCAGAGGGCGTGTCTACGTGTGACGCCGCCGACACTCTGATGCTTCCATCGCAGTGTGTGTGTGCGTGTATGTGTTAATGCAGCTGTGTGTCTGTGTGTGTTGATGCAGGTGTGTGTCTGTGTGTGTGTATGTGTTGATGCAGGTGTATGTATGTGCGGTTGTGTGTGTTGATTCAGGTGTGTGCCTGTGTGTTGTGTATGTGTGAGTGTGTGTGAGTGTGTGTACATGTGTGTTTGTGTTTATGCATTTGTGTCTGTGTCTGTGAGTGTGTGTGTGTATCTGTGTGTAAGTGTGTGTACATGTGTGTGTGTGTGTGTACGTGTGTGTGTGAGTCTGTGTGTGTGAGTGTGGTGAGTGTGTGTACATGTGTGTGTGTGAGTACATGTGTCTGTGTGTGTGTGTACATGTGTGTGTGAGTGTGTGTACATGTGTGTGTGTGTGAGTGTGTGTACATGTGTGTGTGTGTGTGTGTACATGTGTGTGTGAGTGTGTGTACATGTGTGTGTGTGTGAGTGTGTGTACATGTGTGTGTGTGTGTGTGTGAGTGTGTGTGAGTCTGTGTGTGTGAGTGTGTGTACATGTGTGTGTGTGTGTGAGTGTGTGTACATGTGTCTGTGTGTGTGTGTGTGTGTGTGAGTGTGTACATGTGTGTGTGTGTGAGTGTGAGTGAGTTAGTGTTCGTTGGGGCAGAGAGTTAAACTAAAGATTATAAATCATTCTGACTGTAATTCCAGTATTTTCTTGTAAACCGGTTGAGAAGGAAATAAAACTATCGATATGTTTTGCATTTATTTATATATTTCAGTTGTTTTCCTCCTTCTGGCGTTTGATCTCGGCGCAGTGATTAACGTACGGCGCTCCACTCTGCAGCTCCTATTCCAATTTCACTCCCACATTTAAGTCAATAAACGCTGTCAACCATTAGCTGAAAAGAATTGCGTCATTAATTAACAATAATGTGATTAACAAACGATGTTGGATGTACAGATCTATGCTGGAATTTATCGTTTTCATAACGCAGAACTCGCATTCGTTAAAGCTAATGTAATAACGGCGCACGCGTTCTTGTTCTCCTAATGGACGGCGCCTCGACGGCTTGTGAAGGAAAAGGCATTATGGGTAATATATTTGCCAGGCTGATATCATTTCTTCTTCATGAAGTCTGGAGGCGACCGCTGGAAAGACGTCGGAGCCATCACCCATTTATGACTCTCACCCGGCATCGTTGTCACTGTCGCCGGGTTTGGGTTTGAGATACGTGGAGAACCGGGATAATGCACAGCGCCGTGAGTTCTGTGGGACGCGACAGTGAGCAGGTCCGTCGAGTCAGAGCCCTCCTGGTTCTCACTCATCATTGTTTCTATGTTTCTGCTGGGATGGAGGCGGAGCTTATCTCAGCGGACCTCTGCTCTAAGGCTGCATGATAAAGATGTTGTTCAGCCTCTCACAAGGAGGCGCACGGCTGTGAGCAAAGGGTACTGACCCGGTGCTCTAGTGCAGCCCGGTTAGGAAACACAGCAGTGTTCTGACTGTGCTGCTCGGCTATGAGGTCGGACCACCGCAGAGCGTCTTTCCTCTGACCTCCAGCATCATAACGAGCCTCATGTTACCACCTCTGCCGAGAAGCTGAGGCGGAATCCAATCATAATTACATAGTTGTGATGGAAATACGACGTTATGGATCTGCTGGCCGTGAGCAGCTAACACCGTTTCTCTGTCTGCCGAAAGGATTCCCGTAACGGCTGCCGCATAAAAATAGATGACCCCAGATAGACAGGAAGCCTGCAACAGCTTCTGATGCGAGTCCCTTGAATGGAGGTTAGAGTCAGAGGAGCGTCTCCTCCGTCTCCTCGTGTTTACGCTCAGCTCATATTCAAGGATTAACACGCACTTATCCGGGTGAGCGCTCCGGCCGCGCGTCTTCACATGGTGATGAGCTCGTTGAGGAGAACATGTGTTGGATCACGTCAACTCCTGAATGGAAGAGAAATAAGTAGGTTGATCATTTGCATAAAGGGCGGCATTCTGTTCATCCCCCCAGCATTCAGAAGGACAAAAGTCTATTAAGGCTATCATTGAGGTTTATCTTTGGTCCTGCCCTCCCTCAGGACAAGCACAATTAAAGGAAGCTTAATGATGTGTATTAGATTTCAATTTCAGTTTCCAGAGAAATCATTACCACAATTTATGAGGACACTATTATCCAATCAAACTCCATCGGTATCTGTTAGAAGAGCCGCCTCGATCAATTCTCCACAAGATTTAACGCCATGAGGGGAAAAAGTGAGACAACTTGATCGCTTCTTCTTCCTTTCCACCTTTCTATATTTTACCTTCCAAGGTAATTAGATGTCCAGCATCTCAGAACAGTTGGCAAAGAATAAAAAAGAGGGTTTTTTCTGGATGTTCTAACTTTGCCCTGATTCTGGTAACAATGAAGTATTTCCCAAAGAAAAATAAATCAGGTGATATTTGTAACGAAGAGAAAGGAAGAAGAAAAGAAGACGATTCTATTTTTCAAATGTCAACGGTAAATGACTGTATTTATATAACGCTTGTCTAGTCTGCTGGACCACTCAAAACACTTCACCCATTCAACATTCACCCATTCACACCAACATTCATACCAACATTCACCCATTCACACAAACATTCACCCATTCACACCAACATCCACACCAACATTCATCCATTCACACAAACATTCACCCATTCAAACAAACATTCCTACTAACATTCACACAAACATTCATCCATTCACACAAACATTCACCCATTCAAACAAACATTCCTACTAACATTCACACCAACATTCACCCATTCAAACAAACATCCCTACTAACATTCACACCAACATTCATCCATTCACACAAACATTCACCCATTCAAACAAACATTCACCCATTCACACAAACATTCACCCATTCACACAAACATTCACACAAACATTCGGCCATTCACTCCAACATTCACCCATTCACACAAACATTCACCCATTCACACAAACATTCCCACTAACATTCACACAAACATTCACCCATTCACACAAACATTCACCCATTCACACAAACATTCACCCATTCACACAAACATTCACTCATTCACACTAACATTCACTCAAACATTCATCCATTCACACAAACATTCACACAATCACTAACCCATTCACACAAACATTCACCCATTCACACAAACATTCACACTAATATTCACCCATTCACGCAAACATTCACCCATTCACACAAACATTCACCCATTCACACTTACACTAACCCCTTCAAACTAACATTCACTCATTCACACCAACATTCACCCATTCACACAAACATTCCCACTAACATTCACACAAACATTCACCCATTCACACAAACATTCCCACTAACATTCACACAAACATTCACCCATTCACACAAACATTTACACTAATATTCACCTGTTCACACATTTATTCACACTAACATTCACCCAATAATTCACACTGACCTTCATCCATTCATGCAGCCTTTCACACCAACATTCACCTGTTCACCCAGACTTTCACACAAACATTCACACCAACATTCACACGTTCACACAAACGTTCACACAAACGTTCACACAAACGTTCACACAAACGTTCACACAAACGTTCACACAGTGATGATAGAAGCTGGCATGAAGGACCAACTTGGGGTTCCTCCTCTGCAGGATTCTGGCCCGTGGGAAGAAGCCCGGCGTTTCTGGGGGAAACCCAAATAAACATAGGGACTACATGCTGACGCCTGTGGAACAGAACCCAGAACCTTCCCCCTGAACGACCCTGCTGCTCTGTATGAAACACAGCCTGAGTTTGGGTCCCTGTAATGTTCTGATGACTTCAGAACACAGAACCTGGATCGTGACTGATGGGCAGGTTTTAAAGAGAATCTCTTTTTAAAGATGAACAGGGCTGATGGGTCACATCCCTCAGAGGTCAGGGGTCATGAAGACAGGTGAAGAGTGGCATACGTTCAGATTAATTCAGTTGTTTATGGCTCAGTGGAACATGTGGCAGAGATTCGATTCCATCCTCTGACGGGTCGATTAGAACTTTTGCCGGATGTTCAGACCGGAGGAAAACTTGGCCTTTATGACGTGTTCATGGTCGGAGGTCCGTCTGATCAGCTGATGCTGACTCAGCTGTACTGGATCACTTTGTTTCAAATGGTTCTTTTTGGACTTATTCTCTGCTGCTGCTTCTGTTCTCTGAACAGAACCTTTCCCGCACAGAGACAATGAGGAGGAGCTCGGTGCTGGCGGGCCCACGTTCTGTCAGGTTGTTTGTACTTCCTGTCTGCCTGCTGTTCTGGAAACATGCAAGAGCATAAGTGTTCCAAAGAGTTCTTTATAGCTTCTGGAATCTTTGCTCCTACCGAACACCTTCAGCAGCGCCGCACTGGGTTCTATGCTGATTTGAAGCCTTTGCCAAGTCACATGTTCTGGTGCAGGCCCGGCCCATATGCTCACAATCTCTGCTCTGGGTATTTAGCCAAACTTTGCCTTTGATGTTTTTCCCTTAAGCAGGAGGAAGAGCTCTATTTGCTTTTTATTCCACGCAGCTCCACCTGTGTCTGCCCAGAGAGCGAGGAGCAGGCAGGTGGAGGCAGCGTCCCTCAGCCCGACGACCCGGTCATCGGCTGCCGGCGCCACTTGGCTCCTCACATGATGTCACCGAACCATTTCCTGTATTTGGCAGCGACACTTAAGCATCACAAGCAGCACCATAAAAATCTACTAATCTATCTATCCGAATATTTGTTTCCGGTAGTTCTGCACTGTTTGCACAAGAACCCGGTCAGTGCAGGTCAGTACCGGTCTATCGGTACCGACATCACTCTGTTGACTTTACTTGTCAGTTATGATGTGGGAAAATTACAAGGATTGAAATGTTTTACAGTTTGAGCCGGACCAAAGTTGCAGCAGTGAAACCGCCTCCAGAACACGGTCCGAATCAAACGGGCTCTGGTCCGACAGAAAGATGTAGGTGGTCCCAGCCCGGATCAAATAACTCTAAGTTACAGCAGGAGGCTGTCACCAGCGAAGACAAGAAGAGGAAAAACAAACAAAGTTAAAAGAAGGAGCGCTGGTAGAAGACGACGTTTCTAACGGACAGATTCTCAGAGGAGAAACCAAACGTCTGCAGGAGACAACACACGAACCCGTTTACCTTCTCTGAGGGACGGGGAGGAGGAGAGAAGGAACCAGATGGAGAGAGGAGGAGCCAGAGGAGGAGAGGAGGAGCCAGAGGAGGATACAGAGGAGGAGAGGAGGTACCAGAGGTGGAACCAGAGGTGGAACCAGAGGAGGAGAGGAGGTACCAGAGGAGGAGCCAGAGGCGGAAGCAGAGGAGGAGAGAAGGATACAGAGGAGGAGACAGAGTAAGACAGGAGGAACCAGAGGAGGAATAATGGAGGAGAGATGGAGGCAGAGGTGGAACCAGAGGAGAAGAGGAGGTACCAGAGGTGGAACCAGAGGTGGAACCAGAGGAGGAGAGGAGGTACCAGAGGAGGAGCCAGAGGAGGAACCAGGGTAGGAGAGGACTCCTGTCAGTCACATGGGGCTTAACAACCAATCAATGATCTCGTTTAGGGAGAGGCGGGTTTTAAGTCATGAAAAGTTTCATTCTTCTAAAATTAGTAACCAGATCAAACATAACCAATAAAAGGAAAACCCAAACCGTGGTCCAGACGTTCAGGAGGGGACGCATCCGTATCAGTGACCCAGCAGAACTTTTAAAGTCCAGTTAACAGAAGGAATAATAGAAGCGGGTCAGAACTAAAAACTGAGCAGGTGTGATTGGTCAGAGTTGACGACCGATCAGTTTCCGGGCCTATGACATCATAAAGAACCGACGGGTCGGATCAAAAGGATGTTTTACAGATGGGTTTCTTTATTTAGGACAAAGTGTCCTAAATAAAGAAACACGATTGATTCTGGTCTGTTTGTGCCGCATGTGATCTGAGATGGATCGGTTGAACCGGACCGGACCGACCCAGCAACACCTCACACTCTGGTAGCGATACACATCCAGGGACACGTCAACCATCCGTCGACATGAAGAGTCACACAACTGAGGGGATTCTACAGAAACTTCAGTTCTTCTCTGAACGCTGACGAAGGTTCTGGGCGTCATTCCTGACAGCCTCCACGTCGATAATCCTCCTCCACCAGCATGTTTCCAAAAGCCCTCAAGCAGGAGGAGCAGCCTTTGTCTGCTCCTCCATCTAACAGCTCTGCCCTTCTTCCTCACGCTCGGATCACATCCCACGTCGATTACTGCGACTCCATCTTCACGCGCTCCTCCAGAAATTACCGCTGGATCACTGTGACGGTTCCTACGTAGAACACATGACTCCAGTCCTGAAGCACCACCTGCTGACACCTGCCTCATCCTCAGATCTTCCTCCCCCATCACTCTCAGTGGACCTCACGACCGCTCACCGCGGGGGTCTCTGCCTCGCTGACTCTCGCCTCAGAAACATCCGTAACGCTGACAGTCACCTGACCTTTAACCCTGCGGCGTCTGAGATCCCGCTGACATGAGCTCAGAACCTTTATCTAACGAGCGTGTTCCAGCGGGACATCATCTCTGTCACCTGACCATCACACCTTCACGCCGGGGGTCCTTCTCCTGCTGCCCAGTACTGAGCTCCTTCTGTCTCTAAATGTTCCTGCTAATGTTCAGCAGCAACGGGTTCTGAGTTCAAATCCAGAACCTCCAGAACGAGTTTACATGTCCAGAACGAGTTTACATGTTCTCTTCATGTGTTCATCCCTTGGCACCTCCCACAGTGACCATAGGTGGGAATGAGAGCATGAACGGTTGTGTCTGTGTGTCGGGTCAGTGATGAACCTGGTACCGATCCTCTCGCCAATGTCAGCTAGGATAGGCTGGATAGGTCACAACGGAATATGAATGAATGAATGAATAGATGGATGGATGGTTGGATGAATAGATGGAGGGATGAATGAATGAATGAATGAATAAATGGATGAATAAATGGATGGATGAATGAATGAATGATTGAATGAATAAATGGATGAATAAATGGATGGATGAATGAATGAATGATTGAATGAATAAATGGATGTATGTATGTATGAATGAATGATTGATTGAATGAATAAATGGATGGAGGGATGAATGAATGAATGAATGAATGTAGAATAGTCACAATCATATATTTATGATTAATACTGTAAGTATGACTTGTGACAGTCGAACCACACAAGAACAAACCCCAAACTTTTTCATTATATAATGATTTTTAGATATTGGTCGAGGATGGCTCATTGTTTTGTAAACAACTGAATATATAATGAAGTTAAAGAGAGATAAAGACTTTGAAGCAGTAAAGAACTTCTGTCATCTCTCCATCCTCAGGAGAGGCGGAGCTTCCTGCAGAAAAGTTGCACCCACTGAGGAGTAGCTGGTAGTTTAGCCGACTGTGATTGGATCCGACCCGACGGTCTGCGTTACATCAGATCTCGGCTCCGACTGGTGATGAAAGGCAATCTGGTCGTGGCAAAAAGCGCTTTCAGACCACGGTGCCGTGGATCAGACGGCAGCAGAGCCGCGGGTGTTTGGAATGTTGGACCAAAGGTCCAGAAAGCCTTGAATGAAAATGTCACAAATAATTATTTCTGAGTTAATTATGCAGATCCTTGGGCTCAAAGGCCCGGATGTTGGACTTACGCCGCTCTTCCTCACGTCCTGCTCCAACAGGAACGGCCTGGCTTTGATGTGACCTTTGTCTGCTACATTCTATGGATGAAGGTTGTTGTGAAAACAGACGGTAAGTCCGACTGTTGTGGACCTAGTACCAGAACTACGTCACAGACTGTTTGTTCTTGTGCTTGTTAATCGGGCCTTTTTGAGTCAGGTAAATAATTAAGTCTGCCAGTGAGGGCTGGGGGAGGAGGTCCATCCTGCTGTGGTGACACCATGACCCGGTCCCCTCTCATTGGCCTAGACAGCCAGTGTTCCCAATGTCTGAGCCCGGGTTCTGGCGAGTTCTGACTCGGAGGATGCGTCAAGTTGCTTGGCAAAAGTTCAGAATCCGAAACGATCAGACGAATAAAGAAAACGCCGTTATTATAAGTTCTGTTAATCACAGATTTCATGATTTCTCCAGTTGTTCTGTTATCTGATGTTTAAACCCTGGAATGGACTCCCTTCTCACGGTGGTCCATCTAACACCAAACGCTTTGACATGTGAGATGATTAATTGCCTGTCGCGTTTGACTGGCAGCGCCCGCGCCGGAATAATTGAGTGGAATGAGCGCGGCGCTGAAATGATGAGATAGTGTGAGCTGAGACGGATTGTTCCTGCTGTGTTTGGACTCGGCAGCCAGAGCCTCCGGTTCTCCGGACCTCGGCCGAAAAACCAAGAAGATTCAGCTGGATAGTAGATATAGAGAATAGAATAACCCTCGACCCGATCCAATCTCAATTTCTCCATCGGGTTATTGTTCCGGCGCCGTGCAGCCAGCTCCTCTCAACTATCTAGAGCTGGTTCTGAAACTTTACTAGAGCAAACGGTCCATCTTCAGCAGCCTGTGAGGAGTCTGATGGAGACTGAACCGGCCACGGATCAGTCTCCATCGGACTGACTGGTCCTAATCCTCTCGCAGTACAAACACGGGCCCGCCTTATAATGGGACGGGCAGTTTGACCAGAACCAGGGGCAGACGTTGGGAAAGGTTTGATGGTGGCTAGATGCTGAAGCCTGTGGAAGCAACAGCAGAGCAAACTTCCTGAGGCCATCCGCCACCTCCACGGCGAGAAGATTCCCTCAGTGTGACCGGCAGAGGGAGGACGCTGGAGAGTTTTGCACGTCTGGACCCGCTACAGTGGGCTGGTTCGGCAAAGCCCAATGAAGCTAATGTCGGGCCTGTCCTCTGCAGGCTAAACGAAGCAGATATTAAATAAAACGTGTTGTTGTTGTTGTTTTAACGATATCCAACCACCAGTGAGCTTTAAGCTCCTCCCCATGAACACGAGCGCAAATCTGCACAGGACAGAGGATTAATCATCTCTCTCTCTCTGACTCCCTCTCTCGCTCTACCTCTCTCTCTACCTCTCTCTCTACCTCCCTCTCTCTCTCTACCTCGATCCCTCTGTCCCTCCTTCCCTCTCTCCCCTTCCCCCTTGCTCTCTACCCCTCACTCTCCCTCCCTCTCTCTGTGCTCTGCTAATTTGATGTAATTAAATTAAACAGAGGCTAGAAGTGGGGCACTGCTGCTTAGCCCCATGATTGGTCATCCTTATTAGACAGCAGCTCTAAAACCATAAGAACAACAAAGCCCAATAAACGTCGAGAGAGAGAGAGAGAGAGAGAGAGAGAGAGAGAGAGAGAGAGAGAGAGAGAGAGAGAGAGAGAGAGAGAGAGAGAGAGAGAGAGAGAGAGAGAACATTCTGTCACAGCGGTAGAGTAGAGAAGCAGCAGTTAAAAGGAAGGAGGGGCAGGAAAAACAACAAAATATAGAAGGTCTGGTTGATTGCTTTGTTTCATTCTTGGGACAATAGCTAAAATAAAGAAATTCAGATTGTTTAATGTTTTAAAGTATAATCTTATACTCACGTTTGTGATTAGCCCTGAAAGTTTTGACCAACTGGAAACAAGTGCAAGGCTGTGAAAAAGTATTGAACCCCTGATTCCTGATTCCTTCCATTTCCTCCGTGTGAAAATATTTATTCTGTGTTTGGTCTCTGAAGAAAAGACGAACCTAAACCAAAGGTTTGCACACAGAATGTTTTTGTGTTTAATTATATATTTATGTAAATTGCATCATTTATATATATTATATATAGCGACTATATATATATACATATATATATATATATATATATATATACATATACATATATATATATATACATATACATATATATATATATATATATATATATGTGTATATATATATATATATATATGTGTATATATATATATATATATATGTGTATATATATATATATATATATATGTGTATATATATATATATATATATATGTGTATATATATATATATATATATATATATATATATATATATATATATATATATATATATATATATATATATATATATATATATATATATATATATATATATATATATGTGTATATATATATATATATATATATAAGAATCCATCTACTGGAATTTCATTGTCAAGAATAATTATAAATGATGTGTTGGAAGGAACTTTTCTCCTGATGATCATTTTTACAGGAACCGGGGGGGTTGGGTCACGCAGCTGAATCTCACTGCTGCGGTCCTGGGATGGACTGACGTAATATAGCTTCTCTCGGTTCAGGCAGACCAGATTCAGCTGATCTTCAGATGACGGAGAACAAACTCCATGAATTTCCTCTTTCAAACAGTGAAGTCAGCAAAAGTCCCGGACCTGAAAATCTACGACTGGACAGAAATGTTGATTTTGGCCCGGATTCATACGGCTGAAGTGCTTCACAATACTTTTCACTGCAGTAAGGAGGTAAGCCCCCACCTCATCATTACGGGACCGCGGGTAGCCACACCCACCGTCCTCACTCTTCAGGACCACCATCAGTCCCCGGCTGAGGTAAAGTTCTGCCATCTGGGCGGGTGATATAATGCCGTGAATGCTCAGTCGACCAATGTCACTCACACCCTCCCGCCCCCTCCCCCGCCCCTCTCACTTCCCCTAAGCCCTCAGTGATACGTGAGCCACTGCGTCGTGGAGCAGAATGTTCATCCAGGCAGAGCCGCCGAGACCCCGCGTCTTAAAGGAGCCCCTTGTTGCCCTGAGCAGCTGCATCTCTGCCTCCCCGGCCAGCAGCCCCGGCTCTGAGAGGTGTCTGTCAGTATCCACAGCATCTCATTCACCCTCATCATCACTCGCCTCGTTTGCTCCTCGTACACAAAGTTCCCTTTCTCCCAGCGCAGTTCAGCCATTTTGTTTACTAGCAATTTGTTGATTAGTCTTTTCTGCATCCAGCGTTTAATGTTCACGCCGGACGAAACATGCATCAGAGTGAGAGTTCTGTCAAACCAGGCGTCGGTCCACTCTCCGCTGTTTCATTCACTCTTAAAAGACACTTTGACTGATTAGGTGCCAAAGTTAGTTTCAGCGCCGATGTGCAGCGAGCATCAAACATCAGCGCCGCCAAACGTCTCCAGAAACCGTTGTCTTCGCTGTCAGGCGGCCAGCAGATGTGGAGTCTGACTGCAGCTCTAATCACAGGAAGAGAGAAGAGTGTGGGCTAATGGAAGAGTGGAAGTGAGACAGAACTCTGATCTGAGACTAGAGCAGCTTGAGATCCGACCGAGATGCTGGACAATAGTGTCTCTAGTACTCTATTATGGACTGTAGTACTTTATACTTGACTGTAATACTTTATAATGGACTGTAGTACTCTATACTTGACTCTGGTACTCTATAATGGGCTGTAGTACTCTCTACTGGACTAGAGGTTTATATATATATATATATATATATATATATATATATATATATATATATATATATATATATATATATATATATATATATATATATATATATATATATATATGTATATACACTGTACATATATGTATATATAGTATTGAGTACTATATTTGAAATGATGTCACACATGTTCAGCCGTTCTCGGCTTCATCCCTTCTGTTGACTCCTTCGGAGAGTCGGATCCAGAAGACGTGGAGCGTCTCGGCCTTCATTGCAGGATTAAACATTTGCTTCGGCTGTTAGCGAGGATCCTGGCTTTTGTGAGTGAGCCCCTAATAATTGGTGAAATATCCTTTAATTAGCTGCGTGTCTTAAAGAGCTGCTGGAATAAAATGAATCCGGAGAAGACGGTGAGGAAATAGAAAACCTTCCCGGCGTTTGAGAGGAGTTTTTGTTACGCAGCAGGAGCGTCTTCATTATTCAGGAGGCTCTGCCTCCTCCTCATGTAGGAACACCTCTAAAAAGTTCTGTTTGTCCGGTGTCATTTATCCCCCTAGAATAAACGTAGTGGAGAAAGTGCGTGGGCAGACATTGTGCTGCTGCTGAGAGCGTGAGCTAATATCCTCCTGCTCTGAGGCGTCAGCAGGCGTGTTGTTATCAGACGCTGCCAGCAGCCTGGAGGCTCTGAGAGATGGAAGCAGCAATGAGGAAGGTGAAATCCCACACAATCCTATTAGAGGGGATTAAGGGACAACTTTCTTTCTCTTCACTCTGCTGCAGGTGAGTAATTGTAAACAGCAAACAAAACAAACCCGAAGAGTTGACTGTTTGTATCCAGGCCTCCTATTGTGACGCCGGGCCGGCGTCCATTCTTAAAGCCTTCAAAAGAGGATTTGAGGTTATCAGCGGTCCGAGAGAAGCACCGTTGTACGGAAAAGATTTGTAAGCCAAGAATAATTACAACCCATCAATCAAACCCGCCGTAACCCAGAGATTCTGCTCCAAACAGTCGGCTGAAACTGAAGCAGAGGCTCATCTGGACCGGAGGATCAATAGCAATCATAATTGTCCGTCGTCTGCGGCCCGACGGACACGGAAAGCCCTCCCCCCTGCAGCTTCCCTCGTGGTCGGGTTATCAAGTTGTAACGGCTGAGACATTCTGCTCCCTCTGACCTTTCCCAGAAA
Organism: Lophius americanus; assembly: GCA_037951165.1. Classification (NCBI taxonomy): domain Eukaryota; kingdom Metazoa; phylum Chordata; class Actinopteri; order Lophiiformes; family Lophiidae; genus Lophius; species Lophius americanus. Next base: position 195,159 of record JBBDHG010000487.1, read on the forward strand.
CAATTAGTCCACCTCTATCATCGCGGTGCTGCTGGAGCCTCTGTGGGTCCGACGGGGGAAGCTCTAATGCCTTCCGAGAGCGCATTTCCCTTCATGACCCACTTCAAAGTCCAACCAACAGTATGTTCTGCTACATGGGTTGGTACAAATTTGCTCATCGCTTCAGCCCCCGTGTCTCACGCATCAGCAGTGACGATGACTACGAGAGATCAAAGCGATGAAGGATGCTCAGGGTAAGTGCTGCTTGTTGTTTGTCTATAGTGTTTATGCGTCTGTGTGTGTATCTGTGTCTGTCAGTGTGTGTCTGTCTGTGTGTGTGTGTGTTTGTCTGTGTATGTCTGTCTGTTTCTGTTTATGTGTGTGTGTGTGCGTGTGTATTTTCACTCTTTATCGTAAACTTTGGATTTGGGATTTTATTTGTCCCTTTACGATGTCGTCATCATGGTCGATGGAGATGTAAGAATAAATTCCGTCAGATTGGGAAATTTAATCAACATCCTGGACTCAATGACCTGCATATCCTCCATATCATGAACCCACACACACATCCTTCAGCACGCTTCCTGTTCCCCACGCTTCCTGTTCTCCACGCTTCCGGTTCTCCACGCTTCCTGTTCTCCACGCTTCCTGTTCTCCACGCTTCCTGTTCTCCACGCTTCCTGTTCTCCACGCTTCCGGTTCTCCACGCTTCCTGTTCTCCACGCTTCCTGTTCTCCACGCTTCCTGTTCTCCACGCTTCCCGTTCCCCACGCTTCCTGTTCTCCACGCTTCCTGTTCTCCACGCTTTCTGATCTCCACGCTTTCTGTTCTCCACGCTTCATGTTCTCCACGCTTCTTGTTCTCCTGGCTTCCTTTTCTCGACGCTTCCTGTTATCGACGCTTCCTGTTCTCGACGCTTCCTGATCTCCACGCTTCCTGTTCTCCACGCTTCCTGTTCTCCACGATTCCTGATCTCCACGCTTCCTGTTCTCCACGCTTCCTGTTATCAACACTTCCTGTTCTCCAGGCTTCCTATTATCAACGCTTCCTGTCATCAACGCTTCCTGTCATCAACGCTTCCTGTTCTCCACGCTTCTTGTTGTCCACGCTTCCTGTTCTCCAAGCTTCCTGATGTCCACGGTTCCTGTTCTTCACGATTCCTGATCTCCACGCTTCTTGTTCTCCTGGCTTCCTGTTCTCCTGGCTTCCTGTTCTCCTGGCTTCCTGTCATCAACGCTTCCTGTCATCAACGCTTCCTGTCATCAACGCTTCCTGTCATCAACGCTTCCTGTTCTCCACGCTTCCTGTTGTACACGCTTCCTGTTCTCCAAGCTTCCTGATGTCCACGGTTCCTGTTCTTCACGATTCCTGATCTCCACGCTTCTTGTTCTCCTGGCTTCCTGTTCTCCTGGCTTCCTGTTCTCCTGGCTTCCTGTTCTCCTGGCTTCCTGTCATCAACGCTTCCTGTCATCAACGCTTCCTGTCCTCAACGCTTCCTGTTCTCCACGCTTGCTGTTCTCCACGCTTGCTGTTCTCCACGCTTTCTGATCTCCACGCTTCTTTTTCTCCTGGCTTCCTATTCTCCACGCTTCCTGTTATCAACGCTTCCTGTTATCAACGCTTCCTTTTCTCCACGCTTCCTGATCTCCATGCATCCTGATCTCCATGCTTCCTGATCTCCACGCTTCTTGACCTCTATGCATCCTGATCTCGCGGCTTTATTCTGTTTCCAGGCAAATGTACCTGATGCCATTTGGATGTGAAACGTTTAGACCGACTACTTATCATTTTATATTCATTCAAGAAATGAAGACAACGTTCAAGAGGAGAGAAAGGGATGTAAACACAAACATAGACGGATGCGAGAAGAAGGCTGGAGCTGTCAGATGAGACGACGCTGTTGATGATGATTCACAGTGCCTTATGGGAAAAGTGCGTCCTGACTCAAACTCATTCAGGACCAATGTGAGATGCACAATCCCCCCGGAGTCAGAAGACGAGGTTCTACTTCCTTCCACTCCCAAGTCCCGATCTGAAATCGCGGAAAGATTACTCAGTTGACCCCTCCTCGCTCACCCCACTCGCAGTCAGGTCTTATTTCCCATCATGCCCACAACGGCACGGTCACCACCGAAACCACACAGATCACTGTGAGCGAAGACCGCCGCCCGCTATGTCTGCTTGGGTGGGTTCTGTGGACCGACAAGGATGCCGGGGGAGGGTCAGTTAGAGATGGCGTCCAGTGGACAGAGGTGAAGAAAAAGAGCGATGAAACCTGATTATGAATCAGGTTTCATAATAGAATGAAACCTGATTTCATTCTATTATGAAATCAGGTTAGAGACTAGAAACACACAAAAATGAGGAAGAGGATGTGTGTCTCTCACTCATCAGAGGAAGAGGAGGACGAAAGGACTGCGGTCATCACTCTCTGGTTGGCGGGTCAATAACCGCCTCTTTTCCCTCCAGAGCAGAGTAACATGGACTCAGATGTTATCAGGGCTGCTATCATCTCCTCCGCCTCCCGGCAGCACAGATACCGTCCTCCTCCTCACACAATCGCAGAATGACATCAGCTCAGAGACATGGGAGTAATTATATTACACAAGCCCATAACACGCCGGCAGAAAGGCAACATCAGGGACCCTCCATCGGCTTCCTCCTCTCTCCTCCTCCTCTCTCCGCGTTCTCCATCTCCACTCCGCTTCCTAATCTCTCCTGTTTCTCCTCACTCTCTTCGCACGCCACCACCCCGACCGCTGAGTTATAAAGATGAAGACCGTCTCTAATCCACTCAGCCATTAGCTCTAAAGGTGGAGAGCTTTATAACGATACTAATCACCTGGATTGCCTCCATTGGATCAAAGCAGCAGTTTTGAGAGTTAAAAGCCCATGGTGCAGGAGACGTATATACACGTATATATATATATATATATATATATATATATATATATATATATATATATACACGTATATATATATATATACGTATACGTAAATGAACGATTCTTGATTGAATGACTTTGACTTGGACTGAAATGGGCGGGGTTTGTTTTCTAATTGCCGGTTACCTGCACGACATCACAATCCAGAATAACTGCTGATTGGTTGGCTGTGATGTGAATCCTGGATCCAGGTCAAACACTGACTTGGTGCTATCAGAGCGAGGTGTTCCTCACTCATGTGAAGAGCATCAAAGGATCCCCGTGGATCCACTAGGAGAAGATGAAATAGCTATTTGTTTCTGCCTGCAGGTATTTATTTTAGCCAATAGAGGTTAGAGGCAGAATATCTGCAGTAAGTAAATTTTACTGCTTCAGAGATTAACTGCTTAAACCCTCAAACACCATCGACGGGGTCTCAAAGACTCAGGAGAGCAAGTACAGCAGAAGATGTGATAACCTAGTTATCCAATGGATGGCGTGTCTTATCCATCTCTGGCAAAGAAGACTGTCACCTCTGGGAATCTGCTGATGATAGATGCTACGGCTGCTACTCGGAGCTGATACCGTCTGAACCTCATTACTGTTAGCCCTAAACAAACAATGCATCACACTCCAACTCAATTTCATACATCCTGACCACGCTCATTTTCTCCTTCTCCTCACATACATCATTGCCAGAGCTGGAAACAGAGGAAACCAGAAACGTCTACTCTAGCAGGAGGTGTGTTCTCTGAAGGAGTCACTAACAGGACCTTTGTGCTCAGGACAGGAGGAGCTTCTCGGTGGACGGTCGAGTGTTCGGGCGGCCAGTGATGCTACATTTATCTCCATGCTCCGTGAACTTCTCATGAAATGGAGATTTGTAAATATTAGTTCATTAGTTAAGTTTCTTCTACTAACTTGGGTCGAGAACTATGGGAGAGACGGAGAGACTGGTATGAGTCCATGAGCAGAAGATACCCGACCCAGAGATCATGAAAATCATGAAGGGAACTATTGTTTTTATTTGTCCTGTTCAGCTACTAACGTTGGTAATAATAGAATATTTTGTGTCATGTAAGCTCAAATTTGTGCAGGAAGTTGTTTAAGAAAATTCATGTTGTAGTTAATAAACTGGAATAAACTGTCTGTTGTTGTTTCCCCTCCGCTCTGAGTCCAGACAGCAAAGACATTCATTTTAAGGAATGACTTCATTCTAAGTTGAAGAATCAGAGAAAGACACCCGGCTGCACAAACGTCAGAGGAGGCATCAAGACAGAAGATTAAGATTGACGATTTAAATGAAATAAACAAATATAACACAAAGCAGGAACAAAAGGTACGGATTAAATACTACTGAGGAATCACTGGACGCGTTGTTCTGCGGCTCATAGACGCCGTCGATGACGTCATCCTGAGGGTCGCCGCGTGACCCAGACAAGAAGAACCTCAACACTGAGGTTCTGTACCCACTATCTAGTTGATCCACGGCAACTTCAACGCCGCTACTCATAATAGCAATGTAGCCCAAAAGTCTAAAAATGACATTTATAATGCTAATAATAAGTTTTAATAAGTAAGCGACTAAACTACTAAAGTAGTAGTTAGTAAATGTTACTTTTACTGAGGAGGTAAACTTGGTTCTTCTGACTCAGATTCTTTTGCTGGTTGAAGATATTTTCGTAAATGAAGCTTTACGTGTTAAAGTTCAGTAAAGAGGAGACGTCTCAGTTGGGGACCGGCTCTATGGCAATAAGGCAGCATCCCTGGTTCTGTTCATCAGCAGAATCCGTCCTGGAGAGAAGTTCTGCCAGAACAGCAAGTCTCCCACCTTTTACATTCACGGACTTCCTGATCTCGTCAACCGACAATGAGTTCTTTCGAGACCCGTGTCTTTCTCATAACGACAGCAGGGAGGAGGCGTCAGTACTAATGTGACATTAACTGGAGGAGCCGCCTGAAAGCACCGCGGGCCCTCAGCGGCCTTCAGGGGGAGCAGCAGGGCGAGCTGCTGTCCGCTCCAACGCGTCGTGGTAGAGTCGACTAATTGCCTCTATCTTGTCTAAGAAGGCCAGGAAACTCTTCACCTCAATCTTCCTCAGCTGAGCCTGCAGAGACTCTCTGAGTGGAACAGGTCCGACCATGACCAGCCGTCCCACTCAAACATCCTGAAACTGTCATGGAGGTCCACTAACTCAAAACCTCCTCTTGTTCAACCAAACATTCAGCAGAGATCTGTTACGAAGCAGCGCCTCAGTGGAATCCAGGGTACCTCAGCATTACGTCAGCATCACACCAGTAGTGATTACGTCACTCGAGCCCCTGCCAGCACGCTGACCTCAGACCAGTAGAACTCTGGTTCTGACAATTCTCACTCCCTCAGATTTAAGGAATCAGAACTGAGGGAAGATTCACAGAGAAAAAAAGAATGCAAGGAAAGTGAGGGGAGAAATCTGAACTGCACCCAGACTGTACTGAGGCGAGTTTCCTGCAGTGGAGCGTGAAGACTTGTGCTGAGGTTATATAATTACTCCTATAAACGCTCCTCTGCTTTCCCCCCTCACTCTTCCTGCCGGTGTCGCCAACCTTATGCCATACAGGGGAAGAGGCCTCGCTCGTGGTGCACACTGGGCCGGCGCCAGGAGCGGCTCGGTGCCCTGCAGAGCCGGAGGCAAACATTTCTGTCTGCCCAAACACCCAGGAGCAACGCTGAGCGCCGCAGTGTTCTAATCCTGACTAATCTGGACACAGTGGAGCATCTGGAGATAAGGATAGGTCTAATCCCAGACACGGAGACGGCACTTTGCTGAGACGGAAGAAAATGGGATGTATGTAAGCTACAGTTGGTGTGTCTTACAGAGCTGTGTGTGTGAGTGTGTGTGTGAGTGTGTGTGTTTGTGTATGTACGTGCGTTTGTATGTATGTGCGTGTGTATGTATGTGCGTTTGTGTGTGTGCGTGTGTGTGTTTGTATGTGCGTGTTTTTACGTGCGTGTGTTTGTGTATGTATGTGCGTGTGTGTGTATGTGCATGTGTGTGTATGTGCGTGCGTATGTGCGTGTGTGTGTATGTGCGTGTGTGTGCGTGCGTATGTGTGTGAGTGTATATGTGTGTGTGCGTGTGAGTGTATATGTGTGTGTGTGAGGGGTTATAAAGAATTAAAATGAGCGAATAAAGATCTGTTAAAGTTCACAGCAGTGATGAGATCATTTGAAAAAAGCTCAGGAAGTTGGTGAATGCAGGGAGTGGGTTGATGCTGAGAAAAGGAAGTACTTACAGTGCCCTGCTCGTAGGGATGCAGGTGATCTATGGATAGCAATAGGCACAATATGGTGACGCTTGTTTCCATGGGAGAGGTGGATGTGGTGGAGACTCTCCACGGTGCCAGCTTCTGACTCTGCCACAAAACTCAGGGCAAAAGCAGTGATCCACAAGGCCAGATGAGTGAGTGAAGTTGAATTCCGATTTAGGGGCTCTGCCAAGGGCCTCATGGGAGCTAACTGAGTCCTGCAGCCTCCAAACATCTTCCCTGAGCGGCTGGATGAGGCTTCAGATCAAGGTGAAACTTCAGTGTGCCTCAGAACCCCATAACTCTCATCAAGGAGAATCTCACTGTGTCTGGGACATTCGCACAGATCCGCAGAGAAATAGGGAAAAAAAGGACCACCGCACAAAATGTCGGTTGTGGGTGGGGGGAGCAACCTCTTGCTGTTCCCTGCTGAGTTAGGAAATCCGTAGCGGCACCCAGGGAAGTAGAGAAGTGTCATAAATCAGCATACAATCAAAAACATACGCTCAAAAAAATGTGGATAACCTCAAACAGCGATGGAGAAATACCAGCTCGCTCCGAATCCCCTCGTCTCCTTATTCGCTCTGTTTCTCTCCTTTTGCTACGCTCTGACACAATGAGAAACCTGATCCCTGTCAAAACTGTTAAAATCCAAAATCCTACAGACAAACCGAATCAAAAAGAGACTGATGGCACCTGTGCCAAATAAATCTCAGTTTCCCTCCTTTTCCTCCTCCAGGGGTTTCAGAAGATGTCCAGAGGAATGGGACCATAGTTACATCCCAGTCCTGTTTGCATGTGTCGGACCGCTGCAGCGGCGTGCGGGCGATGACGAGACTGCACCTGTAAGTTGTGCCAAGCGGCGCACATGTTCCACATCTAGTGATCTCTGCGCTCAGTGAGACCAGGCAGCGGCAGCGACGGTACCTGAGAGAGCAGCCCTGGGCAGGAACACACTGACACACACAAGCAGCATCGGCAGCGCTGCTCCAGAAGATGTGCGCAAGAGGAGGAGGGGAGAGAGGAGGAGGAGAGGGAGGAGGAGGACAGAGGGAGGGTGAGCTTCAGCAGCCAGCCAGGAAGCAGGAGAGAGAGTGGCTATGCAAATGGGCAGCATTCACGTAGCGAATCACTGGAGCCTGAGTGCATTACAGAGGAAGAGCCTATTTAGGCAGAATAGCAGGAATGGAAGCTATGTCCCCCAGCCCTGATTCCTTTCAAAGCCCTCCCTGCTCTCCCAGCTCTCTCTCCTCAATACTCGCTCCTGTGAGGACATTCATGAGCAGTGAAAGGAAGAAAGAATGCAAAACTGGAATAGAGCGCATTCCTAATTCTTTTCTGTTACTACTTTTATCATGTTTTCTCTGCAGTTCCCTTCTCCTCTTCCACTCGCCCTCTCTCTCTCTCTCTCTCTAATGTTCTCCTTCTTCCTTTTGCTTCCTCTCTGCAAAATATGAGAAGTTGTGTGACATTAGTCCTGTGAATCTAAAAAGAACCCTGAAGCCATGTGGTCCAATTCAATCCTTGGCTCTCCATCGCTCAGGTAAAGTGTTTTCTTTAGGTTCTTAACCGGGTTCTTAACCGGGTTCTTAACCGGGTTCTTAATCGGGTTCTTAACCGGGTTCTTAATGGGGTTCTTAACCGGGTTCTTAACCGGGCTGTAGTCTGTCTTTAGTAAGATTTTAGAAGAGTGATGATGCTGCAGCTCACGGAGGCACTCCTCTCCCTCATTCTCTCTCTCTCTCACACACACAAACATATGAATACACACACATGCACGCTCTCTCTCCCTCATTCTCTCTCTCTCTCACACACACAAACATATGAATACACACACATGCACGCTCTCTCTCCCTCATTCTCTCTCTCTCTCACACAGACAAACATATGAATGCACACACATGCACACTCTCTCTCTCTCTCTCTCTCTCTCTCTCTAACACATACAAACACATGAATACACACACATGCACGCTCTCTCTCCCTCATTCTCTCTCTCTCTCACACAGACAAACATATGAATGCACACACATGCACACTCTCTCTCTCTCTCTCTCTCTCTCTCTAACACATACAAACACATGAATGCACACACATGCACGCTCTCTCTCTCTCTCTCTCACACACATATGAATGAACACACGTGCACGCTCTCTCTCTCTCTCTCTCTCTCTCTCACACACATAAACACATGAATGCACTCACATGCACGCTCTCTCTCTCTCACACACACACATATGAATGAACACACGTGCACGCCCTCTCTCTCTCTCTCTCTCTCTCAGACACATACAAACACATGAATACACATACATGCACGCTCTCTCTCACACACACACAACCATATGAATGTACATACGCTCTCGCTCTCACTCTCTCTCTCTCTCTCTCTCTCTCTCGCTCACTCAAACCATCATGTAAACAAAGCTTGCAGGGAGTCGGAGCTTTAGAGCGCTGTCCACAGAGAGGGTGCTGAATCTGGGCTGGGTCTGCCTCGCCTGCTAATAAAAGACTGCTTCTCTTGGGAGAGGCTTGCTGATCGCAGACTCTGTGTGCAGCGCGGGTAACGGGAATGCAGAGGACATGTGGACAGAAAAGCCCTGCTGATAAACACAACCCGGTTCAGCTGGGTAACGCGCTCAGTGTTCAGAGTTCAGGACTGGGAGCACAAGGCTCAGCTGCAGTGTGCCTGTTTGTGCACTGGCCATTCAACATCCTCCCTCTCCGATTGCAGCGCTTTAAGCTGCAGAAAAAAACGGTAAGCACTGCTGAGCTGATCTCTACGGTTTACAGGGAATACAGAGGCATTTCATGCCCAAAGAAAACCAACTTAGTGAGCGTGACACAGAGGATAATGTGTCCATTTTTGGTCAATTCACCATTCGCACAGAGACAAAGACAGAAGACGCAAGGAAAGGAGGAACAGATTACTTGAACATTATTAATGATTATTTCACGTGATTTATTTACTGGGTACAAATATGTTAGAATTCCATGCCTGAATTTTATAAGACATTTAATTGTTATAATATGAACCTAACAGAAGATGTGAGTTGCAAATTGAATATAATCTGCCATCTGGCATGTGTAGAGATTAGATAGCTCCCATTTCTGTGTGGCTGCTGTGTTCGTATGTAGAAACAAAACGCTACTGCAGTACTGAGCAGATGCTGAATAAATTAGGCAACTGTTTCGCTCTCACCTTGTGGAATCTCAATAATTTAGTGCAGCCACCTGGTGCTAAAAAGTCAGCAACACCGAATCACTGCTGTCCTCTCATTTGCAATGGTGAAAAGGAATGTTCTTGCTGAATGTGTTTACACTTTTATAATTATCAGCAGAGCAATCTACATAATCACACCTAATAAGGCAATCTATCAGGGCTGCTTGCCAAGGACAACAACCCGACTTATTGCGCCCTGAAGAGCAAAGTTTTACAGAGGCACAATATTAAAGTCAGGTAAACATAAATGCAACGTATGCATATTATATATTTTTTTCTTTGTGTTTTTTTAAGTTAACTCTGAGTATTGTTGGAAATGCTGCGTCGGTATTCAGCACCTAAAGTTAAAACTGAGGACTGAGGTGATACCTTAATCGGGTTCATCATCAGTTACTTGTTCATTTGTGCCCCCAAGTGGCGAAGGAGTAAACTGCATGAAAGAGATACAGGTTTGCTTAAAAATCAAGTTAAATATTACATCTGGAGCTAAATACCTCCTGATAGCATTCTGTCAGTCAGATATTTGATAGAAGCGGACTACATGTCGTGTTAACGGTGGTACTGTTCTGATTCTGGCCAATCCCTATTAGATCTCCTCCACTAGGATGAGACTTCTGCAGGTTGCCCTTTGAGCCACTGGTTCTCCATGACTAATTGGCTGACTGACACATGAGGCAGGAAAACAGAGGTGAACATGCAGCTTCAGGGAAAACATCCACCACTAAACTCCCTCTGTTTGCATAAAGCACACACCTGAGACCGCGCCCTCAGTTTCAGCACACTCACACATCTCCATGGCTTTAACCAGACGATTGTAGTGTTTGGGCCACAAAATGAAGAATACTCACACAAAACTAAACTTCCATCATCAAAGAGATTTCTTCTTTTTTGCTTCCAATATTTCCTGACTCTTGTTCCTGTTAGTGAGACGTCTGTTTGACAGAGAGCCAAAAACAGCTCGTCTTTGATTTCCACTTATACCCAAAGGATTGTGCCAGTCTCTAACGCTTGTGATGCTTCTAGCACGTCTCCCCTCTTGGAACTACAGTTTTTGTTTCCTTTTAAACAAATAAAGCAAAACCATTGAGAGATAACTAAGACACAAACAGGGAGAATGTGCTGCCCTCTGCAAACTGAGTGATCAGGGAGAGACGGAGGAAGCGGTCTTCGGTGTAATCGTCCCTCGGAGAGCCAAGAGTGGTCTCTAATGCTCTGCTCGGGAATTTCCCAATTTGGGGTAAATACACCATCTATCAATTACTCACTTTAGAAGAAAACTCCAGTGCACTGAACTGCTTTTTGAAGGACTGCAGAGATTAAGTCAGAAGAGCAACAGATTGCTGGTTTAAGAGGTACCTGACCTAAATGGAACAAGACCACCTAATCCGTTTGAAGGCCATCAGACGACTCAATCACACGTGGAGAGACACTTGGAGGAGCGATGACCACTTTAGAAACACTTCCACAGAAATGTTTCTCCTTGTTGAGAGACAATAGGACTCTCATGCAGCAACTAATGATGTTTCATTTTAATTCACACAACCGGTGGAACCCAGCGGGGGTTTGCAGGCTGTGTCACACCAATCAGGTGCATGTTACTGTATCAGATGCCACTGAGGGCTGAGAGCAGGTCCAGCATGAAGGTAGACTCATGAATGAGGAGGGTTTACCTGCCGGGGGCTGCAGAGACACATCTGTGTCACACAGCAACATGTGTGCCTCTACTCATGAGTCTTCATCTCGGGGGTCAATACACAACGGTGGGCACGCTGTATTAGAGGCAGGAAAAGAAATCTACTCACCAAGAGATCAAACTTCTGGACATAACATTATAACCAACTGACTGATATTGTGTAGATTCCCCTTTTGCCACCCAAACAGCTCTGAGCCGTGAAGGCCTGGACTCCAGCAGAACTATGAAGATGTGCTGTGGTATCTGGCACCATGACGTTAGCATCAGATCCTTTAAGTCCCAGTAGTAGCGGAATCCGACCACTGCTGAAATGAATTGAGATCTGGGGAAGCATCTTGATGGTGTGACAGGTTGCATTATCCTGCCGAGACTAGGTCGCAGTCATCAGCAGACATGCCCGTCATCTTCCAACGTTCCAAGTACATCGTAAACTGCAAAACTTCACTATTTGAACCAACACTAACTTCTTCAGCAATTTGTGAAACAGCAGCTTTTCTGTGGGATGGAACAAACTGGGCCTTCTTCATTCTCCACGTGCATTATTGAGCCCATAGTTTTTCCTTAGAACATTTTCGGAAAGTAAAACCACTGCAAACTGGGAACACTCAACAACACCAGTGCTTTTGGAGAGCCAGTTGTTAGGCCACCATAATCTGGCCCTTGTCCAAGTTGCCTATATTCTTACACTTCCCCATTTTTCCTGCTTCCAAACCATCAGGTTTAAGAAGATGTTCCCTGGCCCCACTGGCATCACACCTTCTGACAGGTGCCATTGCAACAATTATCAAAGTTATTCACCTCAACAGTCAGGGGTCATAATGTTAAGGCTAATCATATATGAATGACAGCACATGCAAATGGGGGAATAAACTGTAGCTGTGATGCTTTTCCTGCGAGGATAGTGAACAATAAAAGAGGAAAAATTGCCCTCACAAGCGATCTGATCTTCAACTCTGATCCTCTGACTGACTGAGATACGCCGTCACAGTCAGTCCATCCCACGACAGGAAGCAGCAGAGAGGGTCTTAAGAGCAGCCGGCCGTGGCTAATCCTAGTCCAGATTTACAGTTTGATGCACGACGCTGCGGTCTCCAAACATACAGAATGTCTTCCTTCTGCCAGAACAGACACATGCAGAAAAGACTGATAAACTGTAAACATCTGACAGTGACATGCTTTCTAAACTGATGCTAATGTCTCCAACTGTGTCCCATCTTAGTCATCGGCGGACGTGACATGATGAGGAGGGACAGGTACAGCGAGGCGCTGAAGACAAACTGAGTTTAGCAGCACGTTTGTGGTCCGTGAGGCGAGAGCGTCAATAATGTCTGTAATACCTGAGTGTGTGCCATCAGAGTCCTGTCGGTCAGATTACCCCGCCGTATCAGAGTGAGAGAGTGAGTGAGGTAAACTCCGACCTCTGCAGGACGACGACAACCATTGTCTGGTTTGCTGTTCGTCGTTCAGCATCGGTGGTCGACTCACTCCGCAGCCTGAAGCGGTTAGATCAAGACGACCTCGTCATTAATCGCTCAGCTGCCTCTCACTGAGTAAGTGTGTTTGTATATCTCATGCGTGTGCATCAGTCACACGCTCATCCGTGATCACGTTCAAGAAGTAGAGCATGCAGGCACTGTAAGCGTCAGAAAACCAGCTATTTAAACATGGAATCTCACAGTTTATGTAAAAACACAGCCCGATGAGTTTGCATAATGCAGGCGGTGAAGCCTCCGTAAATAAGAGCCAACGAGGAAACATCTCACTGATAGGAAGGATGTACAGTAAGTGCTATAAAACCATGACAGCAAATGATGCTGACGTTTCTCTCAGGGTAAAACAAGGAAAAACAATAATAAATGAAAAACAACTCTGCATTTATTCTTAGTCATCCTGACTCGGATTTAGTCTCTAATGTCTCAGACAATATAATTCATTCACCGAATCTAACAAAACGCTGTTGTTGTTTTAAGTTTGATAAATTATTCAAAAGAAACAAGGACTTAACAAACTGCTGTGTTTTTATTGGATGTGATGCAGACAGGATGACATTTTTGGGTAAAAATATAACATTCTAGTTACATTCTATTCTCATTTATCCTCGTGGAAGCAGAGTAACATGTTTAATGTCAAATAACGCCTCTGTTTTATCTCCTTATGTGTAGTGTCAACAACCAAACATACACATTTACCCACATGATCATACTTAAAGGCTTCAAGGAACAAAAGTTGGGTTATTTGGGGAGCTCAATGTCTCGTTAAAATGACCTGTTTTATTTCATAAAAATGGACGTTAACATTTGATGAAATGACCTGTAGCACGCAACGTTGGAATGTGGGGAAGTTAGAAAGCAAGCTACCTGGTTAATAAAGGTCTGCTAATAGTAGAATTATATTAGAATATTATACGTTAACGCTAGCTTCTTTGGGCTGGAGGCTAAAAGCTAACATCACCTTAATTGAGCCAGTAAATGTTAGCTAGCTTACGTTAACTCAGCCTAATAACACGGACAGCTAAAATAATGTTGAGTTGGCATTAAGTGAAAAAATGAAACATCTCGGTTGATGAAGACAGCGGAGAGCGAAGGTTTCCACCTCTTCCTTACGCGCTGACTTTAAAGGCATGAGCCAAATCTCAGGTCTACAGCCGTGGTGAGTCACTGGGTCACCATAGTTACTGCAGTGTTGGGTCAGACGGAACCAACCTGACCCAGCAGTTCAACTTAGCATTTGGGTTGTTAAAATAACCCAACATCCTCTCCAGAACTGTGGCTGGACCGGGCCCAAACTACAGATAGGGAGGATTAATAGATGGGTTCTGTTCTTTGCCCACGGCGTCGTCTGCGGAGCCGAAAGACTTGATTGATTGATCTCACGCTTTGAGAAGGACGCTTTGAGTTTGGTTGATGTTCTGACCGTTTTTTCTTCCTCATGCATAAATTATGTCACAACCGACTGATAACTTTGAGGAATCTTTTTAAATACACGTTAGGCTCAGACACAGAGGACATCTTCTTCTTCTCTGGGTTGTTCCCTATAGGAGTCTCCACGGCGCATCACCTGATTCCATCTCCTCCTGTCGCATCAACCAACTGCATGTCCTCTCTCACCACATCCAGAAACCTCCTCTTTGCTCCTTCGGTTCTTCTCCTGCCTGCAGCTCAATCTCCTCCTTCTCCATCCTTCTCCCGGGTCAGAACCATCAGCACCCTCAAAGCCAACATTGCATGCTTGCAAATGGTAATAACATTTCTAAACCTAGATTCCACTACTTTTATTCCACTACCCTGGGTGGGGGTGAGAATTCTCTCCATCTCCTCTGACAGTTCCAAAGATGGGGTGGTCCTGGTTCTGTCTCTTTCTCCTAAAATCCTTACAGAGTAAATCAGTTCTCCCCCCTTAAGCTCTCTTGGTTCCAAGTGAGGTCAAGACGGACCACGCTCCCTTCAGGAGCCCAGAGTTGGTATTTGTTGACAAACCTCTCTGATGCTGCGGCGCTTTGGGACAACAAAGAGGTTTACTGAGTAAAGACATCTTTTAATAAATGTAAGATTATTTAAACACAAACCGCTCAAAAGCCTTTTCCCTTCATTGAAATGATTTTCATTCCTTTTGTAATCTGGGCACATAAATAAGGCATCAGAACATTTGCACTCTGTGGACAGTGATCCACTCTACTCTCAATTCTGCTCCGCTTTTCAGAACATGAGGAAAAATTGATCTCTTTTTGTGAGAAAAGGTGTTTGTATGAGCGTTGGGGTGAGTGAAGACTCTTCTACATGCTTCATGTCAGGAAAACAATCAACGACAACAATGTGCTAGTGCTGGCGTTCTTCATCCTACATTCACTTCAGAACAAACCGGACCTCGCTCACACCACAAGTTTCCATCAGGACGCATGTTTCCGGCCCGCTTGTGAATCATTCAAGCACCGCCACATTGAAGATACGTGAACCTTACATGAGGAATGAGTGGATTGTTTCCGTCTCACCTGAATGGACACAGAGCAGAAGCTTCACTCCAAACCACCTCAAAGCTACTCGCTCAAAAATGAAAGAGCCTTCATATTGAGAAGAGGTTCTGCTCGGTTCTGTCTGTTTAGTAACAGATGGATGCTGGGTAAACTGTTCCACCACCGTGGATCAAACAAAGCTGAGGATACATTTGATCACATTGTGAAGATCGAGAGTGAGGGCAGGTAGAAGGTGAGGAAGGTTTGGACGGGCAGCAGGGGACATAAGAGGAGGAAGTCCAAATAGTCCCTCCCCCAGTCAGAACTTCTGCTCAGCCTTTTATCTGTGCCTCTAAAAGTGTCTCAGGAGAAATGACTGACTGATGTCTGTCCTCCAGGACCTAATCTGCAGGGAGGGCGTGTCAGAGGTCAGAGGTCATGTGAGCATTATGCCACCAGGTGACATGCTTACCTGTCCTTGTGCTGCTTCTGTATCTGGAAAAGTTCTGTTCAGACGTACTAAATAGTTCTGCTCACACGTACTAATAATAGTTCTGCTCACACGTACTAAATAGTTCTGCTCACACGTACTAAATAGTTCTGCTCACCAGCACTACGTAGTTCTGCTCACACGCACTACATAGTTCTGCTCACACGTACTACATAGTTCTGCTCACACTACTACATAGTTCTGCTCACACGTACTACATAGTTCTGCTCACACGTACTACATAGTTCTGCTCACACTACTACATAGTTCTGCTCACACGTACTACGTAGTTCTGCTCACACGCACTACATAGTTCTGCTCACACGTACTACGTAGTTCTGCTCACACTACTACATAGTTCTGCTCACACTACTACATATTTCTGCTCACACGTACTACGTAGTTCTGCTCACACGTACTACATAGTTCTGCTCACACTACTACATAGTTCTGCTCACACTACTACATATTTCTGCTCACACGTACTACGTAGTTCTGCTCACACGCACTACATAGTTCTGCTCACACGTACTACGTAGTTCTGCTCACACTACTACGTAGTTCTGCTCACACTACTACGTAGTTCTGCTCACACTACTACGTAGTTCTGCTCACACGTATGTGTGACGTTTGTTTCAAACCGTTTGTTTCAAACCGTCTCCTGCGTGGGCCACAAAGAGTTCTGACTCGCCGACAGCAGCATCAGATCCGAGAGGATGGAGATTGAAGGATTTCTATGTGAGGTTATCTCTGCTCCCAGCTGAGACTGTGAAATGATGGTCCAGTGTGCTGCCTGACATCCAGACCAGAACTTTCATTGCTGCACCACGGTGAGGTTGGAATGATCCCACTGCGTCCCGGGCCTCCTGTTGAACCAACACTGAGGTGTCACCGGGGGGCCGGGGGGCTGCTGCTGGGCCTTCTGGGGAAGTTCATGCAACGTTCAACACCAAAAGCAGCGATGAGGGTCAGGAGGGACCGAATCTTCTTGCCCTCATCACCGCCGCTCAGCAGAAGTCAAATGCAGTTACGTCAAAAGAAAGAAGAAAGAAAATGCTGAGATAAAGAAAATATATAATAATGAGATAAAAGTTAAAATGATGATAAAAAAAATATAATTATGAGATAATGGTTATAATGATGAAATATAAACTTGAAATGATCAATCTCCTTCAATCTCATTTTTTCCTTTATTTCCCTGGAATAAATGTTTTTTTAATAAATACTGTTAAAACAGTGATTAGTAAACAATACGATTTTTCATAGTACTTAAATACAAATATTCTCAAATTGTGTCTGACCATTAAATAATTGCATTGAAAACTTTCGTGTCGTTCTGATTTCAGCCATCCGCTTCTCAAATTGCCAAATCACACAACTGAAAATCTCATTTTCTCCTCAATCGAAGGACCGACTGAATGTTTTTATAGAATGTCAACCGAGGCAATCAAAAGTTAAAAATCAGAGAAGAAGCCATCTTCTCCACAGCGGTGTTTCAGATTCCTGCTCCGGCGCCGTGTTTACCGGAGTGGGAATATTCACAGTGTATCGCCCAGCAGGCCGGTTCGGCAGAGACTCCGTCTTTGAGTCAACACTTTAATTAGTATTGTGTTGTGGAGAAACAACAGCTTCTTATTTCCTGTCAACATGCCCCCCCGGGCTACCAATTAATAAAAACCACCTCAAAGATTAGGTTCTAGCCGCCGCGCCGCGATGAGCTGGAGATGAGATTCTGACTGCAGCCACCAACACGACTGATGTTTGCGCTTGACTCTCATCCGACCTCGTAGTCTTCATCAACACAGGAGGAGTTCAGACTCAGACTCGCTACTGATCCAAAGAAGCGGGAGACGGCTCGCCCCAACTGAGGTTCTGTTGTCCAACGAGATCAGGACCATCACGCCACCGCACGCCGCCATCACAAAATGAAGCCTCTGGTGTCATGCATCTTCACAGCTGCCACCATCATGTCGCCTGTCAGTCATCTACGTGTGCGTGAGGTCAAGGGTCACCTCATGATAAGTTACCATTCTTCCACGAAACCAGCCAGAGACTCTTCATCATCCTTCTGCTGGAGGAAGGTTACACACATGTTACAGCATCCATAGTAGGAGGAGAGAAAACCTGGTTTCCATGACAACAGCCTTTGTCAAATATGAGAAGAACCGCTTTAAATTCAGGCTCCTCATCAGTATGAGGAAGGCCAGATACTGAGCACTGCTATGGAGCAGGAGGTGAGGAAGAGGAGGCGAAATGAGAAGATGGGACATGAAATCCTCGTTCACAAAGTCAAACAGCAGCTCAGTAAAATGTGTGAGAAAAAGTTCTGATCCGGGTTCTACCAGTCAGTGTGAAGATGGATCATAACGTTAACCTTCATGATAACGTCTCTGAGCAGAGGAGGTCCGCAGGTTAAATAAGTATGAACACATTAATATTTAATGTGTTCATACTTCTCCCTAACAATCACCAGGTCTTATTTCATCTTGTGAAGCTTTGATGTTATTTTACACTGTAAAGCTATGATGTTATTTCAAACTGTAAAACTGCTTGTACAATGCAGAGGATTGTAAAGTTTTGAGGAGGTGGGTGTAATCTGGTCGTATATATCTGAGGAGCAGGAAAGACCCCATAATATTCACGATGGACGTGTTTAAGGTTCTGGTGAGCTCGTTCTGCTGAGGTGATGCGCAGAAGCACTGAGGACTGCTTCTCTCATATCTCCGGGCACAATGGCGGCTCAAAGCCGGGCCCGGCTTTCATCACACACGCGAAACCCAAATCTTTCCAGACCCGTGGATTTGTTTCACGGAGCTGCACTAAAAGAGGAGCAGATCAGACGAGGCGAAGAGGACATTAGTTCCATGTGACAGCAGGCTGTTTGCTCCAGTGCCTCCTCTCCCTCTGGCCTCGCTGCCGTCCTGCCCGGGTGTCCCCTCGTATTGGTCAGAACCACACTAAGTGGCTGGATCCGGGCCGGCCGGCACAGAGGAGGGGGACGCGGCTGTCTGCCAGGTTTCCCGCATGCATGTGTGCAACGTGTCTGAATATCAGCAACTTAAATCCACAGGAAGGAGGACGGGGGTGAAACAAGAGTGACACAAGAGTGAAACAAGAGTGACATCATTCTCTATCAACAGACTAGTGTAGTAACACGCCTGAAGATTTAATAATAATAATAATAATAATAATACATTTAATTTATAATGCACTTTACATTTGGATCAAATCTCAAAGTGCCATTTAAAGAGCACAGACAATCCTACAGACAATCCTACAGACAATACTACCGACAATACTACCGACAATACTACCGACAATACTACCGACAATACTACCGACAATACTACAGACAATACTACCGACAATACTACCGACAATACTACCGACAATCCTACAGACAATACTACAGACAATACTACAGACAATACTACCGACAATACTACCGACAATACTACCGACAATACTACCGACAATACTATTTTGTCTGTAGTGATGTTGTGAATGAATCCTACAGGCGATATTCATTCACAACATCACTCATTCACCGTTGGAGGAGTCATCAGGAGTGTGACATCACATCAAAATGTTGATGTTAAAATTTATCAACCTAACTTTTAACACTTTATCTTCTCTTTAAATTTGAATCTCTTGTTTGGAGCTCAAAACTTCAGATTATCGCCGTTGATTTCAGGCGGTGTCACGTTACAATCAGCGACCCAGATCTTCCAGCAGGGAGAACATTTGGTTGGGATGGTGAAACAGGGTTTCAGAGTGTGACGTGGTGGACGGAGGATTCTTCCCAGATACCAGTGGCGTGTCTAGAGTAATTGGCGGCCCCGGGGCCCAGACGGACTCTTCTG
The DNA here is from genome assembly GCA_037951165.1 of Lophius americanus. Lineage (NCBI taxonomy): Eukaryota > Metazoa > Chordata > Actinopteri > Lophiiformes > Lophiidae > Lophius > Lophius americanus. The sequence goes on from JBBDHG010000487.1 coordinate 214,568, forward strand.
CAGGTACAAACACACCAGAGTGAACTTTTACTCTGACCCAGTGGAAATGAAGTGAGAGGGTCGCGTCTTTGGCCCTTAGGCAGGGACAACGGAGACTAGACCCAAACACAGCCTCCATTGTTGTCTCAATATCGACACGGCACTAATAGCTGAGGCTGGGAGTCTGAGCGAAGGAGCAGCCAGGCAAGACAAAGATTGCGTGACGGCCCGGCGTGGCGCTCGCTGTATTCTCTCTACGACCCACTTAAGCTCAACAGCAAACACCATTCTGTGTGTCTGAGCACATTACCCATGATGCATTACCCATGATGCAGGACCACTGCAGGCCAACTCCAGGAGGTCTACACAACCCCTTCAACCCCCCCCCAAAACCAGAACCAGAGCGCTTCGGTTCTACAAGCTCATTGGACATTGAAGAAAACGTGATACGCCAATATTAACTTATAGTCCAAACTCGGACGAGGGAAATGTTTTATCTCAGCGGGTGGTTGATTAAGAAAATCATCTGTATTTGTAGAACCAACACTGATAACTGCATCACACAAACACACACATATACATACACATATACACAAACACACACATATACACTAACACACACATATACACACACATATACACACACATATATACACGAACACACAAATATTCACACACATATACACACACATATAAAAACACATATACACACACATATACACACATATACACAAACACATAAACACATATACAAACACACACACATATACACACACACACACATATACACACACATATATACACACACATATAAAAACACATATACACACGCATATACACACATATACACAAACACATAAACACATATACAAACACACACACATATACACACACATAAACACACACATATAAACATAAATATACACACACACATATACAAACACATACACACATATACAAACACACACACACACATATACTCAAACACACAAATATACACACATATACACACGCATATACACACACAAACACAAATATACACACACATATAAACACGCACATACACACACAAACACAAATATACACACACATATACACACACACACACATACACACATATACACACACATATAAACACAGACACACATATACAAACAGACACACACACATATACAAACACATATACACAAACGCACACATATACACACACATATACAAAAACATACACAAATATAGACACACATATACAAACACAAACACACATATACAAACTCAATCACACGTACACACACACTTACACACACACATATACAAAAACAAACACACATATACACACACATATACAAACACAAACACACAAATATACAAACACAAACACACATATACAAACTCAATCACACATACACACACTTACACATATACAAAAACAAACACACATATACACACAAATATACAAACACAAACACACATATACACACACATATACAAACTCAAACACACATACACACACACATATAAAAACTCAAACACACATACACACACACTTAGACACACACATATACAAACTCAAACACACATACACACACACACACACATATACAAAAACAAACACACATATACACACACATTTACAAACTCAAACACACATACACACACACATATACAAACTCAAACACACATACACACACACTTAAACACACACACTTATACAAACACAAACACACATATACACACACATATACAAACACAAACACACATATACACACATATACAAACACAAACACACATACACACACACATATACAAACTCAAACACACATACACACACACTTACACACACACATATACAAACACAAACACACATACACACAAACATATACAAACACAAACACACATACACACACACATATACAAACACAAACACACATACACACACACATATACAAACACAAACACACATATACAAACTAAAACACACATACACACACACTTACACACACACATATACAAACACACATATGCACACACGTATACACACATATATACAAACACAAACACACATATACACACACATATACAAACACAAACACACATATACACACACATATACAAACTCAAACACACATACACACACACATATACAAACTAAAACACACATACACACACACTTACACACACACATATACAAACACACATATGCACACACGTATACTCCCACACACACTAACATATGAATGTGTATGTGTGTTTATGTATGTGAAAGTGTGCACATACATGTGAAAAAAACGTCAAATACTGTTATTTACTACTTACTATAAACTGTTAAGTCCTAAATTAAATCACTGCATATTCAGGGTCTCCTCACCTCAGCGGCCCCAGGAAGCAGAGGGGTCCGCGACGCTTCCTGAGTGCAAAACTATTCTGACTATCAACCTGAGAGGAAAAAAGACGTTTGCTCTGTAAAATAACGGTTTACCGTCTTTTCCTGTTTTATTGTTCAGGGTTCACTGGGAATCCGTCATTCCGTTCACCTAAATCCATTTCTTTAAAGTAACATCTCGGCTGGACTCTCTCGGCTGGTTTTTCTGATCAAGCAGTGGCTTAAGATGACTTCAAAGGCAGAACTCAAGATCTTCAGATAAAGGGTGTCTCTTCTGAGCTACAGAAGGTTCCACTACATTAAACATATAATATAATAAGAAAATATATAAACCAGACATATATATTGTATTTGCATACAGTTTTCATTTAAGTAAATGTTTTTCCCACAATAATTCAATCTTTGTTAGAACTAATCTCACTGTATAACAGGGACAGTGTTATAACAGTAGTGTTATAACTGTGTCATAACACTTTGTAATAACAGTGTTATAACTGTACTATAACGCTTTGTAATAACAGTGTTATAACTGTGTCATTATAGCACTTTGAGATTTGATCCAAATGTAAAGTGCATTATAAATTAAATGTATTATTATTATTATTATTATAACACTTTGTAATAACAGTGTTATAACTGTACTATAACGCTTTGTAATAACAGTGTCATAACATTTTATAATAACAGTGTTATAACTGTGCTATAACAGACATTAGAGCAGATTCTTGAAAATCAATAATGTATAAAAAAAAAAGGTTTTTAAGTACAAGGGAAGCAGAACAATGAGATGCTGTTCTGATATGAAATCACTCCCCCATGATTTGTGACTGACAGCCGTACAATTCATCTCGGCTCCTGATGTTAGAGGGCCAGAGGCTGTGAAATACGGCGGTTCTCCCCGTGAGGAGCAGAAACCCAGACGACCCGCCAGAGGAGTGGAGAGAAACGTTCTGAGCTCCCAACGGAAGCAGATTTATGTAAATATATCCTCTAAACATGGTGGTTTCCTTAGAGACGCTTGTCCTGTTCTGTTGCAGCTCCCCCTCCTCCCCCCCCTCTATACCCATGACATTATATCAACACCTCATTCTTCCCGCTCCTGGTTCCTCCTGACAGTGGGAGTTGCATCACTTTCCCGAGGACATGGAGGAGGAGATTCCTGGAATGCTTGTTTTGCGGTTACTAGGACATATTGCATCTCTTGGGCCTTTTGTTATGATATGTACTGTTGTTATATCAGGTCAGCGGAGCCAGAATCGACACTGCAGGTCCAGTAGTAGTATTATGCAGGCATGTCCTGAGAGCCGCTGTAGACGGGCCCTTTGGGTCGGCTCACTTCGAACACGTGTAACGGGGAGATAGAAAAAAAGGTGCTTAACTGCATTTCTTCCCATTATAAAGCACAAAGAAGGTTCATGAGGAGTTCAGCATCAAAACATCCCCTCACACCTTCAGAACCACGATCCAACCACCTTCTGAGGAACAGACGGGAGCGAGCTCACTCTCACCGACAGAAGATCCTTCAGCGTTATCAGAGGAAGAAGATACGTTCAGGGTCTGAGGCTCTGCGGGAATCTATTAACACTTCCTGCTGATAAGAGAAGACGGGCTCAGAAGCTTCAGGAAGACACAGAACGCATCAACATTTATTTCCCCCGCTCCGCTCCCCTCTCCTTAATGCAGCTCAGCGCCGCGCCCGTCCGCCCCTCGCCGAGTGAACCGCTGCAGAAGAAAATAATGACCACACAAAATCTCTGGTGCAGGTTTGCATGAGAAAGAAGCCCGTTGGGTCCGGGGTGAGCAGACATTAGCCCGGTTCCGTTCTCGCAGACTCAACACATTAAGGAGCGGGACTCTTGGAAACAAGCGCCAATTAAGCTATTCTTAACTTCTTAAGAGAGATTAATATCACAGAACTTTTAAACGGCGTCGTGTTGCTGTGAGCGCGTGTGAATCCGTGTGACCCGGCAGTAATTAGTATCGGCTGGATCCACTCGCTGCTGGTGTTTCAGGAAACAGAACAACGTGTTCTCAGCTCCCTCTAGTGGCCCATGTCTCAAACTGTAATCATGTTCACCGAGCCGTCAGCCAGTGTCACAGACCCAAAGGTGTCATCACATCTCAGAACCAGCCAAACAGCCAAAAACGCGCTAAACAAATAAGAACCCCTGTCCGGATTCCTTCCTCTGCGGCGCATCAGCCGCCACGCAGCAGCTTTGGACCTCCCAGTGTTCAGGAGGAGAACCTATGGCGCTGACTGGTAGAAGCGGCGCCTCATCACCTCGGATCGAGAACGCAGACAGGAAACAGGAAGGTGATGAGTATGGTCCCGTAATGGAGGCCAACTCCCACCTCTACACCTTCAAACAGCTCGTCTTCCTCGGACACGTTGGATTATCCCATTAACACCAGCTCATATTTTAGAAGGTCGGACAAAGTTGAGCAGACAGAGAGTTAGTAACCAGGAAGTGGTTTCCTACCGTCGTTGCAAAGCGGGCCTCCGAATGTGGTCATGCTGCAGTCACAGCTGAAGCCCTCCCACTGCTGAAGACACACCCCCTGGTTGGCACACGAGTCCTCCTGGCAGGTGGTGCTGGGTCCTGAAGAAGGAGACAGACAGCGGGGTGGTGAGCGGACGTCTACTCAGAGCTGATTGACATTTGAACGCGTACTGCCCTCCCAGGCGTGATGGTCATGTGATGGTTGGTCATTACGGTGACAGTGTCGAGGTGTGTGTAGATTCTGTTGTGTGTTTAATATGTTTCACATCTGCAGACAAACATCACAGTTCCACATTTTCTCTTTTCATCCTCACCTCAGAGTCGCTATGGTAACGGCTTAATAGTCTGGAATATAAAGCACTAAAGATGGAAATATATAAAGAGTCAAATACTCCATAGTTTTGTTTTTAGCACAATAAAATAAGATTCCTTTGTAATTATGCTTCTGAACACGTATCAGTTTATATAAAATCTACTCATTACTATTCCCCTGCTTGTTGAAAGAAACTGTGTTTATTCACTGTTTCACAAACGTTCTGTTATCTATACTTTACATCCAGGCCCTAGAAGAGAGAAGAGAGCTCCTTTTTCTTTACTTTACATTCATGTGGAGCTTTAGACAGTTTATATTTTTTATACTGTAGTTTATCATTATAGGACGCCCCTTTGTACGGTTTTATAAATGAAGGTAGTGTCACACATCAGAAACTAGGATCACTTTGATACAAAATCATCCTTATTTCAGAAGAGTTGACATTTATGCTATATTTTCATATTCAGAAGTATGATAGAGTAAATTAAATATAAGATAGTTACAACTTCTGTCACTTTCAGACATTTTTGATGGTATTTAATGTTTTTTGAAAAGCTTTATGATTTTGATCGCTGGTCATTAGTGAAACATTATTTATACAGCAACACATATTTAATAATTAAATACTTAAATGCTGATACCTGCTGCTTGATGTAGTTCCTATATTTTATTATTATGATCATCATCATCATAATTAATGAATTATAATCATTATTATTATTATTATATTATCATCATCATTATTATTATTATTATTAATATTATAATTAATACTTCTGTGTTAATGACAGCGTGCCGCTGTCATTCAAAGGAAAATGAAACATTTAAATGTGGTTGTCAATGTTTAAAAGTAATGAAAACTTTGCCGGTCTTTGACTTAAAAGCAACATTTTCCCCAGTGAATCCATGCAAAATGTCTACAGAAAGTATAAAACTCATAAAATAAGGAATAATAAATAATAATAATAATAATAATAATAATAATCAGAGCGTACGGGTGTGAGAAGAAACCCAGAGGTGAGTCCATAGAAGGTGAAACAAGACGGTACTGGTACTCTTAGGGGGCTGAAGCCCATTTCATGACAGGTGGCTGAATCAAACTCGGCAGGCTTCTCACTCGGGGGGATGAGGAGAGTGAGGAGAGTGAAGAGAGTGAGGAGAGTGTAGAGGAAGAGGTTGGAGGGGGGGGGGGGACACAGACAAAGTCTCTACCTTGTAAGTCAGCTTTCATCAATGAGACTTTTGTCAGCAAAGTCACGAGAAAGGAAAAGGACAAGTTGACCAGCTGTTAGTGAAGACACCTCCACAGAGAGACAGACAGGGAGAGAGAGACAGACAGAGGGGAGGAGAGACATAATATAAAGAGAGACAGACAGGCAGACAGAGAGATAGAGAGACAGACAGACAGAGAGCTAGAGAGAGACAGACAGACAGATAGACAGACAGCCAGAGACAGACAGACAGAGAGAGAGGGGGAGGTGGGGATGAGGAGGAGTCCTGTCCACAGAGACTCAGAGAGGAAGAGTTGTACTGTGAGTTAAGCCAAAGTCAAATGACAATATCCTGAATATTTACATACGTACTAAGTATTACAGTGAGACAGGATGTACGTGTGTCATCAATGAGTATAATCTAAAGTACTCTAGTATTCTGTCTCTTCCTGTCGTCACAGAAGAATATTTTCATCGAGGCCAGCGGCGATACTTGGCGCCGCTAATCGGCCGCGTTCAGGCCGGAGCATTAGATCACATCCACAATGCTGGTCACACCAGATCATACGTTGTGTCGGAGGAAGAAGAGAAAGCGTGAATTATGAAATTAAACTGTGAGTGAAGTTGAAAAATAAATCACATATTGTGTGTGAATGTGGCGCAAACATCAGAAAGATGTCCTAATGAGGTTCATGCATGAGAAAGACTTCATACATTATTCATGAGGACTGCTTCTGGCAAAGCCTGGGATCCAGAGGCACCACATACACACACACACAAACACACACACACACATACATACACACACAAACATACACACACACACACATTCATACACATACATACACACACACAAACACACATTCATACACACACACACACACACACACAAACACATACATACACACACACACACAAACATACACACACACACACACAAACACACACACACATACATACACACACATACACAAACATACACACACACACACACACATTCATACACATACATACACACACACAAACACACATATACACACATTCATACATATACATACACACACACACACACACACACATTCACATACATGCACACAGACAGACAGACAGACAGACACAGACACACACACACACAAACACACACACACATACATACCCACACATACACAAACATACACATACACACACATTCATACACATACATACACACACACACACATTCACATACATGCACACAGACAGACAGACAGACAGACACAGACACACACACACACAAACACACACACACACATTCATACACATACATACACACACACAAACACACGTGTACACACATTCATACATATACATACACACACACACACACATTCACATACATGCACACAGACAGACAGACAGACAGACAGACAGACACAGACACACACACACACAGAGGCATCACTGTTGTCTCACACACACACATACACACACATACAAAGTGTGTGTGTGTATGTGTGAGGTTCATTACGGACCACAGGTTGGGGGTGTGGGTTCTTAGGTGACTCCTAATCCGATATATGTGCGCTGTCTGCTGGGGGGGGGGTCCTGTTTAGAATCAACACATGGCTCTCTGACTGTGCCGGGACCACTCACCTTCACAGCCCCTCTCTATCTGCCCCACACAGTCCAGAGCGTCGGACATCAGGTCTGGGAGCCGCCCGTTCAGGTCCATTGACGCCAGACAACCTTGAAAGCCCTCCTTGGCGTGAACCAGTTTGGGCAGCTCCTTGAACATGTCTCTGGCGACCCCACCGACGAAGAGGTTCCCTGTACACAAACAACACACGTGACAATGCTGCCCCCCGGTGGAGAGACGACGCACCATCAGCCTGAGGCTGCAGGAGATGAAGAAACAGCTGAAGGGAAGGTCAGAATCACAGAACAGCTGACCCTCTGCATGTGAGGAGACATCATCATCATCATCATCATCATGAACTGGGGGGAGAACAATGACGCACAAATAACTTAAATAACTTTAATATCCGGAACCAGGCACTCAAGTGAGTTTGAAGAGTGAAGCATCTTAAATAAATGGGCCGCAATAAAAAAACGCGAAGACAGAAACCGAGTACGATTGAGGAAGAGTAATTATCTGTAGTACATGTCGTAGTATATCTTTTAGTATATACATACATATGTAGTATATAGTTACTACAACATATAGTATATGTGATATACTTGCGTGGGAGAAAGTATTCTGATCCTTTACTTGAAGTTCTTTACAAATATCACACAGCTGAAGGAAAAAGCCAAATTTAAGTAACGTTAAGTAATCTGATTACTTGATGCTGGTGTGTATTGGTAATGTGATTACTTGATGTTGGTGTGTATTGGTAATGTGATTACTTGATGCTGGTGTGTAGAAGTAATCTGATTACTTGATGCTGGTGTGTAATGGTAATCTGATTACTTGATGCTGGTGTGTAAAGGTAATCTGATTACTTGATACTGGTGTATAGAGGAAATCTGATTACTTGATGCTGGGGTGTAATGGTGATGTGATTACTTGATGCTGGTGTGTAGAGGTAATCTGATTACTTGATGCTGATGTGTAATGGTAATCTGATTACTTGATGCTGGTGTGTAGAGGTAATCTGATTACTTGATACTGGTGTATAGAGGTGATCTGATTACTTGATACTGGTGTATAGAGGTGATCTGATTACTTGATGCTGGTGTGTAGAGGTAATCTGATTACTTGATGCTGGTGGTATTCGACTTTGTAACGTTTACAGATATTCCAGCATGATTTGATCCGATAGTCTAATGAGTTCTGGGAGCGGAGACATTTGTTCTGTGAAGCAGAACCAGAGCACTGAGGTACGTTACAAGTACCTCAAACATGTACTTTAATACAGTACTTGAGTAAATGTGCTGAGTCACTGCGGCCCCCTGATAGCGACGTGTGACGATGAAGATGAAGATGAGATTATTACGATTATTATTTTTTATCCACCATCTCGCTCTCAAAGACAGACGCCGGCTGGGTTCCTGCTGAACGGTACCTCAGCGCTGAAGAGTGGGGTTCCGGTTCTGTAAGCTGCCTCCATCCAACTATGGTTCAAAGCTCCTGCAGCCTTTCATCTCAAGGCCACAACTATAACAACAACAACAACAACAACACAGACATCCCCGCACCCTTCAGGTCCAGGTTCTTGGCGCCGGTGGTCGTCTGCGTGGTGACCTTGGTGTCGATCTTCACCGTGTGGAGGTTGTTGGTGTCCCTGGAGATGATGACGTTGTGCCAGTGGTTGTCGTTCAGCGGCTTGTTGGAGTTGCCTTTGATCAGGTGGGCTCCGTTTCCCAGGTCCGACACGTAGTGGAGATACCTGGAGGCAGAGGTTCGGACGCATGAGAGCAGGAAACCAAACCCGACCCAAAAAGTCCAAGTAAACAGTGTAAAGTGGAGCAGGAGTGTCTGCCGGTGCTGCGTCCCCTGACATTGATGTGAGCGTATCAGGAGGTCCAGACTGAGGAGAAGCTCAGTCGTCTTGAGGAACAGAAGCTTCAGGCGGAGATGAAAGAAAGGTTTGAAATGTTCTGCTGTGTGGTCGTTTACGATTGGAACGCTCCTTTTAATTAAAACGTGTGCCTTTAATGTCGGGCACATGACTGCAGGCGTTGTTGTGACGAAGGTCAATCTAGAGCGGCAGTTAAAACCCCGCCTGTGTTTTTAAGTCCCTTCATGTTTGTTGTGTCTCCATGAAGATGAAACAACGGTTCCAGCCGACAGGTCCGTCTCAGAACCTTCTGGCTCAGAGGCGATAAGGAAATCATTTCAATGTTAATATGAACCGTACAAAAACAATCAGAAACTTATACCTTCATCTCTTCACAGGGATCATGGACCCACTGCTGCACCAGAACCTCTGGACCGAACTCTGTTGGGGTCCAAGTGAGTATTGTCTCACTTTACATCCAAATACTCAACGTTGGTACCGAGAGAACAGAACGCAGAGATTAAAGACGCGTCATCAGCCCTGCAACACCGGAGAACCTTCAACCCGAGGAGACAGCTTCGACCCGAGGAGACACCTTTAACTTGAGGAAACACCTTTAACCCAGGGAGACACCTTTAACCTGAGGAGACACCTTCAACCCGAGGAGACACCTTCAATCTGGGGAGACAACTAAAACCTGAGGAGACACCTTTAACCTGAGGAGACACCTTCAACCCGAGGAGACACCTTCAACCTAAGGAGACACCTAAAACCTGAGAAGACACCTTATAATCTGAGGAGAAAACTAAAACCTGAGGAGACACCTTATAATCTGAGGAGACAACTAAAACCTGAGGAGACACCTTCAACCCGAGGAAACACCTTCAACCTAAGGAGACACCTAAAACCTGAGAAGACACCTTATAATCTGAGGAGACAACTAAAACCTGAGGAGACACCTTTAACCTGAGGATACACCTTCAACCCAAGGAGACACCTTTAACCTGAGGAGACAACTTATAACCTGAGGAGACAACTAAAACCTGAGGAGACACCTTTAACCTGAGGATACACCTTCAACCCAAGGAGACACCTTTAACCGAAGGAGACACCTTCAACCCAGGGAGACACCTTTAACCTGAGGACACACCTTTAACCCAGGGAGACACCTTTAACCTGAGGAGACACCTTTAACCTGAGGATACACCTTCAACCCAAGGAGACACCTTTAACCGAAGGAGACACCTTCAACCCAGGGATACACCTTTAACCTGAGGACACACCTTTAACCCAGGGATACACCTTTAACCTGAGGACACACCTTTAACCCAGGGATACACCTTTAACCCAGGGAGACACCTTTAACCTGAGGATACACCTTCAACCCAAGGAGACACCTTTAACCGAAGGAGACACCTTTAACCCAGGGATACACCTTTAACCTGAGGACACACCTTTAACCCAGGGATACACCTTTAACCTGAGGACACACCTTTAACCTGAGGACACACCTTTAACCCAGGGATACACCTTTAACCCAGGGAGACACCTTTAACCTGAGGAGACACCTTCAACCCGAGGAGACACCTTCAACCCGAGGAGACACCTTCAACCCGAGGAGACACCTTTAACATGAGGACACACCTTTAACCTGAGGACACACCTTTAACCCAGGGATACACCTTTAACCCAGGGATACACCTTTAACCCAGGGAGACACCTTTAACCTGAGGAGACACCTTCAACCCGAGGAGACACCTTCAACCCGAGGAGACACCTTCAACCCGAGGAGACACCTTTAACATGAGGACACACCTTTAACCTCACGTGATGTCGGTCACGTAAACCGGCGACCGACATCGTCATTCAGAAAGGAGAAAGTGTCCGTTAAACACACCTAGTGTTTCTTCATTGCATGAAAACTATAAACCCAGTGGACCTCAAACATGTTTCCAGCTACAGTACGGACACCTCCAAGAACTTCCTGATAAAAGCAGAAGGCCGGAGACGATGGGCTTCTTTACCCGGCGGGTCTTGGATCCACCGACCCGCATGAGCCTGTCTGCATCGGAATCTTCATCGCCGCCGCGTCCGACTCCACAGGTCCTTCATGGTATTCGCCGTATTCTTGTATCGATGCTAGATGATCTGCAGAGAAGGATCCACTCACCCTTTGACCAACTCCACCACGATGAAGTCGTTTCCGTCGCCGCTGTTGTAGAGGATGAGGCCGTCGGAGGAGGTGGTCTTGAACTGAAAGAAGAGGTGCATGGAGTAGTAGGCCTGCAGAGTGGTGAGGGTCATGTAGCTGGAGCGGGACTTGAAGGTGACCGGGTCAGCGATGATGTTCTTGAATCCGATCATGGCGTTGAGCTCGCAGTAATCGATGTCACCGTTTTTGCACAGGTCTATGTAGGCCATGCCGTTGAAGGAGAGGCTCTGGAGGTGACCGATGAAGTTGGACGGCACCATTGACATGAAGCGCTTCTCCGTCACGATGCCGGTCTCAATGTTATGGAACTCCAGCTGGGTGTGGTCACCTGCCATTTGACCTTAGATCAGCAGAGGGGGGACAGGTTTTTCATTTTTAGACTCGGTTACTCAACCTTCAAACCAGAAGAAAAATGGAGAATATTTATCAACTGATAAATAATTAGCTGCAAATGAAAAGTTTCATCAATTCTGTGTTTTTTGAGATTCAATTTTCTGAGTAAACAATAAATTGTCACGTAAATATTCATGAAATTATGTTGAAAATTACAATAATCAACCAGAACATTATAACCACCTGCCTATGTCTAGTACTATCAGCTACAGGGACTCTTCTGAGGGATCAGACTCCCTCAGAAGAGTCCATGGTCCATGGTCCATGTAGCTGTAGTCCCTTCACGCTTCACCTGCTGTCCTTCCTTTGACCTCTACGGTGGGTACTAACCACTGCAGGCCAGGACAGCAAACACAACCTGCTGTTTGGGAGATGCTCCGGCAGGTCTTCTAGCCATCAGTCTGGTTCTCGTGGCAGCGATCCTCACGCTTGACAACTTTTCTTGCATTCAACACATCTCAGGACAAAATATTCATTTGCTGCCAAATATTTCCCAGCTGATCATCGTGTTGTAACGTCACTCTTCAGTGGTTATAATGTTGTGGCAAAGAGTGTATTTTAACATTTGTAGCGGTTTGAGGAATCACTAACATGTCCTCTCATAGGGTCCGAAATCAGCTTCTGATTCCTGATTAATGACTTTTTTAGAGCCTTTTGGACATTTATTCTTCTTCTTCATGTGTCCAACAGACACCCGCCATCTTCTCGACTCTAGGGGTGTCAAACTCAATTACCCACTTCCGGTCACGGGCCGAACCGGATCAACATTTATTGAACACACTGAAACTACATGTTTGAACATAAATATGAATAAAACACAGGAATATCATTTCAGAATAAATAAACTTAAACTTTAAATAAAATAAAGTATTTCTACTCAGGCTTACATTTGCAAACATCTGCTTTTTTTCTGGACACAAGACATCGCACACCTTCATCATCAGCTCTTCAGAAACTCTCCCTCGGAAATGGACCGGCTGATTTGTCCGTATTTATCTCCTCTGCCACAATAAAACTTCACTTTGGGATTTTGCTCTGGTGAAAAACGTCTGCTGAAATCTCAGACTCTTCTTTAACTCTTCTGCTCTCTGTTTCGTCTCGTAGTGCCGTCGTAGATTAAATTCCTTAATTACAGACACGTTAGCTCCACAAATGAGACACACAGGTTTACCGGGATGTCAGTAAACATGTTCTCGGCCTGCCATCGGTTTTGAAATGCTCTGTTTTCAGAATCAACTTTTCTCCTCGCCATTGTGAGGGGCTAGCTTTGGAATAACTTTTCAACAGGGTTGTAGCGCAACAGAAGCTGACTTGATTGACGTGGGAAAGTTCCCTGCACGATAATGCAGAGCTTCGTCCAGTTACTGAAGCACTGCATTGTGGGATTTGTAGTTTGTGTTTTATCAGCGCTTCATATCGCCGGGCCATAATAATAGATCTATATAAAATGATCTCGCGGGCCGGATGTGGCCCGCGGGCCTTGAGCTTGACATATATGCTCTAGAATCTAGAGTATGTGTATTTAAGGAAGGAGAATAAGAAGAATGAAGATGATGAAGGTGTGGAGGGATGAAGAGGAGTACCTTCCACTGGCGGCAGATCGTCTACGGTCAGTTTCAGGCTCTTGCCCCTCCTGAACACACGAACCGTGTGCCACTCGTTATCGTTCAGACTCTGACCCGCAAAAATAGTTTCTGGACCTTTGCCTGCGGGATAGTCCAAACAGCTGTTAACGGGCGGGCATAAGAACCACAGACATCACAGACAGAATGAGAGACAGAGAGGAAAGGCCTACTGAAGGAGGACAGGGCAGAAAACATACAGGTGAAAATAGTTCATGATCCATAGAAACGATATTCTGACTGACGTGGTCTGATCCAGCAGAGCCAGCGACCTTCTAGGGTCTCACTGGTCGCTACCTCCCTCTAACCAGCAGGAGGAGAAGGTCCCGCTGTAATGACTCTGGCCTGAATGTATGAAGTCTAAATGAAGCGGGTGTGAACCTGCAGCTGCTCTTTCAGAACTTTCACTCTTCACACCACTAGGTGGCAGCAAGCAGCTGCAAACGGGGAAGATGGAGCGGCTCCTACCAGAACATCTCTCTCCATCTCGTTTACCTGAGTGCAGGCCAGTGTTTGATTCCTCTCAGGTCCACTGTCAGACAGAAAGACATGTGTCCACTATGGCAGCAGTGAGCTGGAGAGGAAAACAACCACTCACGCTAAAAAAGACTGAAAAGAAGAATTCAGGAAATACAGAATGTGATTTTTTTTTTTTATCAGCGCCCTGGGACATAAACGGGTCTAAATATGAACAATAATTAACGGGTTTCTGCTGTCAGTACCGGTCAAGTCTGAAGCAGGTTCATCAAAGAATACCTCCTGAACAGAACGGATACAATACTTCCTCCCGTCTTGGAATCTGAACCCAGCACTTTAGTTCTACATAAAGGTTCTCAGCGCCAGCGGGCAGCACCGGAGATGTTCCAGAAACCCAGAGCCAAGAACCTCACTGACAGACAATCAAGGTTAGAACTAGAGCGGCACCAAAGGAAACAGCTCCAATCTTCTGTGGTGGTTCCACTCAGAGCTCCTGATTCCTTCCCACTGCAGGAAGCCTCTCAGACCAGACCAGGTTCCATCTCCTCCACAAATTTATGGCTGTTTATTTTTTTTCTTCCATGCAATCTTCAAAGCGTCGCTGCAAAGTGTATGCAAATCTGAGGGGACGGTCTCAACGCCACAGTTCTGCTCTGTAAGCACTAAACAGCTGTAGAATTGGACCCTACAACTGGTGAGGGTTTAGGGAGGAGAGATATAAAATAATGGGACGGAGCTGGACTTGAAAGTGTGTTTGATCTGTGCCGCCATCGTTCTGTCCTCGCTGCTCTTCGAGGAGGAAGAAGTGAAAAGAGGTCAGCTGGACTGAAAAGCAGTTTCCTGCTTGCCTTCTCTACCAAAAGGTCAGACTTCACATCTGTAGTGCAGTGTGGACCCAGAGGGCAGGTGCTGGTCGGACAGTACGGGCTTCTAGCTTGTCTGTCTATCAGGTCCAGTTGTCCTGCTGATGGCGGTCTATCTGCTGCGATGGATCTACAGTCATCTCGTCTCGCCTCATTGCCTCCAGGCCTGAGGGAACAGTGGAGAAGCGGACCAGCATGAGAAGATGTGATTATACACTCAAGCAGCTCTGGCTGGCTGGATGGAAGGTCCGGTTCTGGCGCTGCCTTCCCAGATACTGTGACTCATTCAGGTGGAGGGAAGAGGGACTCGCTGGCCCAGCAGCAGGATCAGCATTAACACAGACGTCTCAAACACGCACACACAGCCAGAAGAACTTAGCTAACAGAATGCCAGAATGTGTCCAATCCTGGTTCTGTGTCCGACCCTGGTTCTCTGTCAAAGCCTGGTTCTGTGTCCAACCCTGGTTCTGTGTCAAACCCTTGTTCTCTGTCAAAGCCTGGTTCTGTGTCCAACCCTTGTTCTGTGTCAGACCCTGGTTCTGTGCCAGACCCTGGTTCTGGACCCGCCCATGTTTAGTTAACGTGATGTTTTTTTGTCGCCCCGATGACATCATAAATGTGACTCTAGCCGTGGGCTTTCATGCTGAGGCGGTCCTATTTATGTGGGTCAGCTGATCACAGGACTGATGCTTTCAGGTGAAAAAGAGAAATCAGAACTGGAAGCGTCTGCCGTGTGCCATGTGGCCGTGACTACCTGCTGGCGCCCCTCGGCACGCCTCGGCATCAGGGGGTGTCAGGTTCTATTCCCAGCTCATAATTGAGGGGGGCGGGGCAGGCGGGTGCTGTGATGTTTTTTTTCCGTGTTGACTTTGCATTTGTTCACAGAACAGCCACGTTGATTTATTCCAATCCTCAACAGCATAACGGAACATTTTAGCTCAAAGGTATATTTTTCAAACATGAAGACGTTGCAGAAGGAAAGGCCCTAACCCTAAGCCGTTCTTAGATCACATCTTTGAAATCCTCCTGAGCAGAGATGGAAATCTGAGACAAGCAGGCGCTGGACAATCTTCCCAGCATGCATCAGTACAGTTCCACGGCTCCCTTCTTTGTGTTTCCACGACCAAAATGTGGGGAAGTTTAGCCTGAGTGGAACCCGGACCCATTATGTCGGTGCATGAGGCCTGGTTGTTGGAACCAACCAAAACTTTGCAGTGGCCATCTTTAAAAACCCAGAGACCAGAGAATTGTTTCATGGCTCTGGAATAAGGAATAAGGTTGGTGAATTTCATACTTTGCAGCCGTAAACATGAAAGCAGGAAACGGTGAATCAAGTTTATTATTCCGTCTATCATCTCTAACACGCACACACGTGTCATGTTTACCCCGAAGCTCCTGCCACTAAAAACTCAATAATGCCGGTAAGATGTGTAAAAATGATCAATTATGAGGGAGAAAACTGGACTTCTTTAGCTGAAGGAGGTCATGGAGGGAATAATCCCAGTTTTCCTCTCATCACCGCGCCGCAGCTACAAAGTTAAGTGTGATTATCCTTCACCTCAAGCTCATACGTAACAGAAAACTGTCACAGGATATTTTTAGTGTGTTGTCATTCAGAGCAAGTTAACAGTTTGTGAGTGGAAGAGGCAGAGTTCTGGTAGACAGCTCCAGGCAGCCCCGGGGAGCCCGGCATCCTAATTGACAGTGATGTGTTCTTTGAGTCGCTGCAGAATTTTTCCGTTCTCCGAGCTGACCGGAGCAGCAGCGCCTGACAAGACACATTAATTAACACAGTAAAAGGACTAAAATAACACGCAGGGAAAAGAAGAGTGTTTGGAAGAAAAATGAAACCTTTTCTTATCACAGGGCTGACTATTTAAATAAAAGAGTTTCCTGTTTCATCCTCTGGTTCACTTCAACATTAACGCACATAAAGATGGAGTTCTGTGAAATCACAATGTTCTCAGTGTATTTCTCTCTACCTGTTCAAATTGAATCCTGGATGTGTGAAAACTTGACTTAAGATTTTAATTAAGGAGAATGAAGAAATCACACTAAAAGAATTTTAAGTCGTTATAACATTTGGGAGTAAAATTCCAAAACAAGCCGGTGCTTTACGTTAATTTTCATTCTGCATGCTCCTTATGGCAGAAACGATTTCTTCACTGTTACTGACTGCAGCAAAAATTCACTGTAAAACACTGACTGGGAAAATTTAAAATATTAAAACTTGACGCTTTTTATCTGCAAACACAAACAAGTGGCCTGAACATGGAGACGAACTGTTTAGGCTTCAGGAGGTGGTCCCGGCCCGCGACAGCGTGTCCAGAGTCTTCATGATCCGATTGCGTGTTGAGATTCTTGTTGTGTCAGTCTGTGCTTCTGGTTTGGATGTGACCTTCAGCTGCAGGAACCGTCCTCATGTACGATGTGTCCACAGAGAGACCCCCCCTCTCAGACGCTCATTTCTGCTGGCAGTCACTGATGCAGAGCGGGTCACTCCAGAACCAGGCGTTATGACACCAGCAAGGTTAATATTATGAACACTAAGTGCCAGGGATATTTATGTCCCCAGATATTTATGTCCCCATATATTTATGTTCTCAGATATTTATGTCCCCAGATATTTATGTCCCCAGATATTTATGTCCTCAGATATTTATGTCCCCAGATATTTATGTCCTCAGATATTGATGTCCCCAGATATTTATGTCCTCAGATATTGATGTCCCCAGATATTTATGTCCTCAGATATTGATGTCCCCAGATATTTATGTTCTCAGATATTTATGTCCCCAGATATTTATGTCCTCAGATATTGATGTCCCCAGATATTTATGTCCTCAGATATTGATGTCCCCAGATATTTATGTCCTCAGATATTGATGTCCCCAGATATTTATGTCCTCAGATATTTATGTCCCCAGATATTTATGTTCTCAGATATTTATGTCCCCAGATATTTATGTCCTCAGATATTGATGTCCCCAGATATTTATGTCCCCAGATATTTATATCCTCAGATATTTATGTACTCAGATATTTATGTCCTCAGATATTTATGTTCTCAGATATTTATGTCCTCAGATATTTATGTCCCCAGATATTTATGTTCTCAGATATTTATGTCCTCAGATATTTATGTACTCAGATATTTATGTCCTCAGATATTTATGTTCTCAGATATTTATGTCCTCAGATATTTATGTCCTCAGATATTGATGTCCCCAGATATTTATGTCCCCAGATATTTATATCCTCAGATATTTATGTACTCAGATATTTATGTCCTCAGATATTTATGTCCTCAGATATTTATGTCCCCAGATATTTATGTCCTCAGATATTTATGTACTCACATATTTATGTCCTCAGATATTTATGTACTCAGATATTTATGTCCCCAGATATTTATGTTCTCAGATATTTATGTCCCCAGATATTTATGTCCCCAGATATTTATGTCCTCAGATATTCATGTCCTCAGATATTTATGTCCTCAGATATTTATGTCCTCAGATATTTATGTCCTCAGATATTTATGTACTCAGATATTTATGTCCTCAGATATTTATGTCCTCAGATATTTATGTCCCCAGATATTTATGTCCTCAGATATTTATGTCCTCAGATATTTATGTACTCAGATATTTATGTCCCCAGATATTTATGTTCTCAGATATTTATGTCCCCAGATATTTATGTCCCCAGATATTTATGTCCTCAGATATTTATTTCCTCAGATAGTGTCGTGTGTCTCATGTGTGGAAACAAACAAGCAAACATACGCGCCACAAACCGTGAGTCCGACCAGAGTCTTCCTCATCATTCCCCCCCCGACCAGAGTCTTCCTCTTCATCCCACCCCTCTGCTTCAGGAGATCAGTTAATGAGAATAAGAAAATCACACTCTGTATTTCCTCGGCTCCTTGAATGGCCTCATCAATTTACACTTTGCAAAGTAGAAAGGAAACAAAAATAGAAGCGAGGGGGAGGAGGGGGAGTCATGCGCGTCCAAAATACCCACAATGCCACAGCGTATGTTTCTATCAGTCCAAATCCATTAGTGAGATTCTGGGCTAACTAAAAACCACTTAAGGTCCAGAAGCTCAGCTGACTGCAACACATGAGTTTGTCATTAAATCAAGTCTGAGCTCCATCACGCCTCCCCGCCTAATGCCCATTGTTCCTCATTATTCCTCGTTATTCCTCATTATTCCTCATTATTCCTCATTGTTCCTCATTATTCCTCATTATTCCCCATTATTCCCCATTATTCCCCATTATTCCTCATTGTTCCTCATTGTTCCCCGTTATTCCTCATTGTTCCTCATTGTTCCTCATTGTTCCTCATTATTCCTCATTATTCCTCATTGCTCCAGCGGAGAGCAGATACCCTCAGACGACAGCACAGTTCTGACGCAGCCGTTGCTCTTTGAGCTGGTTGTAATGTTATGTCTGTGTGTGATAGGTGTAACCTCAGGGTGACATTGGGTCTGCAGAGAGAATGAGACATGTAGAGACTAAAGCATGAAGGTGTAGAGACAGTCAGAGAGCAGAGGAAGAAGAAGGTGACTAGAACTTACTGCTGGTACAGTTTATCCTCATACAATCTAGACGGGGAAGAATAGATGAGAGATCAATTTATCTTTCAACGTTAAAGCTGCAGACATCATCAAAGCATACAGTCCACCCTCTGGGGACGCACACACGGACGCCGCCCGTCCTCCGATGCTCACATCGCCTCCCGGTTCAAGCTCAGCGGGTTCTTTGATAAACGTGTTCCAGCCAGGTCAAAGATCAAATCCTGACGGCTGATGTTTAGTAACGGAACTTTGTTGTTCAGCTATTTTACAGCCAGTCAAAATGTTTTTACTCATTTTTGGAGATTCAGATTGATGGACGACGGAGCATGAGAGCATCAGATTCCGGTCCGGGTCAGACAGGGCCAGACAGAAGAAGTTCTGATTCTGTTGATCTCCATCTATCTATGCATCCTTTAAAGACCTCAACATTCCAGCTGTTGTTGTTTTGCTTCATTCCACGTTATTCCATTAAAAGTAAATATTGTAATGAAGGGAGGACAGTGTTTCATGCTGCCACGGTTTCAGAACCACGGTTACGACCTCAGCTGGTTTTGAAACGCCAAAAAAAACTGAAACTGTGAAACTGTTATGATGTTTACATCTCAGCCTCATTCCTGCCGCAGTGACAGGAAGTTCTGCTCGAAGGGACCCTTCCTCTCCCCTCACAGCCGCGTACTCTCACCCTCGTCCTCATTATCTGCAGTGAGTGACAGCTGTCAAAGAGGGGGACACGTTTAAAATGGCCTGTTGCTTTTGTCGCCACCTGCTGGCCAGAAAGTGACCGTGCCGTTTGCATTTAATAGTGTTAAAACGACTATAAACCAAAGTGTCATTTTCTACAGTCGCAGTAAATCACATTTAAAGTCAGACTCGCTGTTAAAGTCAAGATCAACTCCAGGATCCCATGTAAAAAATAACTACATAAAATAAGAACATTAGTGCGTTCACTCTTCCTAATGTTTTAAATCAAATAAAAGTATAATACTTTATACAAACATATATATATGTATATATAACCATATAACTGGTTTAGTATAATAGTTATACAAACATATATTTAACCATATAACTGTATAGTGTAACGCATTATACAAACATATATATATATATATATATATATATATATATATATATATATATATATATATATATATATATAAAACCATAAATATAACATACAAATATTGCCTTTCTTCATGCTTCCTCACTTCGACACAAGAACATTCTATCTTCTTTTACTTCCTTCTTCCTGAGGCTGAGCTCACGCTGTCCTCTAAGAGTGGCGACGCCCCCTCTTCCCATGTGACCCTGCCTGTCGTGTGTCGTCAACCGCAGCAGAAAAGTGGTCGCAAACAGCCAGAGACCAACACTCGTCGGCCCAAACAGGGAATGCTCGTTGTTTCTGAACGAGGGGCCGCGGCCGTTTCTTCCCTTGGTGGTGCGTGTGCAGACGGAGACCCTGGACCTTCTGGGGGTCCGTAAATGGCTCCACTGAGGAAGCTCATTTCTGTTTAGCCATTGGAAAGGAGAAATGGATTGCTATCATTTGTGCGGCACACCTCTGTTTGGGAGATATGAAACTTTTCACAGGCATCATTACGTTCTTTCCAGGACAACACACAAACCCCAAAATTGTTTCAATTGACAATTTTCCATTTGCTGTGGGTGGTCGATCCCCCCGCTCACTTAAGACCCTGTGGCTGATTTATGTGCACTTGTGAATTCCTCCGTATACGGACCACTGATTAAACAAGTGAGAGGAGGCTGTATTTTCGGCCGTGCGTCAGAATCTGGAGTGGAATGATGGACAGAACCACGTCCTACAGATCAGGTGGTCCTCAGACGGACAGTTAGCCACCGCTAGCACTAACGTGAGCAAACAGCAGCGGGCGGAGCAGCGGTATGCCTGCTGTACACTCCACCCCCTTTAGAGCAGTTGCTACTGAGCGGAGGTCGGTGGGTGGGTGGGTGGAGTGGACGGAGAGCATTCCCTGCTGGGCGGCGGCGTCTGTGTGCTCATCTGGCAGTGAGCGAAGAGCCGCAGACTCTCGACATTGAAAGTCAAAATCAGTCTATGTGTGCGTCAGAGAAGTATGAGGCGAGGATCGGCCGCCGTAGGCGGTGAGTGTTCGAGGCGTTACCTAGATTGACGGTCAGACGGACGCGGCCGCTCTCCAGCTCCAGACGCAGGGTGTCCGCCGAGTCCCGAGACGTGGTGGCTATGAGGACGCCGTAGGCCCGCTGCGAGCGGAAGCGTAGGGACACGTCCTCGGCTTCGGTGTGCATCACCAGCGGCAGCTGGACCTTCATGAATTTGCTGCCGTCGTAGCTGAGGATGGTCGCCTCTGCGGAGTAAATGAGATTATACAGTTCACCGACTCACTCTTTGTTTGTGTTGTGACTCCAAGGATATCAGATATGGATTTGGACTTTGGACCCAGAGTGAGAAGCTCATAGTTAGCAAAGGGCGCCGGGTCCTCCAAACTTAGACAAGGTGTAGGTAGGAAATCGTCGAAATTTGACGTCTGACATCGGACAAAAACAAACATCTGAGTATTTTTTATAGTACTTGGTGGTGTAGAGGAGTACTTTTGATGTCAACACGCTGGACGTTATTCAACATCTGACCGATGATGTCCCGCCCACGTCTGTCTGATGTTGCTCAGACGTCCAGCACCACTGGGGCGGTTCTACATCCAGATAATTCTACAGTCATAGCAGCTCAGCAGCATTGATCCATGGAGTCACAACCAGAGGGTCCGTCTGCTGGGGCTCAAACTCTTCATGAGAGAAGACGACTTCATTCCACCGTCACCACGACTCAAACCACCAAAACACTTAAACGACGTGCTCAACCAGGCGCTGCTATACATACACTGGTCTTTAGTTGAACAAAAATCAGGATA
This sequence comes from Lophius americanus, assembly GCA_037951165.1. NCBI lineage: Eukaryota > Metazoa > Chordata > Actinopteri > Lophiiformes > Lophiidae > Lophius > Lophius americanus. The sequence goes on from JBBDHG010000487.1 coordinate 237,489, forward strand.
GCAGTTGAAATGAAGTAAGAATAAGACAGCTCAAAATGTTAAAGCTGAAAAAGCTTTTTTTTTGTTGGGACATTTAGAGGCTTCCGGGGCTTTTGGGTAATGTTGACTCTTTAAAGTACTAAGAACTACGTGATCCAGAAGGCACCACACCGTGTCTACAGCTGCTAACCATGCTAACTCTGAGTCCTGTACTTCCTGTTTCCCAGCTGTAGCCTCAACCTTGGTATCAGGAACCTGCTGGAAAACAGTGAAGAAACACCAAGACCATCGGATAAAGCCAGAAAAGAAGATGGGTCTTCAGACGAGGTAATAACAGCCGGCATCCTTGAATCTGCACATTAAATTTGTGCATGATGAGCCGTACAAATTACAGGAGGACACTTTCATACTGAAGGAGGAGACAAAGACAAATGGTGGCAGAGTCTTTATGTTCTGTGGACCTTCTTCTCAGGGTGACTGCATTTACTCACTGCATTAGGCAGCCGCCTTCAGAAACGCCGCAGAGATTAATGCCAGCAGGAGATTGTAAGAGCATTTCCGCTAGTGTAACTAAACCATAATCCAATAACAAAGCCATTACTGCTGATGCGGCGCAGGGGCTGATGGGAGCGGAGCTGGGAGGACGGAGACGGAGAGGATGGGGTGATGGGTTGCCAATTTGCCCAAACCACCTCATCACCGCTGTCTTGTAACACAGAAGCAATGTCACATCCATCCTCAGGGACGCCACCGCAACATTCCTCACCCAAATCCAATTTCTCCAGGGCCTCCGGGGGTCCGCAGCCAATGAGAGGGGCTTGTGACAAACATGTTCACGCTGCTAAACTGGCGGCTTCCTGCCAGCCGGCTAAAGCACAGAGTTGCATTTACAGGATGGCGGGAAAAATGGCTCCACTTTTCAGTCCCTCCTAATGCAGTATCGAGACTTCCTCTATCTTAATCTGGTTTCACATCTAGAATGTATGCAGGGCTGGTTCTGTGATTCAGCTAATCCCAAAATACCCCCTCCTTGTCAAACGGCCCACCCTATGAAGAGGACTCTGAAGGAACGCCACATGCTGGGGAAAGATTCAGTCCGCATGCTGTTACTGATCCGAGCATGTGTGGTTCAAGATTCTGCCCACGTATCCCAAGAAGAAGAAACACATCCGCTGACATGCTGGAGGCCGAGAAGACCACCAGACAGGTCACCATGTAGTTGATGCTCACTAACACAGAATACTGCCTCACCGCCACTCTTCAGTCCTGGGTTTACGAGTACCCAGAATCAAAATCCACAGATCCATACACCTCCAGAATTAACCCTAACCCAGCTGGAAGATGTCTGTACATGTACAGAACCAACAACGTAAGGCTTCGGCGGCGTGAAGGAGACGGCTGGCCTTCTACTGGAGACGTGATCTCGGGAAACCATCGCTGAGATCATGAGTGTGTTCAGTGTCTGGAGGAGAATGACATCACAGTAACAGAATGACCAGCAATGAGCCCCGACCTGACCCCAATCAAAAACCTGTCCTTCCACAGGATGACATCATCCTGTAGGTGAGAAGAAGAGGACGAGTTTACGACAGCGATGAAGTCAGACGGCACGGTAACTGTGAGAAACTGCATCCATACAGTTGTGTCACCTGAGAATGTATGGTGTCGAATTTAGATGCTCCTGGTTTACTTAAAGTACAGAAGAAATCTCACTGGTCTGGAAAATGTGACGGAACACATGATTGGATCCCAGCTGACATCTGACACCGAACGGGATTCTCCCTCACTGGATTTCATTTTTCATCAAAATCATCAAAAATCGGACCCATGTTGGAGGTTGACATCAAAAGGAATATCGTTTTCAATCTCTCTGTCTCACTCTCTCTCTCTCTCTCTCTCTGTCTCTCTCTCTGTGTCTCTCTCTCTCTTTCTCTCTCTCTCTCTCTCTCACTCTCTCTCTCTATGTCTCTCTCTGTCTCCCTCTCTCTCTCACTATGTCTCTCTGTCTCTTTCTCTCTCTCTCTCTCTCTGTCTCTTTCGCTCTCTCTATGTCTCTTTCTCTGTCTCGCTCTCTCTCTGTCTCTCTCTCTGTCTCACTCTCTCTCTCTCTGTCTTACTCTCTCTCTCTCTCTATGTGTCTCTCTGTCTCCCTCTCTCTCTATGTCTCTCTCTGTCTCCCTCTCTCTCTCACTATCTCTCTCTGTCTCTTTCTCTCTCTCTTTCTCTCTCTCTATGTCTCTTTCTCTGTCTCTCTCTCTGTCTATTTCTCTCTCTCTCTCTCTCTCACTCTCTCTCTATGTCTCTCTCTTTCTCCCTCTCTCTCTCACTATGTCTCTCTGTCTCTTTCTCTGTCTCACTCTCTCTCTCTCTGTCTCTCTCTCTCTGTCTCTCTCTCAGAGAGAGGGGCGGCACTGAGCACCTTTTAGACTTCAAGAGTCCATTATCTTCCTGTAACACTGACTTCCTGTTCTAGCTGAGCCTCTTATGTACTCAGAAAACGCTACTGCTAATAGCTTAGCGGCTTCTTCTGACTTTTCATTCAGCATTAAGTTGATTTTCAGGGATTCATGCATAGAGCTGACAAATAATGTCACCAGGAAATACGTTTTATTAGGGAGGAAAAATGCCTTTCACTGTCACCCCAAGTCAGTGTGACTTAAAGACATCCAACCACAGCAGATGTGGTTTAGGTTCTTTGCAGGATTCGGGTCCTGGATCGGGAAACAGCACAACAGTGTTTGTTAGGTTACAATAATTATGAGAAAGCTGAAACACAAGTTCTCAAAAGCTTAAATACACTATAAACATCAAACCTTATATGTATATGTATAATATATTTACTATATCGACACCCACTGAGAATCACGTCAATGTGAAACGTGTCTAAAATAGATAGGAACCCTTTATTCACATGAAAAATCTTGGCCTTATAAACTGAATATACGGCTCAGATTAATCACAGTAAATGAAGTATTTCATTCAAGATGTCGCCTCAGCTGATATTCATGAGAAACAGATATGATATAAGTCCAGATATGAGAATATAGAGAATGGCATGTGAGGGAATCATTACCTAATGCAAAGTGAGCACCTGTCAAAAACCCAATCCTGCAAACCAAGACATTTTAATGGCTCCACTTTTATTAGAAACACCAGTGAGAGGACTGAAGCAGGAGTTTCGGTCGGCGCCGACCCAACAGGAGGCCGTCAGCGGAGAGACGGAGCGTTCCTAACTAAACCAAACATCCGTTTCCCCTTCTTGTAAAACACCAGAAAACACTGTCTCTGCATTTGAACGAGAAAACAACCGACCAATGGGGTGTAGGGGTCCGTCTCACCAAAGCACCAAAGAGGCTGAGCTCGGGACAAGAGAGGCGACTGGAGGACGAGCACATGGTTCTGCCCCCACTCACCTCAGAGAGAGGAAGCTGTCAGCTGTGCATCACCTGGCTGTGATGTCACTAGCGTGTCACCGGCTGTGATGTCATGAGCGCGTCACAGGGCTGTGATGTCACTAGTGTGGCACCGGCTGTGATGTCACTAGCGTGTCACCGGCTGTGATGTGCAACAGCAGGAGGGCATCAGGCCCAATCCAATTCAATATTTGCAGGAAACACCATTGGAAAACGTTTTTTCCTGACTCGGAGGTACGATAAATAATTCAATGCTGCTCATGTCTTCTTCTCCGCGGCCCGTCGGTGTGATGCGGAGAACATTCCAAGACAGAGTTACGACAACAACAATCCCACTGAGTAGATTCCCAGATACAACGAGCCCGTTTCCTTCCACAAACAAACAAAAAACATAATGTTGGGCCACGTCTGCTGCTCTGTGACGGCCAGATCCAGAGCACAGACAGGAAGTGGATCAGTGTCTCCCTTTAAAGTGGTTCAATCTGCAGTTCAGCAAGAAGAAGAACTCAGGTTTATCCTGTTCAGTCGTGTTTCTACTGCTGTCACTGAGGTTCCTGATTCACACGTTAATCCTGAGACTTTAAACATCTCCAATCAAGCCTTTTGAACAACAAGGTTTGACTTAAACATCAGGAACTGTGATGTCAGGCTCACAGAATGTTTCCACACGGCTCATGCCCTAAAACACACTCGCTCCTCGCCAAACCTCTGGTCCTCAATGCATGCTTACATCTGCACAACGTCTTTCTACTTGGTCATATTTTCCATGTTTTGCAATCAATTTTCTGCACAGCAGAGTTCAGGGCTTCAGGCTGTGAGGCGACCGGTTTTCTCTAATTCCTGCCTGTATTCCATTGTGGTGATGCTGATTAATACACGGCAAAAAAGTGCTTCATGCTCAGACTCTTCCCATCGACGGCTTTTCACCATTATGAACAACGTTCTTCACCTTTTGGCTTCCGCTTCAGGCCAATGGAAAACAGCCTTCTGCTCTGAAAAGCAACAATTTCACCCAAATAATGCTTCTTCTTTTTTTCATCACCAAAGTGTGATGATTGAGAAAGAAAGAAAGATATTTTAAATAATCAAAAGCTATATATTCTATGGTTTAAATTCATTTTAAATTTTTTAACTTTTGTTTTGTTGACTTAATGAAGTTGTATAAAAATCTATCAACTGTAGATGAAATACTATATTGGACTGTTATGGATGTGGATGTGGCGCCGATCAGGTGGGTGAGGGTTAATCTGCATTCATGTTTAGGTGCGTGCGGATCCATGAGCATCAGCCGAGCAGGAAGCTGTGAACCGATCCTCATCTCTGATACTGGAAGGAAACATCCATCTAGAGCTTCGTTAACGCAGAATAGTACAGCTGCTGTCAGATTACAGATGACTTAAATTTGTTACAGCACATCTCCTGCTCCATCTGGGCGGCTGCTCTGCCTCATCCTCATCCTCAACCTCATCCTCATCCTCACGCAGCAACGCTCAGATATGGGCTAATTAGCAACCAGAGTAAGAATTGAGAGAAAGACAATTGGGACGCAGGGGGGAGAGTGCTTTGTCTATTTAATTAAAATCACTCAAAATAGGGCAAAAAGCTCCATGTTTCTCTTCTGAGGCTCCACCCCCTGTTCCATTCGTTGTCCTCCTCCTCCTCCTCCTCCTCCGACTCCTCCTCCGCCGTATGCAGTAGCTGTATTTTGCCACCGGGTGGTACACCATGCATGGACAAGTGAGAGCGGACATAATTCTTTTGACAGCTCCTCTGCCTGCCGGTGCAGCAGCATCTGGAACCATCAAAACAGCTGGCAGCGCCCCCACGCACACCCTGGTCCATACCCGTCCTCCGTCCCAGCGCCCCCACGCACACCCTGGTCCATACCCGTCCTCCATCCCAGCGCCCCCACGCACACCCTGGTCCATACCCGTCCTCCGTCCCAGCGCCCCCACGCACACCCTGGTCCATACCCGTCCTCCGTCCCAGCGCCCCCACGCACACCCTGGTCCATACCCGTCCTCTGAATTTTTTCAGTATTCGAATTCAACATAAAAAAAAGAAAACTTAAAAGTTCATATTACTTTTTTTTAAAATTATTATTATTAAAGGATTTTTGGATTAAACATTTAAAAAGTAAAGTTTGGCCCCCAGCCAAGATCGGCGCTCACTGCCCGACGCCAGACAGCAGTAAAAAACGTTCTTTCACACAAACTGCTTCTGGGGAAACGTAAGTTATGACAAAGCTCTGTGGGGAATAGGGACGCCACCAGCTCCTGGTTCTCCTCACCACTCTCATTCTATATTCAAGTCCCACCACAATAAACATTTACTTTAAATGTCATTCTCATTAGAGGTCGCAGACATTCTATCTTCTCCGCTTTAACTTTTGCTCGGTTATAAACGCGGCCTCACTGGACGGTAGCTCCTCCACCCGTCTCAGATGCCAGTGGAGCTCTGACCACGCCCTCGAAGCAGAGTCAGACACAGAGCGCCATTTTTCCCTGCTTTTGCTCTTCAGTAGACTTTAAAAGCGATGACATCTGTGAGAATCCAACAGAACTCTCCGGTACTGAGTATTGTACTGAGGTGAAATATCACATGGATCAAATGTCCACGGATCACATGTCGGTGTCGTTATGTCTTCATTCCGGTCAGGTCATTAGCTAGAAATGAGGAGCCCATTTGGCTGGTCGCAGCGGTTCTGAGAACAGCCCGACTTGCTCATGTGGCAGAGATGGAGGACATGATAGATGACCCTCTTGTGAGTCCCAAAGCCTCAGAAAGAAAGTTTTAAACATTCAAAGACTTTTTTTTATCTTCAATCACCTTCTTCATCTCTGCTTCTTTTGATTTTGGCATAGAGTGCTACTGGTGAAACCAGCAGGCCAACGGTGTCCTGCTTCTCAGAGGTAGCCTCCATGTGAACCCGTTCTCTCTCACCGTGGACTGTGTTAGGTTTTCTGTTTGAGATCTTCTAATGTTCAGCCATCACCCTCGATATATGACCACCCACCTGCAGGACGCCGTTCAACCAGCACTTGAGAGAAGGTCCCTTTCACACTACGAACGATACGGTAGGGTCTTTTTCTGGTGGCTCTTGATACCAATTATACCCACATACATAGTATGCCACGCCCACATGCAGTCACATTGAGGTGGAAGAGGTACACAATGTCAACACGCCACACTGACAAACCCAGTTAACCCCCAGCAAACATTCAGCGTGAACTTTGAACAGAAGAGTTAAGTCCTACCTCTCTCACAGGAGCGTCCCAGGTATCCCGTCCCGGAGCAGTCACACACATAGCGGTTCCAGCCCTCTCTACAGAAGCCATTGTTTTGGCAGGGGTTGCTTAAACACTGCTTAGGAGGCTCCTTTGAGCAGGAGGGCTTGACCCCTGCAGCCTTCTGGATCTCAGCAAGGCGCCGGACATCCTTACTCTGCCCGTCGATGAATAGATCCCTGATGCAGCCCACATAGCCGTAGTTGAGTAAAGCCGTCCACACCTCAGTGGGGAACACTAGTCCCATCTTGTTCTCTGGCAGACCCCCCAGGTAGAGGCTGTCATCCAAGTCCAGGATCTCACTTTCACCGGGGGCCGTGTAGGCAGTCCGTAGGGTGTTGATGGAGATGGTACCTGAGAAATGAGAGATGTAGGTGGATAACATTGTTTTCAGGTAAGATCGTAAAGACGGTAGCACCAACATGTGGAGACGTCCATTTAAAGCCCGTCTGATGAAGAAATTAGCTTTAATTAGTGTTTTCCATCTCGGCCGGGTCAGGATTTCTTCATTTAGAATGACTGATGAGTGTTGAAAGGAGGCATTAATCACCAGACGACTGGTCTATTAGTGGCCTAATCCGGCATCCGGAGAGAATCCTTTCCATTTTAACAGGGTTCCCATAATAAATCACTTTTATCTATGAAGTAGTGGTCATAAAAAGAACGGACAGCAGAAGAAAAATCGGTGCTCCCTCTATCATTTCAGCCAGCAAAAACACAAAAACCATCATAGCCATCTTTTAGAACTTGATTAACGGACTGCAGGCGATTTCTTCGCCCTGCCTTTCCTCTCCGACGCCGGAGCCTGCAGGGAGAGTTTGTGTGTTTCCCTGCCATGATTTATCGCTCTCATTCAGGTTTAATTCTTGATCTGGAGCACGGTAAACAAGAGCGCACATGACCGGACTGTAAAGCTGTGGATAGGAAGGCCTTACTAAGGGACTCAGGCCGGGTGATTAATTTGTATATAGATCTGTTACTCTCAGTGTAGAAGCTATTGTGGACCTTTAATTAATGGTGGCTGTCTCCACTGCCTGCACCCTCATGCAGTAATCCATACACCCTGCTGCTGAGGAGCCACATTGGTCTGGGGAGAAGAATAGGAGTATAAGGATGCTTAGAGATGAAAAGGCCGGAATTCATCATTTACATTTTGAGTGGCAGGTGCGTGCCCTGACAGATATTAGCTGATTGCTGAATCCTAACGGTTTATACCTGCAAGAAAAGCTCGTTTTTTCAAGTTGCTTTTCCAGTAAAAGCATTTTGTTGTGAAAAAAAGCCCCGAGCCTCACATATACTTTGAGCAGACATTTAAGAGAGCCATTAGACATTAAACGTATGCTTCAACATTCCGTCACGGCCGTCATTAACACGGACGAATACTGATATCACAAGTCCTTATAACCACGTTAAATATACACGGAAATGCCTTTTATTGGCTTTTTCATTGTTTTGGAAGAGATCAAGATGACGGCTGAGGTCCACCTGCTCAGTCATTAACCTGGTCCCACTAATATGTTCCACTACTTTTCACGGGTCTTGGCCCCAGGCATCTGATTCCCCTCTTCCCTTCCGCCCCCAGCTCCCTCTCTATACAGGCACAGCTGTGTGACTTCCAAGCTTTTCGCACTTGGCAGGGACCACCCATCATGTAGCCAGAACCGCTAGCTTCAGTTTAAGGCTAACAAGCTCACTACATCAAACTCGTTAGTCTCTCATACTGGAGCAGGTGCTTCCTGAAGAATGAGCCTCACTGTGGAAACATGGTGGAGGTATTTCCCCTCCACTCATGTCACATATCTCTATGAGAGAAAGAAGTTGAAGTGAAGAATGTGGGTCAGTATGTAATAGCGTTCTATCATAAACATGTCTATGAAAGAGAAGAACAGGAAGTCAGCATCTTTCAGGTATCAGACTACTCTACGCTCCTGTAAGGAAGTTTGTATAAGTCAGACTATGTTAAGTCAGAAGTCACTATATGTCCCCATGAGATGAGGACGAGAAACAGAACACACCAGAACACAGTGTGGGACCGCCTGTATGTGGAACAGTACTCATAGCTAAGAGGGGAAGGGGATGTGTCTCTGAACATGAGCAGCATAAAAGAGGAGGAGATGGAAACGGAACAAGATGGGGACACGGAGATAAAGATGTCTGGAAAGCCGAGGAGGTAGGGCTTTGTGATGACGGATAAGAAAACGGAAGAGGCAACACAACATCCTAAGAAGTGAATACAGGATGTAAAATTTAAGAGGGCTGATCAAAGTGATGATGAGGGCAATAAATGACGATGAATAATGATGACGAATCAGCATTCCAGCCAAGTTTAAAGCTCCTCAACTTCATTTCTCTTCTCTTTCCCTCTTTCTTTCTCTTTACGGCCTGACCTGTATGAGGTACTCCATCATCAATCCTAAAGGCGGGGGTCCAAATGGCAACTCAGATGTCTCTCACACTCTCTGCATCAGCAAACAGGATCAACGTGGCATGATTTCTCCTAAACCCACTCACATAACCCCAAACATGTCAGACGGGGGATTACTACAATCCAGTTATGGCGATAGGGCCAAATCTCTCTGTGATTGGATTCTCTGCTCCGGAAGAAGCTTGTGAGTGGGCTGAAGGGGGGGAGTGGTCTATGCGTGTGTGCATGCGCATATGTCTGCTGAAAGTGTGCACATGTTTGTGTGAGAAGAAGTGGTGTGCATGCCCTGACAGGAAGTTGGAGCTACGAGGAGAAACGTCAGTGTAATGTCTCTGATGAGTGAACCACGGCACCCCCGGCCAAGAGGCCCTCACTTAAAAGCGGAGTGTCTCTTAGCATCTCTAATGCATTGAGGTCAGAAGATGCTGCCTGAGAGCCGGAGTCCTTTTATGGGACTGCTTCCTGCAGGAAGAGTCGGTTCAAACTAATAGGGCAGGGACCATTATCCTCCGATGCTGAGAGAAGTGCTGCACATGGAGGACTCGGCTGCAGATAATTGGGTCTGGCTCTCCTGTTGGGAGTGATGCTCTTTTTGTGTCTTCTGATGCTAGAATCTGACACACGGATGAAAAACTGAGCTACCAAATGTTTTCTGACTCACGATGTCACGAGGTCATCAGTGAATTATTTCCTTGTGCGTTAAAATAATCTCAATGTGATCAAATATTTCAAATAACATGACAGTAATGCTGGGATGTTAAGTGGGCATAAGGAGAGACCAGACAGATTTAATGTTCTTCACCTGAGAGCTTGAAGGGACTTTATTGACAGGGATTAATTGTGCTCATTCAGGTCCCGTGAACACATGAAGCGCTGAAGGAACTCCAGACAGGAAGACTTCATTCTTCGCAGGATTAGGCTGTAGATAATTTCTCAAACTGTCCTGTCATTCACATTTCATGCATGCTCAGGCTGAATATCCTGCTGTCATCGTCTCGGGCTCTGAACTGATGGATCAACTGTTCTCATCAGTGGCTCAAATCTATGAAACAGTTCGCTGACACCTCCTTCACCGTTAGCCGATAATCAGGCAGCCGTCTTCCTAAACAGCGTTCTCTCTGCATGCCTCGTCTATTAACGCTGTTATTATGCATTCCCTCCACTTCGGCACCATTGCCCCACAGTCTGCACAGATACCCCTGGATCCTGTCCTTCATAGGCCTCACACTTCCAGTCATCCTTAGAGACATTAGCCACCACCACCAGTTTCGGAGAACCATAGGGGACATATCTTATCACCGTTCAGGGCGGAGCTTCAATCACAAACTCCCGTTAGTCGGTCAGCTTTTCTTAGAAACAGGGTGTAACGATGATTTTTGGAAAACGTAAGCTAGAAAGTTTTAACATAAAAATACCTACTGTGGAGATTTTTGTATCAGTTAACTATGTATTAATTTATTAATTGTCTCTGCTTATCCTATTCAGGGATGCGGGAAGGGCGGAGCCTATCCCCACTGACATTAGGCAAGAGGTGGGGTACACCCTTGACCCCTCACCAGTTCATCAGTGGACGGACAGATAAAGACAGACAGCCGTCTACGCTCACATCCACACCTCCAGTAGAGGTAGTTCACCTCTACAGGAGATCTTGAGAGATCTTCTCTGAGGGAACCCATAATAGTGCTCTGTGCAGCTCATGGAAATGGATTTTTTTTTAGATTTAGGGATGACGGCATAATTTAACTGGCTTCAAATCACAGCCAGTATCAAAATAAAAAAAGCAACGACTCATTTCCTCCCGGCTGTAAGCACTGACGAGGCCTCCTGGCCTCTGAGGTCCTCCTCTCGCATTATTTGTCACCAGGATGTAGAGTTTTTTATCCTTCATGATGGCTGATGACTTGTGGAAAGGAAGAAAAGTTAGCGTCAAATGTCAGTGCAGAGCTGTGCAGCAACTGTCTCCGTCCTGGGCAAGACCACCTCCAGTTTCCATGGAAACTTAGGCAGGGTAGACGGAGAACAGGGAGGGAGGTGAGCTCCACCACAAAAGAAGATGCTGGGTAGCTTTAGTATGCGTGTGTTTGATACTGTCGGTGGGAGCATGTGGGGGTGGATGATCCTAGGCAGATGATGAACAGAATCTAATTTAACAAGACAGTCTACTCTTCCGTAACTTAATGCTGTAGATTTATGCCGTTTGAAAAGTCACCCACATCTATTTCCTCCACACTTGTGTCGTTGGATCGGAGCCCCACTGCCGTGTTCCACTGTAACGACTCCATTCTGCCCCATCAAATATTTTAACGCAGCTGAATTAATGAAGTTTCCCCAAAAAGGAAACCTTTAATGATTAATGCAGCTGACTGAGAATGTGCTTTGGTGTTTAAAATAAAGACTTGAAAAGACACGTGGCTTTGACCACAACCCAGCTGTGCTTTGGGGGGGTAATGAAACAGTTAATCTTATTTCAACCTCTTGAGACAGAGATAGGGAAATATGGTCAGGGGTACATCTCATTCACAGCCTGACACTGTGGGCCGCTGCTCTGAGCGTATGCTAACAAATTCCTGTTAAGATAATCAAATCAACAGTGAGCACGAAGCTACGAGGAAACGAGGCTACAAGGACACAGGGCTAAAAGGACACGAGGAAACAAGGAAACGAGGCTACAAGGACACGGGGCTACAAGGACACGAGGAGTTCTTCTCTGGTAAATTTGTGTCTACAATGAAGAATGACACATTGATACACAACCAGAATGTAGCTGACTAGAACTCAGAGGAACTGTTTACAGAGCATCTAGGGTGAACTAATGATTCATTTTCTTTTGTGGTGATGAAGATGATGATGTTGGGTTTCTAGTTATTGATTATTTCTGTATTAAAATCCCCGTGATCATCTGCAGAGCAGGAGCTAATCCTCCTGGGTTCTTCACACTTTAAACGATGACATTACAAAACATACATTCAGTCCGGTTAGAGGTCGGTCAGAACCTGTCAACAGCAAATAACTCATTAACATAAGGTCACCGTCGGTTAGAGCATCAATAAAGATGAGATAATTTAACGGCCTTGAAACGTACCTGATCTGCCGTCTCGCTGGAAGTCCACATGGTACCACTCGCCGTCATTCACTTTCTTATTGACCGCCTTTGTCTTGGTGGTGCCGGACCCCATGTCCAGCAGCAGGTACAGATGCCCGTCCAGCATCTCAATGGCAAAGAAGTCCACCTTGAGAGTTGGGGGGCTTTTGGAGTCCTTGGACTGCTGCTTCGGTTTGCCGTGGCTGAAAAGAAGAAGCCCGTTGGGTTCTGTGGTGCGGAAGTCAAAAGAGATGGAGCCGGTCTTCTTGGCGTTCCACTTGTTGAGAACGATGAAAGACTCTGGGGTCTCGAAGGTGATGGGATCCAGAGTAGCCACATTCTCACATTTGAAGGCCACGGTACCATGGATCTTCATCTTTGGATCCCCCAGCTTAGCCAGTCTGGACAGCTCCAGTCTCACATCGTTGTTTTTGTACACAACCTGATTGGGAGCAGAGAGAGAAGATCGGACATGCAGACATCTTCAAAGTCAGACTGATCACATTCATATGAAGAAGTGCTTCATGAACGAAAGAGCTGAATCTGTACACTGACATTTCAACCCCCCACCCCCCACCTCGGTCACGCCGCGACTCCGCCAGAGAAAGTAAGCTAACATGGCAGTAAATGTCACGCACGTCACGCCGCCGTCTCCACCGCGCGTCTGAAGGCCATTTCAGCACAGGAGCCGCGTCCTGCTGAGGTGTGAACGGTTGACGCATCCTTCTGAGTTTTGGTGTTAGATTAAACCGAAACAACCGGAGAAGCTGAGAACGATGTGATTTTATCAGCCAGTGTCTCCTGAGACTTTATAAGAGCAGCGAGACGAGAAGTGATGAATTATAACTGCCGCCATGATTGCAGGTGTGGAGTGAAATACTGATGGAGGCCTCGGCCAGCCCACGATCAGAACTGAAGATATGCATCTAATAAAATCTGAGGGCACAGACCTACACGTTATATCCCAACATTCTGGAAACGTACACTTCAGACGCGGGACAGAATGCATGAATATTCTGAATATTCTCATTCATGAAGATACGTTCATGAGTTCATACTCTCAGACACCGTTTGGCATCAGGGATCTTCACTGATCAGAGTGAATCTGTGCGTTGACCTTTACGTTCCTGTGGAGTTTAGGCGCAGAAGTGTCGGACATTGAAAAAGAATGAGCCGGAATACCTTTAAAAGCACATCATTGTTTTAAAAAGACAGCAGCAAAGCGGACCATTGAAATCTGTTTGAGAACCAAGTCTTCCAAATATTGATGAGAACATCTCTCCTCAGACCAGGAACAGCTACAATCAGTGGAACGCTGTTTACATGGAAACAGCCTTGGAAAAACCATAGCAGATAGAGGCAGCCTGTTCTAATCTCTGTACTGACGATGATGAGCTGTAATAAAAGAATCCCTTCCTCCATCTGATGCCAATATGAAAAATGACTTAACATTTCACGGGATATGAGGATATCTTCAGTGTCTTCAGTCTATATCATCTCAGAAATACTCAAACACACTTGAGGCGGTTAAGACACACGTGTCAGCATGAGGCGTGACGGTAGAACCGCATCGCTCCAGCAGGACCCACCAGTCCGGTCCAGCTGTGGAGACCACTGCCGTCTCCTTCATCTGCCGCCGTACAAAACCTTCATTTGAAGAAGGGACGCCTCTGATGGGACCGTGTTTATCCCTGAGTCCGATCTAAGCCATGGAGCTCAGTGTGACGCACCAGAACCAGGTCCACTTTGTGGAAAATAATGAAATATAATCTAAATAATGCAACATAAATATAATGGAGAAAGCTCAATCAGTTGTTTGTGTGTGTGGTTGTTTGTGTGGTTGTATGTGCGTGTGTTAGTGGGGATGTATGTGTGTGCGTATGTGTGTGTGTTAGTGTAGTTGTAAGTGTAGTTGTATATGTGTGTTTTAGTGTGATTGTTTGTGTGATTGTTTGTGTGGTTGTTAGTTTGGTTGTATGTGTGGTTGTGTAGTTGTATGTTTAGCTGTATATGTGTGTGTTAGTGTGTTCGTATGTGTGGTTGTTTGTGTGGTTGTTTGTGTGGTTGTTTGTGTAATTGTTTGTGTGGTTGTTTGTGATGTTTCTTGTGTGTGTGGTTGTTTGTGTGTGTGTGCATGTGTTCACAGCAACATACTGAGGGGGCGGTAGTGGAAACAAAGTTTGTGTGAGGAGAGGCGGAGAAACCTAGTGAAGCCTGGTGAGAGGTGAGGGGTCAGCGGGGTCATCGTGTGGGTGGAGGTGTCCTGAGGTGAAGGAGGTCCCATCCTGCCCCCCCACCATCCTCAGACTGAACACCGGGGAGGAGCTCACCTCCTTCAGGCAGCCCATGAAGTTGTTGCTGACCGGAGAGCCGGGCAGATCGGCGGTGCTGGGACTCCCTCCGACGTAAAAGAAGTCGTCCGAGCCCAGCATGGTGTAGTCCTCCTGAGTGTAACCTGTGGTGGTCAGAATCCCGTCCACTGATATGGTTACCTAGACAACAGAGCACAAGGAGGGACACGCTAATCTCAGACCGCCTACATTCTCCACTTCATTGTCCTTCCTTCTCCTTTTCTAAGACAGACTTCCCAGTACGTTTGTAAAAACCCATTTTCATGTCTGTTTTCATTCTCTTTTTTTTCTTGTTTTTCATTTTTATTTTGTCCAGTTTGATTAGTTAGAGTTAGTTACAGCTGTTTTAGTTAGTAGAGGTTAGTGAAGTGCCCATACTTGAGTGTTAGTATCGCCCCTACTGCAACGTAAAGGAACTTTAGCAGACACAAAAATGGTGTTAGTAGAATGTACTCCAGGTTAGTTTCACTGTTAAGTCAAGATGGGTACATCCAGCAGTCCAACAGAAGAGATGGACCCGTGCCGCGGGTTCCAGGAGAACATGCACTGAACGGCAGCTTTAGGTACGAGACAGGTACTGGGGAAGGTGACAGGACAACACGCGTGCGTTCATCTTTCTTTTTGATTGTGAGCATACAAAAAGAAAATTGGACAGGAACCAGTTGGACGCATGCAGAAGCAGATGAGAATCAAAAACCACCAAAACCAACAGACAGCAGCGACGAACACAAAGGACACACAGCGCCACGGTCACGTTCACGGTGACGCGTGGCAGAGCGGCGTTTGGACGCGGGCCATGCTGAGTGAATGGGGATACAGCTGGCTGAGCCAGTGAGCATCAGGCCCGCGGACCAGAGGAGGGTACTCATATCAACCGCAGCCTGATGCAAAAGGCCGGCATGATGCTCCTACAGAGGTGGATCAAACAGAGTTGGACAGGAAGTGAAATAAAGAGGGCCAAACCAATGAATGAGTCAAGAACTTAAAAAGGATTTGAAAAGTAAGCAGAAGTGTACCAACCGCGATTTCCCTTTTTTTGTAAATGACGTCTACAGTAAAAAAAAAAAAGAAGGAAAAGAAACACACGGCAAACCCAAACTAGGAAACAATTAGAAAGATATCTACCGAACAACGTAGTTTGTTTACCATAGCGTGTCCAATGCCTGAGTGCTTTGTGGAAAAGGGGGGAGAAAGGAAATTAAAAACTGTGAACAGAATAACGATTGTTACTCAAATAATATATGATGGTCAATACTGTTAGTACAGAGAACAGAACCGTTCTGGTTCTGAGGATGGCACATTCCATGAATGATGTTAGTTTCAGAAGCGTGTTAGTAACGTAGAGGAAAAGGGCAAAATAAGTTCAACAAGAAAAAAGCAGAGCAGGGAAACAACAGGAATGTTCTGCGCCCGACCGGCGGCGCCCTGAGGAGCCTCGCCCCTCCTGGTGCAACGGGCCAGGAGATCCGTCGGACACACCGGGACATGAAGTCAGGACTGGCAGACATCGAATGATCGATAAGATAGAATGCCTAAAGGACATCACCGGACCCTCTGCAGCAGAGCCCCCAGCTCAAAACCAGTTTCCAGCTCGTTTAACGGTACCAGTATTCCCTTCTTTTGGACTGGGTTTGGGCTGAGACAAATCCAACGTATCACTTTTACAATACTGTACCTCTGTTTAGTCTACTGATGAACCTTAGGATCATGTTGCTGCAATGAGACAAAGTGAGGAAGACCCTGACTCCAGATGAAGAGGATGGCAGTTTAACTCCCCCGGAGCATCCGGACTCCCCCGCTCCTCCTCCTCACGTCAATGTGAGGAATGATCCAACAAGGCTGGAAAATAATCAATCGGCCGATGCTGCAAAGAGCAGCTTTGGTTCTGAGGTGAAGATTAACCTTCCTCATCAAGTGAGCAGGAACGGATCAGCTGAGACTGTGAAGATGTAAATATTTGTGTATATTTATCATATTTGTGTTTCTGCTGGACATTTAAACACCCAAACGTTCCACCGCCGCCTACATGCTCTAAACACAGCCACCTCTTTTAACACCTGCGGAGCTGAGGACAGCTCAGCACCTCTGAGGTGGGACTCAAATGGAACCGAACTCAGGAAACCCAAATTAATATTTATCACTTCCTGTCAAATATCTCGAAGAGAATGAATTGTTTGAGGCTCCATCTTTCCTTACTCCACCCAGCTGTAACCTAATAGAGGTCTTGTTTCACGTCTACTGGGCCCTGCTCACTTGCGGTTCTGTTTTATCTCCACCGTATACCACCATGATTCAATTTAGCGATCCAATTACAACGTCTGGAAAACAATATATTGCAGGATGGTAATGATTTAAGTGCATTTGTTTGGATTGATTTACTGCGCCTCTGCATCGCCCTCTGAACCGTTACCTGACGTAGATTCCTGGTTACTTTGACATCATGCCAATCATTGTCATTAAACTTCCCATTCACCGGCTCCACCAGAGCTTCGAAGGCTCCCGACCCCAAATTAATGACGAGAGAGACGGCCCCGTTCTTCAGCGCCAGGTTGACGTAATCGGCCGATTTGCCCGTGTGCAGCATCAGTCCGTTCCGCTGCAGGGTTCTGAATGACAGAGTGATTTCATCGCTGCTGCTTTGGATCGGGTTCAAGGACAAGTCGTAGCAGAAGAACTCGGATCCTTTGAAGGTTGCCACGTACTCTTCTTTTCCTGCGGAGACAAAGACAGACAAACGTGTTGTATTAGCGTTACAGTCAGAATCTGGGAGAGGTGGAACGCTGGAAGGTGGTGGAAGGTGCCCGTAGGTTCTACCTGACGTCAGCCGGGTAAAACCTACCTGGGCCGGAAAGGACAGACGTCTGGAATGCTGCACGTCCCGATGAGGAGGTACTCTTTCTCTAACTTCATCAGACTAATCCAGCGAGACACTGACCTCTGTGAGCTTTGATCCTTTCTCTATCAAGGTTTGGGAATGACAGCCGTCCTGCTGAAGCTCAGGAGCAGAAGGAAGGTCATCCTCTGGAGAGAAGCTCCACACGTGGTCCTCTGGTCAGGTTACAGGCTGTGTGTGTTCAAGGGTGTGTGTGTGTGTCTGTCTTTGTGTGTGTGTCTGTGTGTGTGTCTGTCTTTGTGTAAGTGTTTGTGTGTTTGTTTGTGTGTGTGTGTGTGTCTGTCTTTGTGTGTGTGTATTTGTCTGTGTACGTGTGTGGGTGTGTGTGTTTGTGTCTGTGTATTTGTCTGTGTACGTGCATGTGTGTGTTTGTGTGTGTGTGTGTCTGTCTTTCTGTGTGTATGAGTCTGTGTGTATGTGTGTGAGTGTATTTGTTTGTGTGTATGTGTTTGTGTGTGTGTGTACTTGGAGTGTGTTTCACAGATGACAGGTACCTTGGGTGTCATCAGACTAACATGATTGTGTTCCACAGTAGATCTGGTACATTTGGTGACATCAGACGGGTCGGCGGTTCCTGGAACCGTGTCTGAAGATTATTTAGAGGAGCGTTTGAGTCTCAGGCGGATGTCAGATCCGCCTGAGACGGATCTGATGTTTGTTGTTCCTGGGCGGTACAACGAACCGGAGGGGGCTGAGAGACATCCTTTCAGGAAAGAGGGAGAGTTGGCAGGTCCTAGGCATAACAATCAAAACCACTTACATACAATATTCACCAACTCTATGTCCTCTTTGGTGCCAAATGTCAACAGAACTAATTCAGTGTAGCTCCAGGGGACAGTAAACATCACGTCTGCCCATCTGCTCTATCAACACTCTCACACTCTCACACACACACACACACACACACACACACACACACACACACACACACACACACACACACACACACACACACACACACACACACACACATGAAAGCCTCTTCTGGACACATCACACAGGAGTATATCCGGAAGCACGTTTAAATATATCTTTATCATTACTGTCACTGAACATATAACATCTACACACAGAGGAAGAAGAAGACACAGCCAGAAATCATTTCATCTAACTGAGACTATCTGAGATATCTTCTCACCTTCTCACCAGGGCCAGGTCCCTTATTTACTGCGTCCATATTTACATAAGGTAACGAGGGGTTTCACTGTTGCCGCGGTGTGAAGTTATGTAGATAATGATGGAAAGCTTTGAGCCGTTACTCTTTGAAATGGATGGATCCAACCGCCTACCACACTGTTCTGATGCAGAAGAGCTGCCTCTGATCTCGGATCCTCCCTCGCACGGAGGGCTGCGTCCAGACACATCAGTCCAAGGGGTCCACAACAAAAAAGTGTCAATTAATAATCCATCCAAATACAAGTGATCATTTGCATTTATTGTATTCAAGGTCTCTGCATTTGACCAATCCCAGAGGGGCAGTGGGCGGAGCATGTTGGGTCCAGTGTCTGGCTCAGGCATTCGCTGGGGCTGGACCTAACCACCTTCTGATCCTCTGTAATAATCTACATGCTGCTTGTTTTATACTTAGGATGATATTTTTTAAATGAAAATCTTTAACAATAACATTTTTTATGGTAATATAAATGATCTCTGGTACATCACCTGCAGTACCTTAATAGTCCACTGGACAGCAGACACTCTAGGGGTCACTACTTTAGGACGCTCTTAACTGGAGTCAACATCCATCCGGACACTTCCCAGAATTAAGTGATGAAGCGTGAACCGCCCCTGTGGCGGCTTCATGGAGTCTCCTCCCCCCGTGATGAAGACTCAGTTCAGCTTCAGGTCCTCAACATATCCAAGCAAATCTTGACCCGTAAGATGCCTGAGAAAGCCTTACGGGTCCTTGAGAAAGCCTTCGCACTGTTGGCATGAGTGGAATAAAGAGTGTGTGAGCGTCAGAGGGGAGGCATGGGAGCATTACAAGGCCTTTAAAAAGACCTTTAGAATATTAATGGGCCATTAAAGCTAGAAGCAGATAATAAACCACCAAAACACAAATGGAGCAAAGCATTCACTTACGATAACTAGGGAGGGTGGCACATTTACAAATGCTACCCAAAGAAACACAGACACAGTCAAACCCACGGGGGCACGCCGGCTGAGTCCCACATCCAGGAAGCAAATAGAAGTGTCCCGCCCACAATAATTTGTCCCCTCATTGATTCCCTCAGAGGGGCCGGCGCTCCTCTGGGGAAACTACAAGGGGCTGTTATTACCAAACTGTCTTTGGTCCTTCCCTCCACGCCTGAGCCCCCCATCAGTGGGAATAAGAGACCTTTACCCTCCTCACTAAATCCACCCATGGCTGCTCCACAGCCTCAGTGACCACACAAGAAATGGAGGCGGTACTGAGGGGTCATTCTCATCTCCCACTGCTTACATCCTCCTGTCTGCATTTCAAAGCTGATTCCATAAACCAGCGGAGAAAGAACCGTGAGCTCGCCGCGCCGATGTTAGGACTTTACAACGGCCGGGGCTCGGCCCAGAGGTAGTTTCAGAACGAGGGGCGTTCTTCTCCCTAGAGAATCCTATTTGCATCAAAACAGCGGCGCTCTGGCGGTCTCTAATGTCAACATATGTGCAACATCACGGATCAGAACAACCTCAGCACCAGTCTGCGCTCAGCTGCACCTCATTCTCAGGAAGAGAGACAAACGAAGGATTGATTTAATGTCTGGCCATGAGATGAGTCACAGGAACCCGTTCTGATAACCAGCTGACGGATCTGTGCCGGAGTCACGGCAGCAAACGATGACTTCTACCCAAACCGTGGTTAATATGAAGAACGTCTTGAGGACGTAACGTAGACTTCACAATCAGACAAACACACACACACACACACACACACACACACACACACACACACACACACACACAAATAAACACATAAACACAAACACACGCACATAACCACACACACAAACACACACACAAATACACACACAGCCATAAACACACATGCATAAACACACACACATAAACACACACACATAAACACACACACAAATACACACACAGCCATAAACACACATGCATAAACACACACACATAAACACACACACATAAACACACACACACACATATCCACACACATAAACCCACACACATAAACCCACACACATAAACCCAAACACACGTACATAAACACACACACACATAAATACACACAAATAAACACATAAACACAAACAAACACACATTACCACACAGACACACACAAACACACAAATACACACAAAAACATAAACACGCATGCACACACAGACACATATCCCAACACACATAAACCCACACACATAAACCCAAACACACACACACATAAACACACACACACACACACACACACACACACACACACACACAAATAAACACATAAACACACACACACACATAAATACACACAAATAAACACATAAACACAATACACACACATAACCACACACACAAATACACACACAAACGTAAACATACTTGCATAAACACACACACATAAACACACACACACACATATCCCAACACACATAAACCCACACACATAAACCCAAACACACACACACAAACACACACACATAACCACACACACATCAACACAAACATAACCACGTACACATAAGCACACACACATAAACACAAAAACATAAACACACACACACACACACATAAACACACACACACACACACACATAACCACACACACATAAACCCACACACACAAACACACACACATAAACACACACACATACACACATAACCACACACATAAACACACACACAAACACACACACACACATAAGCACACACACATAAACACACACACACATAACCACACACATAAACACACACATAAACACACACACACACACACACACAGTCGTATTTGGTGATGTTTGTTATTCGCAGCCCGTTAAAGTGAAGAAGTAAAAACCAGAGGTTCTGAAGGAGTCCAGAGAGGGAGCGTCTGTGGGACACAGGACCACCGCAGACACATGGTTTGTGTCTGCGGTGGTCCTGTGTCCCACAGACCGGTGTCCCACAGACCGGTCCTCACCGATCCATCACTCAGTTTCTCACACATGAAATGATTCCATCAAGAAGGAACGTTTGTCTTTGGCCATTTTACTCTAACGTCTTCAGACACGTCCCCCTCGTCTGTTCGGACCGATAACCGACCGATCGATGGAAGTAATGCAATTATTCTCCATTCCAATGAAATGAGTGGTACAAAGTCAGAGAGACGAGTTGCAGCCTGAAGGAGTGTGTTCAGAACCGCAGGAACCGGAGCGGCACCAGAAATGTCAGCTGAGTACGACAGCGCCGGCGTGGGTACGACAGCGCCGGCGTGCGACTGAGCGACAGGGAGGCTCCTCATCACTCACTCTGCTCCGACACTAATCTGGCATCTGATCCTCCATGGTTGGTTTTTAAATGAGCTCGCACTCAGGGGAGCAGAACCTCCATCCACAACCCGCCATGACCCGATATGTGAAAGCTGCTCAGTGGGACACGAGGAACGCTACCTGTGAGACGGAAGCCAGACGGGGTCGGGGTCCCTACGGAGACACATTTGACTAAATGGTTCAAATATACTAAATCTACAAACAGACCAAACTCCGTCGGTTCTGATCCAAACATGGCTCTCACATGATCTGCATGAGAGAATCTTTATTACTGACTAGAATGTCATCACTCCTCAGTGACACAGAGAGGGGGGGCTGAAACAGACTGTAACTATGTGGCACATGCGAGGGTCTCGTCTCGCTCACGACGGTCCGAGACTCAGCACCACTATTTTCCCCGGGTCGGATTCCTCTCCGATCCCATCCAATCGCTGTTTCCTGCTTTGACTGACAGCCCATTAAAACGATGTAGAAGTCAGACTTGTTAAGATGACTGCGAGTCGGCGTCACGTTACCTCACGACAAAGAGGGCGGGTTCTGAAGTCTCAGCACTCTAACGGCGGCTCGTACCGCCGTCCACTCGCCACCCAGGAACTCTGAACACACGGTTCTGTCCTCACAT